>NW_026844589.1:23051542-23065001 GCF_025583915.1 Anolis sagrei ordinatus
TAGAGAAGCAAGGAAGGAGAGAAGGAAATAAAAAAGTGAAAGGAAAAAGAGAGGGAAGGAAGGAGAAAAGGAACGAAAGATAGGGAAGGAAGGAAGGAAGGAAGGAAGGAAGGAAGGATGTAGCCAAAGAGCAAAGAAATGGAGGAAAGAAACAGGTAGCAATGGAAGAAAGATGAGAGATAGGGAAAAAAAAGAGGAAAGGAAGGAAAGAGGGAAGGAAGGAGAGAAAGAGAGAAGGAAGGTTGGCCACAGCAACGCATGGCAAGTACAGCTAGTTATAACAACAACAACAACAATAATTATAATTATAATAACTGTGCAGAAAGATTCTTATGTTCTTGTTGTCTGAGGGCAAAAAGAAGAAAAAGAAAAGAGAGAAGGAAAAATGACAGTGCATTACTCCTTCCTCATCTTGGCCTGCAAACACCGCAGCTTCAGTTTGATCCGGTGGAAATGGCTTGAGAGTATCTAAAGAGGGTTTCATCTCTGTTTGTTTTACTCAATTAAAAACCTGCCGACAGAGCTGGGCTCCCTGCTGCTCAGCGGAGGAAAATTTTCTATAACATGGCAATGATTTACGATCGAGGAGACAGTGTTTAACAGAACGTCATCCCAAAGCTGGAAGGCAGCTTATCAAGGGATTGGTCACTCGTGTTAATGAAAAATGGGTCCCCAATGACAGCCGGCTGCATGGTTATATTTGGATAACAAACGACACGGCAGGGCCAGGGGCTTGGCAATTAATACTGCGGCAGGAGAAGATATGCAACAAGAGAACGAAGAGCGGAGAATCCCGATCAATACAACCTGCTGCTTCATGGACTGTTTTTTTTCCAGAGCTCCAACAATCCTTGCTGGATGGAATCCAGGTGATTGACTGGAGAAAGGTGTAAGGGAATATCCATCTCCTGTTTACACACAGAGGCAAACTAATCCCATTTCGGTTTTTGAAAGCGGGGTGTTTTTATGTTTTTATGTTCATGGATGCTTATAAATATCAGTGTGTATAATTGTACTATACAGCTCTCGTGTTGAATGGCAACCCTGTGCAAGTCTATGTGAATTATGCTTGGAGGGAAGAACAGAATGCCCCCCCCCCCCCCGCCTATATTGATGAAAAGGTAAAAAGGTAAAGATTTTCCCTGACATTAAGTCCAGTCATGTCCGACTCTGGGCATTAGTGCTCATCTCCACTTCTAAACCAAAGAGCCGGCATTGTCCGTAGATACCTCCAAGATGATGTGACCAGCTTGACTACATGGAGCACTGCTAACTTCCCGGTGTGATAACTATTGATCTACCAGGTTGTGGCACAGCTCGCTGGGAGTCAGCTGCATTAAAATCACTACTGACTGAAAGGTCATGAGTTTGAAGCCAACGTCAGACAAAAGCATTGAGGGGAGCAATAGCATAAGGTTGTATGGTGCTCCAAAAGTGAAACGGCAGAGCCAGGTCTTGAGTTTATTTTTAAAGCTTTCTAAGGTATGGGGCTTTCCTAATCTCTCTGGGCAATGACTTCCAGAGTCAGGGGGCCACAGAGGAGAAGGCTCTCTCCCTTGTACCCACAAGATGAGCCTGTGAAACTGGCAGCGGTGAAATGAGGGCCTCCCCCAAAGATCGAAGAACTCGGGCTGGTTCATGAGAGAGATACAGTCACGAAGGTAGGCAGGTCCCAAACCATTTAGGGCTTTATAGATGAGAATCTGTACCTTGAATTGGGACTGGAAAATGAATGGCAGCCAATGAAGCTCCTTAAACAGGGCGGTTAACCGCTCCCTGTAAATCGCCCCAGTTACTAATCTCTCTGCCAAGCGTTGGACGAGTTGTAATTTCCATGCCATCTACAAGGGTAGCTCCACGTAGAGTGCATTGCAGTAGTTCAGTCTAGAGGTAACTAAGGCATGGACCACCATGGTCAAGTAAGATTTCACGAGATATGGTCACAGTTGGCGCACAAGTTTTAATTGTGCGAAGGCTCTCCTGGCCACCACCGACACCTGTGCATCAAATGTCAGCGCTGAATCAGGAGGATCCCCAAACTGTGGACCTGCAACTTCAGGGGGAGTGCAACCTCTCGAGCACAGATTGCCACTCAATACCCCGGTCAGATGGACGACTGACTTGGAGGACCTTTGTCTTTTCAGGATTGTAAGGCGAGGAGTGCCTTTCTCTAGAGGAAAGGCACATGGCTGCAGGCAGGCATGCATGCTTTCTGGGCCTGCACGCCACACACACACGCTTTCCAAGGCAAGAAGGCAAGTTCTGTTTCTTACTCTAGAGGAGGCGTTTGGCTGCAGGAAGGTGCATGCACTTTCTGGGCCTGCACACCACACACACACACACACACACACTTTCCAAGGCAAGGAGGCTGCTCACGAAAAGCAGGTACGGAGTGTCTTTCTCTAGAGTAAAAGCACTTGGCTGCCTGCAGGCATGCATGCTTTCTGGCCTTGCACGCCACACGCACACTCTTTCCAAGGCAAAAAGGCAAGTTCTGTTTCTTACTCTAGAGGAGGCGCTTGGCTGCAGGAAGGTGCATGCATTTTCTGGGCCTGAACACCACACACACACACTTTCCAAGGCAAGGAGGCTGCTCTTGAAAAGCAAGCAAGGAGTGTCTTTCTCTAGAGGAAAGGCACTCAGCTGCAGGCAGGCATGCATGCTTTCTGGGCATGCACGCCACACACAAACTCTTTCCAAGGCAAGAAGGCAAGTTCTGTTTCTTACTCTAGAGGAGGCGCTAGGCTGCAGGAAGGTGCATGCACTTTCTGGGCCTGCACACCACACACACACACATAAACACTTTCCAAGGCAAGGAGGCTGCTCACGAAAAGCAGGCGAGGAGTGCCTTTCTCTAGAGGAAAAGCACTCGGCTGCAGGCAGGCATGAATGCTTTCTGGGCCTGCAAGCTACATGCACACTCTTTCCAAGGCAAGAAGGCAAGTTCTGTTTCTTATCCTAGAGAAGGCACTTGGTTGCAGAAAGGTGCACACACTTTCTGGGCCTGCACGCCACACACACTCTTTCCAAGGCAAAGAGGCTGCTCATGAAAAGCAGTCAAGGAGTGACTTTCTCTAGAGGAAAGGAACTCAGCTGCAGGGAGGCATGCATGCTTTCTGGGTCTGCACTCCACACACACACTCTTTCCAAGGCAAGAAGGCAAGTTCTGTTTCTTACTCTAGAGGAGGCGCTTGGCTGCAGGGAGGTGCACACACTTTCTGTGCCAGCACACCACACACACTCTCTTTCCAAGGCAAGGAGGCTGCTCACAAAAAGCAGGCAAGGAGCCGGGATTGGCTCCTGCTTGCTTTCATGTCGAGCTGATTTTCGTACCTGGAGGCGGTTTCCCTTTATGTGCTCCTGAATGTAACAAAAGTAACAAAAGAATGGATGTAGCAAAGGAAAACAGATCTGCACACAACTCTAGTCCACACTGACTGTGGCCCCATTCACACAAGCACTATAATCCAACTGGAAGCTGGATTGGAGTTGGGGTGTTTACAAAACATTCATGCCCGGTGCAACCTCCAACCTGGATCTATCTGGAAACAAAGAAATAAACTCACCAGAATTCCAGATTATACCTTAACATGTCCTAAAGCTGATCACTGCCCAAGCAGTGTTGTGCTGCAAAACACAAGAAATCGGGGGTCCCCTCTCCTACTCAAGAAGAGATCAAGCCTATTGAAGGGCTGCCACAGTTCTCCGTTTTGCTCTCCTCTCTCTTTCTGCCTCTCGCCAAAACCCTATTTCCTTCTTTGCCGTAATCGAAACCTACATCTCTGAGAAGAGCGTAATGGAAACCATGGCTAGGAACAGCGGTCCCCTTTCTGAAGTGTCATTCAGCAGCAAGAGATAACTATGGCTGGCTGCTATGACAGCTTCTTTCTTGCACAGTGTACAAGCAGGCAGGTAACTACACAGCTTTGTGCTGAAAAGTATTTCTGCTATTTCCTTACAGGGAGAGAGAAACAGATTTGTTCCCTCCTTTTTATGGCTCACCTGCCGGCTAAATCGTCCCATCTCCTGCATGGAAAACCTGCTCAGAATGGTCACTGGTTCAAAGTGCTGTGATGGTTGCATTTATGGACACTTTGAGGCATGCGCTTCCATTCCTTTTGACATTTTCCTTGCCAATGTGAGCCACTTTTTGATTTTCTAAGGGGAACACAAAGGACACATACAATGAGGAGGGATGAGCTGGAAGGACAGGGGTTCCTGGCTTCCATGGCATGGAAACAGCAGGTGACATGTTGCTGATGGGGAGATATTGGAAAAATAGATATTTATTTATGCATATTAGGCTTGAGTGATCCAAAAACAAGGTTCAAAACTCGTTTCTAATGTAGGGGGCACTAGCGATTTGATTTTGAAATTATTTCCTATAATTTTCTTGAAAAAAAGATCGGAAATATAAGGAAATCCGAATCGCTTCGTTTGCTTCGTTAATGGAAGGTGCCCCTCCCTCCCTCCAGAACCATTAAAATCTTGCAGTTTCCCTTCCTTCCCTTGCGGAGGGACGAGGCGGGCATGGCTAAGAACAGCTCCTCCTGAAGGCCACACTCCCAGTGGCCTTCAGGAAGACCTGTACCCATGCCCACCTCTTCCCTCTGCAATCCATCGCCGTTCGTTGCCACCCAAGGAAGGGAAACTGCGAGGTTAGTTTTAAAATCTCGCAGTTTCCCTTACCTGGGTGGCGGCGAATGGCGATGGATTGCAGAGGGACAAGGTGGGCGTGGCTAAGAACAGCTCTTCCTGAAAGCCATGCCCCCAGTGGCCTTCAGGAAGAGCTGTTCTTAGCCACGCCCACCTCGTCCCTCTTTGCATCGCCGGGCGTGCAAAGCCACATCCGAAAATAATTCCGAACAATGGGGAAGTTGTTTCAGTTCGGAATTGCTCCTCCCACTATTCCTGCATGGCTCGAAATTGGATCAAAAGGTAATTAAATCCGAATTAATTATGATTTTAGAACCTTACGAATGAACCCAAGCCTAATGCATATATTGTATGTACTTTACGAGCATTGAAATGTATAGAAAAAAATCAGGTTCTCTCTGTGTAAGAAAGCCACAGGACGGAGAGAATGCAGGAGATCTGTGTTAAAAGGGGGAGAAAGGGGACCTGTTATCTATACATTCCAGAGAGAGAGACTGGTACAACATAGCCCAGGCTATAGCTAAGTAAGGAGCCTATCCCCCCTCCCTCCTGACAGGTCAAAGTAGGCCCCTGGATTGATGAATCTAAGCTGTAAGCTGTATGCTGCTCTTTAGAAGGAAATACAGAGACATGCCTTTTGTATGTTGGAAGATAGAATTTGATATTTCTACGATGCCAAAGGGACGCAGTGAATGATGTCAATGTATGTAGAAGCATGTTTCTTTGTTTGCCTACATTTGAAGTGTATAAAAGACACAATCAACACCTTTATCGGACATTCTGGTTGCTTTCTGAGCTGCAAAACTATCTAAACGGAGCATCTTTTCTTCCAATCTTTAAAGATAATGGAAGGGTACTACTCCCTGCAGAGTATTTATGCAATCTAACTATCCCTAAACATAGGAAGGCATTCTCTTTGGCTAAATACAATGTACTCCCTTCTGCTATATTGGAGGGAAGATACAAGAAAGTACCATACAATGAACACCTATGTCCCTGTGAGGACGAGACAGTGGAAACTGTGGAGCACGTTTTGTTGTACTGCTCTTTTTACCGTGACCTTCGTAAATCCAATTCTAGAAAGTCTACCAGGGAGATCTGCAAGGTTTTATACAGATTATCTCCTGTCTGACCAACACCCCAAGGTCACTGTCAGGGTTGCTAGCTTCTGTGCAGCAGCTAGGGCTTGTCGCCCCAAGATGCTGTCACAGACTTAGAAAGTTTTAACATATATTTTATCATTGATATCTTAGTATTTAAATGTTTAACCCCATTTTAATTACCTTATTCAATATTGGGTTTTAAACTCTGTTTTAACATTGTTTCCTGATACCCGGATTTGTGTGTAACCTCATGCTTGTATACTTCTGTACTTGTGCTTGTACATGTGTGCGTACTCTGACATTTGCACACCCTGTCACTTGTACCTTTTTGATGCTGGTCATTGACCGTAATAAATGCTTATACATTTTTTATACATTCTAGTTGCTTTTGGACACAGCTCCACTCCAGGGTCCCAGCTGGAAATAAAGTTGCACTTTTCTTTCTCCAGAAAGGATCTCTTGATATTATTTCTCCCATATGCTGCAACATTTCGACAGATGCCCTTTGTGGTGTTGTTTGTTCAACACAATAACTGCCTGGTCATTCCACAGATATATAAACCCCTTTTCCTCATTCCAACAGACCTCACTACCTATGAGGATGCTTGCCATAGATGCAGGCGAAACGTCAGGAGAGAATGCCTCTAGACCATGGCCATATAGTCTGAAAAAAACCTACAACAACCCAGTTATTCCGGCCATGAAGGTCTTCGACAATACAATAACTACCTCGCTTGCTATGTTTTCCAAACCTGCACACAAGCTTTCAGGACTCAAGAAGGAGGCTCCTTTTCTTTTTTTAAATAAATACTTTTTATTGAGAAATTTTGTTACATGCAATAAAAAAAGAAAAAACAGAAATAAAGAAAAAAAGAATTGAAGGAAAAGAAAATAATTAATAAGAAAAGAAAAGAGAGAAAGAAAAATAGAAAAACAGAAAAATTAAGAATTTCTGTACTTCTAATCTTCTTCGCTTGTTGTATCCATTTGCCCTTCTTTGCAAAAGTAAAAGGAAAAACGTATTTGTTTGCTTTCAACTTTCTCCTTTCGTACTGTATCCAGGGATGTGTTCAGTTTTTATTTTCTGTTTATATAATTAAAGTTGTCTCCTCCTCTTTCATGTAAGTCTTAAACAGTTGCCAATTCAGTGGGTTGGCTCTATGTAAGGTTAACCAGGAGATCCAACCCAATGTCTGCATTTCAATTGCTGAATTGCTCGACCTGGGAATCACAACCATGGGGATCACAACCAGATACAGTGAAACCATCTGCCATTGTGCTATGTGCTTTGCTACTCTGCCATTGAGTATGCATGCCCAGTGTGGAACACATCTCACCATGCTAAAATGGTGGATGTGGCTCTTAATGAGTCATGTTGCATTATCACGGGGTGTCTGCGCCCTACACCACTGGAGAAATTACACTGCTTGGCCGGTATTGCACCACTTGACATCCACCGGGAAGTAGCAACTAATAGTGAAAGGACCAAGGCAGTGACATCTCCGGCCCATCCTCTGTTTGGGTATCAGCCGATACCCCAACGACTTAGATAAGGAAATAGTTTTCTAGGATCTACAGAGACACTCGCTGGAACACCTCAGCAAGCGAGATTCCAAAAGTGGCAGGCTCAAACCCAGAACCTCAATCAATGGTTAATCCCAAATGAGAGACTCCTTCCTGGGCACACAGAAGACTGGGCGACTTGGAAGGCGCTGAACAAACTGCACTCTGGCACCCCAAGATGCAGAGCCAACCTTAAGAAATGGGGCCGCAAAGTGGAGTCCACGACATGCGAGTGTGGAGAAGAGCAAACCACAGAACACCTATGAGCTGTGGCACAGCTAGTTAGTAGCCAGTTGCATTAAATCACTATTCATGAGTTTGAAGCCAGTCTGGGTCAGAGTAAGCTCCCAACCATTAATAGTCTAGCTTGCTGTCACCCGAGAGAGAGAGTTGTATCAGTCAAGTAGGAAATTTAGGTACCGCTTTATGCGAAGAGGCTAATCTAACTAATTTACAACACCATAAAACTTTCCAGCAGTGTGCATAAGAATGAGGAAGTACCCCATCAAGTGGATGGTGAAGCAGCAGCTCCCCCTGTGGCTGGAATCGAGCATACCCTCATGAAGTTGGAAAAGCTGGAATATTAAATGCCTCTGTGTCTGTTTATATATGTTGAATGTCTAAAATGACATTGAATATTTGCCATTTATATGTGCATTGTAATCTGCTCTGAGTTCCCTGCGGGGTGAGAATGGTGGAATATAAATACTGTAAAATAAATAAATAATACTACAATGCAAGCCGAGCCCTGACACATGCACAATAGAGAACCTTCTTATAGCAACACCAGAGGCACTCCAAGTGGACAGCTACAGGTCAAAGGGTATTTAGTATAATGCCAAGTTTTTTAACTTTGTGTTTTTTAAAACACATCAAAACTGTGATATTTATATTAATAAAAATATAATGTTCATTTGTGGGATTAACATAACTCAAAAACCACTGGACAAATTGCCTCCAAATTTGGCCACAAGACACCTACTAACCCAAGGAATGACCATCACTAAAAATATTGATTTTAACATTTGGGAGTTGTAGTCGCCAATAGCAACCAATAGTGAAAGGACCAAGACAGTGACATCTCCAGCCCATCCCGTTTGGGTATGAGCCAGCACGCCAACAACTTAAATCAAAAAATCGTTTTCTAAGATCTACAGAGACACTCGCTGGAACACCTCAGCAAGCGAGAGTCCAAAAGTGGCAGGCTCAAACCCAGAATCTCAACCAACGGCTGATCCCAAATGAGAGACTCCTTCCTGGGGACACAGAAAACTGGGTGACTTGGAAGGCACTGAACAGACTGCGCTCTGGCACCACGAGATGCAGAGCCAACCTTCAGAAATGGGGCTACAGGGTGGAATCCATGACATGCGATTGTGGAGAAGAGAAAACCACTGACCACCTACTGCAATGAAATCTGAGCCCTGCTTCATACACAATGGAGAACCTTCTTATAGCAACACCAGAGGCACTCAAATGACATTTAATCAAATAACTTTGTGTTTTGTTTGTTTGTTTGTTTGAAAGCAATACAACTGTTTGGTTTGCTCCTGACACGATAAATAAATAAATAAATTGCTGAATTGAAAAGGGGAAGATTGGCTTTGAGGTCCAGCTTACACATAGATTAATTAATTAATTAATTAACTTATTTATTTATGTTTTTGGCCTTGGTCCTTACATAGTTGGTCCCTTCCAGCAACCTGATGTCCATTCCTTCTTTATCTTTGTCTGTTTCAGAGCAAAAACAAGGATGTGCGTTGGGTTAGCCTTAGAAGGAGAAACGCTGTTCCATTTGCGGCTATATCATTAAGCAAACAGAGCCCCCTCCAATGCACGTGCACACACCAACCCCATCTTTCTGCTAAGATGAAATTGAATTTCTGTAATAGAAAAGGGACAAAAGGCTAATCAACTTTCTAGTTGTTTTGCGGGAAGGAGAGGGAAGAGAAAATCCATTTCCCAGGTAGGCTTTTGCTGACTGGTTTCTCTGCGAAAGAACAAGGCAGGTTGTCTTTGCTCACATGAGTTGGAGAAAGACAAAATCCATCCATCCCATTGATGAGAGAGACATAGAAAAACCAAAAAAAAAAGTCATGTTCATTTAAACTTCTATGTAGAAATTATTATTGTCTGCAGAACCTCCATTTGCGATTTTGCACAGAATAAGTTCCAGATTAGGTTCTTGTGGGGTTTTTTTCGGGCTATAGGGCCATGTTCTAGAGGCATTTCTCCTGACGTTTCGCCTGCATCTATGGCAAGCATCCTCAGAGATAGTGAGGTCTGTTGGAATTAGGACAGTGGGTTATATATCTGTGGAATGGCTGGGGTGGGGCAAAGAGCTCTTCTCTGCTGGAGCTAGGTGTGAATGTTTCAACTGACCACCTTCATTAGCAATTGAAGGCCTGGCTGAGCCTGGGAAAATCTTTTGTTGAGAGGTGTTAAGATGTGCCTGGTTCCAGATTTCTAATGATTATTGAAAACAACATGGATTTTGAAGACTTTTTTGCAGCAGGAAGAAAATGTCTAAAATTACACATTCCTTTCTTTGAGAAGAAACTTAGTAAAGAATTATCTTCTATGTGGGTCAGCTCTCCTATGTGGGTCAATTCAGTAAGGCCTTCAACAAGGTCCCCCATGACCTCCTGGCAAACAAACTAGTCCAATGTGGGCTAGGCAAAACTACGGTTAGGTGAATCTGTAATTGGTTAAGCAAATGAACCCAAAGGGTGATTCTCCCCAATGCTTCCTCTTCACCCTGGAAAGAATTGACGAGTTCCGTCCTGGGCCCAGTTCTGTTCAGGATCTTGATGAATGACTTAGGTGAAGAATTAGAAGGTATGATCATCAAATTGTAGATGACAGATATAATATCTCTACAGATGGCAATACGATCAATCTCACCATCTGACACCAATTATAATAAACTCCTTACTGGCCGTCTGGGCAGGGGGTCAAACAAATCCCACCGCTGCCACCAATTATAAGGACTCCTTAATTGGCCATCTGGGCAAGGGGGTCAAAACAAATCCCACCGCTGCCCCACCAATTATAATAACTAGGCACCTTTATGGCCAAACAATATGACTGGACAGGGGGCAAACAGATCCCACAAACTGTCCTTCCTTTAATAAAGAATACACCACTAATATAGCACTTGAGGAGATGTCTCTCTATTTAAACCTTCGCTGCCACCATAAAGATAAATGAACAGGAACCCTCTAGCTATTTAAGATGTTAAAACTACTTCTAGGACCACCAAACACTGGGTCTTTTAAAAGGCTTCTTTGTAGAAAACAGATGAGGTTGAATTAAAAAGAAAAGGGACTAAATCCACAAATGGCACTTGACTCAGGCTTAAGTTTCAAAAATAACAAGAAAGGTTTATTGAATAAAAGTTACAGAATGAAAGTGAATGCAGTTTAATAGGCTTAGCTGTTACAATTAAAGTGTTCTTGTTCTTAAAAGCGTAACGGTTGCATGAGAGAATGGTTCTATCTTTGTTACAGTTCCTGTTACAAAACCCAGCTATTTCTTCTCTAAAATAGCTGTAACCAGTTTGCCACAGCCTATTTCACTGTGCAAACTCCAGGCAAACTGCCTATTCTAATCACGAACTCCTAATAGCTTCAGTCACCCTGCTCTAACTCTAACCAGAACTGAACTGAACTGCCTAAAAACAGCTTCTTACTTTCCCTCCAACAGTCTAACTCCGCCCCCCTTTAACCAACCAATCCTGGCTGTTGCTGGGCTGGCTCAGGCCTAGGCCACTCCCCCTCTCTGAACTGGAGCTAGCCCTACACTAAGATGGCTCCTGCTGCCCTCTGCCAGGCCTTTCTAAGGTCTTACCTATCTAGCCTGCCTCTCCCAGGCCCTGCCACCCCGGCTGGCAAGGTAAGGGATCTTCACAACAGACACCAAATTGTAGGCTTGGTTGATCCAGCTTGTTAATTTCTAATATCGTTATGAAATCATAAATAAAATACCTTTAGAAGCGATATCGATATGTTTTGGCAACCCGAAAGCGTTTTTGCCATATCGAAGCCGCGTCCGCCATCCTCCTTACGACTTCCGGCAGTGAATCGTAAATGCTGGAGGCGTGGCCTTCAGGAACAGCTGTTCTTACCCACACCTCCTTCCTCTTTGCATCGGTGGCTTTGCGAGGTGGGCTTTGCGAGGTGGGTGTGGCTACCTCCCTTGCGAGAAGCGGAAGAGCTGGGCGTAGCCACACCTACCTCGCAAAGCCCACCTCGCAAAGCCGCCAATGCAAAGAGGAAGGAGGTGGGGGTGGGTAAGAACAGCTGTTTCTGAAGGCCATGCCCCCAGCGACCTCCAAGGAGAGCTGTGCTTGGCCACGCCCACCTCTTCCTTCTGCATGACAGCTGAACCATCAAAATCTCGCAGTTTCTCTTCCTTCCCTTGCCGCGAGCTTCTCTCACCTTTCCTTCCCTTCCCGGCAAGCTGTCCGTCATGCAGAAGGGAGAGGTGGGTGTGGCCAAGCACAGCGCTCCTTGGAGGTCGCTGGGGGTGTGGCCTCCAAGGAGGGCTGTGCTTGGCCACGCCCACCTCTCCCTTCTGCATGACTGACAGCTTGCCGGGAAGAGAAGGAAAGGTGAGAGAAGCTCCCTGCAAGGGAAGGAAGAGAAACTACGAGATTTTAATGGTTCTGGAGGGAGGGAGGAGCAGCTTCCATTAACGAAACAAAGGAAGCAATTCGTATTTCATGGCATTTTCGATCTTTTTTTAAAGAAAATTTTGGAAATAATTTCAAAATTGAGCCACCAGCGCCCCTATATACGAAACGAGTTTAGAACCATTTTCCCAAGCCTACCAAATTGGGAGGGAGAGCCAATACTCCAGAAGACAGGAGCAGAAATCAAAACAATCTTAACAGATGATGGGCCAAAACTAACACAATGAAGATCTCTGTTTTACCACGTTTCGGAGACAAAGATAAAAGAGGACGAGATTCCTTTGACTCTCGGCACACCTTAAAGTGTGGTGGTGAAGTCCATTTTTGGGGCATGGGGGGTGACCAAAATATGGGCAGGTTGATGGGTAAAGGGAAAGCGCTTCAGGAAGCAACCTTGGACTCTGGAAGGAAGGAGCAAAGCTGGGCACCACTTGGGCATGAAAGGAACCCCAAATGTATTTGAGGATGATGTAATGAATCCCTTACCTTAGCTGGTTGGCTGAAGCCTAAGGGAGTGGGCCTGGCAAACCCGGGACTGTGGCACAGCTGTCTGAGTGTCAGCTGCATTAAGATCACTTCTGACCATAAGGTCATGAGTTCGAAGCCAGCCCGGGTCAGAGTGAGCTTGCAACCAATTGTGTAGCTAGTGGTCGACCTTTGTAACCTGAAAGACAGTTGCATCTGTCAAGTAGGAAAATTAAGTTCCACCTATGTGTGGGGAGGCCAATTTAACTAATTTACAAGGCCATAAAAAAAGACTCCAGCAAAGCACTCCAGCAAAAGCATGCGGGGAATGCGGAAGTACTTCATCAGTGTCGCAGATGGACGATGAAAGCGACAGCTCCCCTGGTGGCCAGAAAAGTTAAAAAGCCTCTGACTGTTTGTCTATATCTGTTGTGCGTCTTATTTATTTATTTATTTCAAACATTTTTACCCCGCCCTTCTCAACCCCTTGGCAACAATTCTATGCCATCATAAAATACAATAGCAAAAATAACAATTAAAACCATGAACATTAAATTAAAAATTAAAAAGTATACTTTCGATCCATTTACCTATTGCCAGTCTGGTGGCTATTTATCTAGCCATATGCTAATGATAACTCCGCTTCACTTATCCAAATCCACTTCCAAGCCATAGTCACATATTATCCATTGTCCTTTAACCTGATTGCCCGAAGGCCTGGTCCCACAACCACGATTTTACCTTCCTTCTGAAGGTGAGGAGGGATGACGATGATCTAATTTCCCCAGGAAGCATATTCCCCAGGCGGGGGGCTACCACCGAGAAGGCCCTGTCCTTCGTCCCAGCCAAATGTGTTTGAGACAATGGCAGGGCCGAGAGCAGGGCCTCTCCAGAGGATCTTAAGCTCCAAGGTGAGACGTAGAAGGAGATACGTTTGTAGAAGGAGACACAGGTTCGCAGCTTGGGTGTGATCTTGGAT
>NW_026844589.1:23065101-23077601 GCF_025583915.1 Anolis sagrei ordinatus
TGAACTATAAATCCCAGTAACGACAACTCCCAAATGTCAATGTCTATTTTCCCCAAACTCCAAGTTCATATTTGGACATATGGAATATTTGTGCCAAGTTTGGTCCACATCCATCATTGTTTGAGTCTACAGTGCTCTCTGGATGTAGTTGAACTACAACTCTAAAACTCAAGGTCAATGCCCACCAAGCACTTTTAGTATTTTCTGTTGGTCATGGGAGTTCTGTGTGCCAAGTTTGGTTCAATTCCATCATTGGTGGGGTTCAGAATGCTCTTTGATTGTATGTCAACTTTAAATCCCAGCAACTACAACTCTCAAATGATAAAAATAAACTATAACTCCCAAATGCCAAATTTGGTGCAGTGAATGAAAACACATCCTGCATATCAGATATTTACATTACGACTTGTAACAGTAGCAAAATGACAGTTATGAAGTAGCAACAAAAACAATGTTATGATTGGGGGTCACCACAACATGAGGAACTGTATTAAGGGGTCACGGCATTAGGAAAGTTGAGAAACACTGCTATACTCCTATTTATGCAGGCCAAAATCCCATTGTATTATAGTCTTCAGGTTTAAAAAGTTGATAAAGAAATTAGAGGAGAGTGAAACGGAAAGGAGGTGATGGCGGAAGTGATTGCAATGGCGGTGCTGTTCTTATGTGCAGCATCACTGGTTAAGATGGCATGTGAACCTGAACGGAAATGCTAGAGAATTGGCCTAATTCATGCAATCTGCGGCAAATCTCCTTTGCCTCGCGAGCGAGCTGGGTATCTGGAAAGAAATGGAAATTGCTCTCAGCGGGGGTTTGTCTCTCTTATGCCACTCATCCGATTTCCTAATTCTCTCCAGTCGGAAAATGCCACCAAGAAGATATGTGCGCTACGTGCATTTTCACCCTCCTTTGCAAAGTTGTATTGGTTCTTCAGAAGAGTTTTGCAGGCTCTCTTTCCACACACATACAGTACCACCTACGAAGAAGAGTATGGGAGGAAAGTAGCTATGCCCACTCCTACCTTCTGGTCTACAACCGGAACCACCAGCAGCTGGTTAGTATATTACGAGAGTTGAATGAAAAGTAATGCCTCCACCTTCATTACTTGGGTTTGGATGGGAATATTTTAATAAATCAAACTCAGAAATAATCCTTAGAATGTGCTCTTTAACTACCACTATTCACTTTTCCACATAGTGACCAGAAAATTAGATACATTTCTGCCAACGATGAACAAGTTTTCTGAAGCCGTCATGGAAGAAGTCGACAACAATCAGCATCTCACAGTTCTCTCATCCTGGGTACCCATCATGCACAGATCTTCCGATACCCAAGCAAAGCAATAATGTGACCCACTCGTTCTTGTGAAATGACGATTATGCTTGCAATTTCTCTCTGAGTGATACAATGATCGTTCTGGATCAATCTGTCAACCTTTTGCTTGTGAAACTTGGCGGTTGCTGTCACAGGACATCCAACTCTTTGTTTGTTATGCAAATCAGATGTTCTCACCTCAACATCTTTAAACTGACTTGCCCAACGATGCACAGTACTCACATCAACACAATCACCATAAACAGCTTGCATTCTCTGATGAATCTCTTTTGGGGTGACACCTTCTGCTGTCAAGAATTCAATGACTGCATGTTGCTTAAGTTGCATTGACCGTCCATCTGCAGGGTTCCATACTTCGCACTTTAACAACACAACCATTCAATGCTAAGGCTTCCCACCAAAATGGAACTGTAGAGGAGAGTCTACTGAACAAGCCAGTACCTGCCGCATACCAGTACTGCCATCTGTTGAGGAGTTATGAAGGTGGAGGCATTACTTTTCATGGAATCCTCATATTTCAGCACCATGGAGAGATGTCCTGGTCTTCTGAACCACCCTATTAAACTTCCCAAGGAGTTAATGTGCTAGTCTATTACACAACAATGGCAAAGGAGCTTTGTGGGTTCTGCAAGACTAGAAAGTCTACAGTCCCATCCCACAGGAATGCATCCTGTTTGTCTGAAATTCTAGCATCTCATCTACTCCAAGTATCCGTGGTTTGCAAAAGCTTATGCCCATGCCACAAGAAACATGTTAATTCTCAAAGTGTCACAGGGGCCAGAAATGGCAGTGCTTATGTTCATGGTGCTCGCTGTAACCTGCAATGTCAGTTGAAGGAGTACCTCTGGAGGCTTCTCAGCACTTGGAACTATAGCCTGTTTGTGGAGGCCAGAGGCTGTCTGTGTAAGCAGACACTTCTGTCACATACACATATTTTAATTACAATTATCTTCATCTATGCTGATGATCGTGCCATTACTGCTCAAGCAGGGAGCTTTGAGATGGTTGAACAGAAGCTCTCAAAAGCTCTAGGTGCTCTTACTGCCTATTACAGGGAAAACCGGCTGATCCCTAATCCATCTAAAACAGAGACATGTGCCTTTCACCTTAAGAACAGACAAGCATCCTGAGCTCTGAGGATCACCTGGGAAGGAATCCCACAGGAGCATTGTAGCGCACCCAAATATCTGGGAGTCACTCTGGACCGTGCTCTGACCTACAAGAAGCACTGCCTGAACATCAAGCAAAAGGTGGATGCTAGAAACAATATCATACGAAAGCTTTCTGGCACAACCTGGGGATTACAACCAGACACAGTGAAGACATCTGCCCTTGTGCTATGCTACTCTGCTGCTGAGTATGCATGCCTGGTGTGGAACACATCTCACCACACGAAAACAGTGGATGTGGCTCTTAATGAGACATGCCGCATTATCATGGGGTGTCTGCGCCCTACACCACTGGAGAAATTACACTGCATAGCCGGTATTGCACCACCTGACATCTGCCAGGAAGTAGCTGCCAATAGTGAAATAACCAAGGCAGAGACATCTCCAGCTCATCCTTTGTTTGGGTGTCAGCCAGCATGTCAATGACTTAAATCAATAAATAGTTTTCTAAGATCTACAGAGACACTAGCTGGAACTCCTCAGCAAGCGAGAGTCCAAAAGTGGCAGGCTCAAACCCAGAGCCTCAATCAACGGCTGATACCTAATGAGAGACTCCCCCCTGGGCACACAGAAAACTGGGCAACTTGGAAGGCGCTGAACAGACTGCGCTTTGGCACCACGAGATGCAGAGCCAACCTTCAGAAAATGGGGCCACAAAGTGGAATCCACAACATGCGAGTGTGGAGAAGAGCAAACTACTGACCACCTGCTGCAATGCACCCTGAGCCCTGCCACATGCACAATGGAGGACCTTCTTGCGGCAACACCAGAGGCACTCCAAGTGGCCAGATACTGGTCAAAGGACATTTAATCAACTACCAAGCTTGCAAACTCTGTGTCTTTTGTATGTTTGTTTGTTCTGTCAAAATGTAATACAACTGTTTGGTTGCCTGACACGATAAATAAAAAAAAATAAATTACAATTATGTGTATTGATTATAAGTAAAAGGTGAGATGAAGATATGGGTGTATTTGGGAGAAAGACAACAAAAGTGCAAGTGAGAGGGTTTTTTTTTTTACTTCCTTACATAAGATTATATTCTTTGCTTCCACTTGAAGGTCATTGTAATGTGGACGTTCTTCTGTCTCCGCACAGTCCAACACTGGCATTCTGGCTCTGCATAAATTCCTTTCCAAAGGAGGCTCTGTGCAACTGGCAAAGTGTCATAGCCAACAGTGCTCTTGGCCCTTCCCTGTCTCTTCTGATCAATTCAATTGACCATGAGTGAGATAAAGCTGTAAGGTTTTGCCAGCGGTAAAGGTTTCCTTGCCAAGAGTGGCGCACATAGCCAAGGTTTTTTAGAGTGGATCTTTTTTGTGTGGTTCTTATCAGGCGTTTGCATGAAGTTCCAAGCAAGTGACAGACAATGGAAGTCAGCTGATGGTGGCTTGAAGTGCAATTGCTGACCATAAATAGGCTCTAATCCTTTCCTGCTTATCCTTAGTCCTCCAGTGCAGAAAATCCAAACAATCCTTTAGGAAAAACTGCATCTGTGAAAGAACTACATAAGATGTATTTGTAAAGCTATGTGTATCATAAGTTTTGTAACTCCACCAAAGCAATTGGTTGGTTATGGGTCTGTTGCATGAGTACTTTCACCGATAAAGAGTTAGCATAATAATAATAATAATAATAATAATAATAATAATAATAATAATGATGATGATGGTCCCAGTGGTGATTGGCACACTGGGTTCAGTGCCTAAAGACCTGGGTCTTTAGACTCGTACGCCAACTGTGACCGTACCTCGGGAAGGTGAATCTGGCCAAAGTGGTCCATGCCTTAGTCACCTCTAGACTGGATTACTGCAATGCACTATATGTGGGGCTGCCCTTGAAAACGGCCCGGAAATTTCAGGTGATCCAACGGGCGGCAGCCAGGTTGTTAACTGGGGCTCCTTACAGGGAGCGGTCAACCCTCCTGTTCAAGGAGCTCCACTGGCTGCCATTCATCTACCGGACCCAATTCAAGGTGCAGGTTCTTATCTACAAAGCCCTGAACGGTTTGGGACCCGCCTTTTTATTTATTTATTTATTTACTGCGCTTATATACCGCAATTCTCAGCCCTAGGGCGACTCATTGCGGTGTACAACATAGAGAAACAGGTGCAAAAATATAAACATAGTGTAAAATAATCTACAATTCAACGTTATCAGAAAACATCTCCTCAAAACATCAACATTACTACAAAACCATTCCAAGTCGTCTCATCGTCAATCCCACAATACGATATCATTTCCGTTGTTCCATTCCTATGGTCAAATTACCAGTCATTGCACTTCTTGATCAAATGCCTTCTTAAATAGCCAGGTCTTTAACTTCCTGCGGAATATCAACAGGGAGGGAGCTAGCCTGATGTCCACGGGAAGGGTGTTCCACAGCTGAGGAGCCACCACCGAGAAGGCCCTATCTCTCGTCCCCGCCAGCCGTGCCTGTGACGCAGGCGGGATCGAGAGCAGGGCCTCCCCGGAAGATCTCAAAGTCCTCATGGGCTCATAGGCCGAGAGGTGGTCAGTGTGATCGCATCTCTGTATACGAACCCACACGATCCCTTCGATCATCCGGAGAGGCCCTGCTCTCGATCCCACCAGCATCGCAGGCACGATTGGTGGGGACGAGAGAGAGGGCCTTTTCGGTGGTGGCCCCTCGACTCTGGAACTCACTCCCTAAAGACATCAGACAGGCTCCAACTCTGGCAGTCTTCAGGAGGAGCTTGAAGACGTGGCTGTTCCAGTGTGCCTTCCCAGAATAATGATCCCATAGCACTTTGTCCTCCAAATCACTTTATATTGTTTTAGGTCTGCTTGTATGTTTCCACAAACCGCCCCATCATTTTTTTGCCCATGTCCCAGCATTATTTCCAATTTTAACTCTACATTTGGCCTTCCCACTGTTTTTAATTGTGTGTTGTCTTGATAATTTTGTGTATTTTATTGTTTATGTTTTTAATTGCTTGTATCATTGTTATTATTGCTTGTATTGTTGTGTTTGGGCTCGGCCTCATGTAAACTGCACCGAGTCCCATGGGGAGATGGTAGCGGGGTACAAATAAAGTATTATTATTATTATTATTATTGGCCTGCACTTAAACACAATCGGCGCTGACAAAATTACCATCTGCCAGCTGCAGAAGGCCACCTTACTGGGATCTGCACGCATTATTCACCAATACATCACACAGTCCTAGACACTTGGGAAGTGTCCGACATGTGATCCAATACAACAGCCAGCAGAATGTCTGCTGTGGACTCATCTTGTTGTGTTTCAAATAATAATAATAATAATAATAATAATAATAATAATAATAATACTTTATTTATACCCCTCCACCATCTCCGCAAGGGGACTCGGGGTGGTTACATGAGGCCAAGCCCAGCAGTACAACAATGCCAATGTGTTGTTATTGTTCATTTGTTAAGTCGTTTCCGACTCTTCATGACTTCATGGACCAGTTCACACCAGAGCTCCCTGTTGGCCATCACCACCCCCAGCTCCTTCAAGGTCAATCCAGTCACTTCAAGATACTCATAAATACTCATAGAGTTGGTGATATGTGAACTCCAACCTATCCTAGGGTCTTCTCTGGGCTTTCTTTTCTTCTCATGATGTGGCCAAAGTATTTCACCTTGCCAATGAACAACGTAAGAATATAACAATAAAATATAAAAAATAAAAATAAAATAACATACGATACAAAAACAATAAATAAACACATGAGACCATATAAAATCACAATATTTGAATGCAGAGAATTAATCATAGTGGGAAGGGCCAGTTGCAAGGATTAAAAGTTTAAAGCAATGGGTGAGAAGGCAATATAGTGTATCTGGACAGGTGGGTCCGAGGGATGAAATAAGGTTTGATTGTACTAACAGATTAAATAAAGATATCCAAAATGTTCGTGCAACCAGCTCAGTAGAAAACGACTCCATCTTTTAGGCCACTTGATCTCTTGCACAGCCAGTTATTAGGCATGCGCTAAAAAATAGGAAGAATCAGAATTCATACGAAAATAGGAAGTATTGAAAGGTGAAAGCCATATCTGATCTGTTTCTAAATATTTAAGAAAACTTACCCCATACTTTTTCATTTTAGTTTTGTGGGCTGGTCCATGAGGTCATGAAGAGTCGGAAGCAACTGAACAAAAAAACTAACAAAACTTTTTCGTTTTTGTTTTGTAAATCTCGGAAGGTGCCCAAAGTCATATTCAGTGCAAAGCCAAAAAGGCTGTCTGCCTGCCTTGCCATTCCTCTCCCTGGAATCAATGGCATTTCAGCATGAGGAGCAGTGATAAGAGGAAACAGTGCATTTTGAGAACAGCACATAACTCTGGGAAATGTTGTTTGGGGAGGGGAGAAGCCCTATGTCAAGAAATTCAAATGACTCTGCACTAAACTACATTTCCCAATATGCATCAACATCAGAAAACACCAATCAGGACAGGAGATTGGTCTGTAGCCACTCCCAGCTAGGGTTCCAATACATTTGTTAATATTCAACAATTTAGCAGAGTTTCTAGAGTAGAACAACTACTTTCAAAGTAAGAACAACAAAATTAAACAGGAAATAACACTTTCAAACTGGGAACAGATTTCCTTTATCATTCAAAGAACGTTATTTATAAAACCTTTTTAAAAATTACCAAAACAAAAGTTCTGAAATTTAGTGGGCTAACAGTGGTAAATGTGTTCTACCATTGTAGCAAGGTTCACCCCAATAACTTTAAAAATGAGGGAGATAGGAGCCCCCAAAGTTCCCCCAATTGTAGTAATTATGCGCATGCACAATTACTATAGTGAAATAGTAACAATATTTCATTACTCTCATCATAGTAACAATTTTTTCACTAACTATATTTTAGAAACACTTTAGACATGAAATAACAATTCTGAACCATTTTAATGGATCATGCGTCCCTACTAGATATACAACTGCTTTTACAACTACTTTTCCATGACGTTGTTTTCTACCCTCAGATTGGATTTAGTTAATTGACTTTGTGTCTGCCCTATCTCTGTATCAAAGGCAAAATACAGCGTTCCCTCGCTATTTCACGGTTCGCTTTTAGCGGATTCACTGTTTTGTGGGTTTTTGAAAATATTAATAAAAATATAAAATATGAAATATTTATATCCAGTGGAGGCCAGGGACCCTGGAAGTGTGGTGGCCTGAGAAATGGTGGGGAAGGCTCCAAAGGCTCTGCCGGGGTCTGCGGAGGCCAGGGAGGCAGGCAGGCACCCTTGGGATGGGCCGGGAGGTGGGTAAGGAAGTGTGGGTAAGAAAATAATATATAAAACTAGTGGTCCCCTGCCACGTGTTGCTGTGGCCAAGTCTGGTGATCTGGGAAATAAAGTAATGAGAAAGTGTTGATTTCTAATATATGTAATGTCTTGCTGTTTCTTTGCCAGTGTTGATGTGGACATTGTCTTGTTTGCCCACTCTGGAACATGCAACATATCATTGTCCTTCTTTAGGGGTCCCTTTCAAATCTATGATACTGCATCTGTCATATATATATATGTGTGTGTGTGAATGGCTGGACGGCCCTTTGTCAGGAGGGCTTTGATTATGTTTTCTTGCCCTGGTGAAGGGAGTTGGACTGGATGGCCTTAAGACAGCATTTCTCAACCTGGGAAGTCAAGACCCGGAGGGGGGGTCACCAAGGGGGTGTCAGAAGGTTCACCAAAGACCACCAGAAAACACAGTATTTTCTGTTGGTCATGGGGGTTCTGTGTGGGATATTTGGCCCAATTCCATCGTTGGTGGGGTTCGGAATGCTCTTTGATTGTAGGTGAACTATAAATCCCAGTAACTACAACTCCCAAATGTCAAGGTCTATTTTCCCCAAACTCCATCTGTGTTTATATTAGGGCATATTGAGTATTTGTGTCAAGTTTGGTCCAAATCCATCATTGTTTGGGTCCACAGTGCTCTCTGGATGTAGGTGAACTACAACTCCCAAACTCAAGGTCAATGCCCACCAAACCTAAAATCAATCTATTTCAGTGTTTCTCAACCTCGGGGTCGGGACCCCCGGGGGGGGGTCATGAGAGGGTCTCAGAGGGGTTGCCAAAGACCATCAGAACACACAGCATTTTCTGTAGGTCTTGGGAGTTCTGTGTGGGAAGTTTGGCCTAATTCTACCCTTGGTGAGGTTTAGAATGCTCTTTGATTGTAGGTGAACTATAAATCCCAGCAACTACAACTCCCAAATGTCAAGGTCTATTTCCTTCAAACTCGATCTGTTCATATTTGGGCATATGGAATATTCATGCCAAGTTTGGTCCAGATCCATCGTTGCTTGAGTCCACAGTGGTCTCTGGATGTAGGTGAACTACAATCCACAGTGGTCTCTGGATGTAGGTCAATACAATTAAAATCTAACAATTACCAGTCTGGTGGCCGTTATCTAGCCGAATTCTGTGAATTGAATACTCCATCAAGCTTATCCATAGTCCATTTCCAAGCCATTGTAACATTGTCATTGTCCGCCTAATTACCCCAAAGCCTGATCCCACATCCACATTTTTAACTTCTTTCTAAAGGTGAGGAGGGATGAAGATGACCTAATTTCTCTGGGGAGCGAATTCCACAGGCAGGGGGCCACCACTGAGAAGGGCCTGTCTGTTGTGACTCAGTCTGAGCCTGAGCTTTCTGAGCCTGAGTTTCAGGACGAGGAAGATGATGGGTTAAAGATTTCTGAACATGTCCATGTGGTTGATGCAGACAATGTTGATACTGAAGACGAGGCAGCATTTCAGTTTCCCAGGGAAAGGAATGTTGTTTCAGAAGATGGTCATGATTTGAGTGAAACTTCACAGCTGCAGGTGGAGGAGTCGACCGCTCCATCTGTGAGCTCAGTGCCTGTTGATTCCCAGGCTGCCCAGTCCAAGGATAATGAGTTATTTGGCCTTGAAAGTGATGGGGATTTAGTTAGGGAGGACCATTTGCAATTAAGGGTATGCCGAAGTGCTTGGCTTGCTAACAAACGGGAAGTTCAAGGTCAACGCAATGCTTTCATGCTAGGAAAACATATTTAACGATCTGATTGAAGTCAACCCTTTGTCAGTGCAACTTTGCTTACACCCTGTTAACTTCTCTGGAATTGCCTCGGCTTTTGGGAAAAGCCTTTGGCTCTTTGGGACTTTGGTTTTGATCTTGGTTTCTGGGGACTCTGACATGCTGCCATGGATTCTTGTTTGACCAATGCTTGTGGATTATACTTCATGTTATTTGCCTTGACCTTGGAAACTCTGCCTTTGCATTTAAGACTCTGTTTTGGCTATTGAACTTTTGCAACCTTATTTCTATGTTTATGATTTTGCTTTTTCTTCAGTAAACTACAAAACCTACAGCCTTGGTGTGTGGTGGTGTTCTGAGCAAGGTGAATCTATCCTGAGTTGCGACACTGTCTCTCATCCACAACAAACGCGTTTGAGACAGAGGCGGGGCCAAGAGCAGGGCCTCCCCAGAAGATCCTAAATTTCGAGGTGGGACGTATAAGGGAAGTCTGATCTGGCCACAGTGGTCCACGCTCTTGTTACATCCCAAATAGACTACTACAACGCACTCTACGTGGGGTTGCCCTTGAAGACTGTCGGAAACTTCAACTAGTCCAGCGAGAAGCAGCCAGATTGCTCACCGGAGCGACATACAGGGAGCATACCATCCCCCCTGCTTTGTCAGCTCCACTGGCTGCCGATTCAGTTCCGAGCACAATTCAAGGTGCTGGTTTTGACCTACAAAACCCTATACGGTTCCGGTCCAGTGTATCTGTCCGAACGCATCTCCCTCTACGTCCCACCCCGGAGTTGAGATCATCTGGGGAGGCCCTGCTCTTGACCCCACCGCTATCAAGTGAGGTTGGTGGGGACGAGGAGCAGGGCCTTCTCAGTGGTGGCCCCTCACCTGTGGAACTCACTCCCGGGGGAAATTAGGACATCAACATCCCTCCTCTCCTTCAGGAGGAAGGTAAAGACGTGGTTGTGGGACCAGGCCTTCGGGCAATCTGACAACTAGATAAGGACAATCAGACGACTGGACTGACAGGACTGACAAAGTGGAACTGGAATTTGGACTATGAGATGGCGAACGCTGACCGTTAATGAGGAGTAATGGGTTTGTATTGGTTTTATTGGTTTTATTGTTGTAATGCAGGAACTGTTGTTTAACTGTTAATTGCTGCTATATTGTTTTACTACTGTTATGTGATGCCGGCATCGAATTGTGCCTTTGTAAGCCACCCTGAGTCCCCTCCGGGGTGAGAAGGGTGGGGTAGAAGTAACCGAAATAAATAAATAAATAATAAAAATACTAGGGCTGGGTAACCACGGAAAATTTTGTTTCTAAACTCGATTCGTTTTTAGAGGGGTTTTGCGTTTCGTTTCTTAAAAGAATTCCGAAATTTTCCTTTAAAAAAGTTCGAAATATAAGAAATTTTGTAAAATTACGAAACAACTACGAAACGATTTCGAAACAATTACGAATTGATTCGTTAATGGCGGACGCGATTGCGCAATATGCTAAAAAACCCTCCAAATGGGACAGGGGGGACTTCTGAAGCTTCCCTCTCCCTCTGTTGTTGACTGTTGGTGTGATAATTTATTTTTTATCACTGATAAAACAAACAACAACCCTAAAACTTGCACCAGACATACGGAAATAAGAAACAATTACGAAACAATTTCGAAACAATTTCGAAACAATTACGAAACAATTACGAAATAAATTGAAAAATTTGTTTCGATTTTTAATTGCTCCTGCATGGCTCAATATCGGATCGTAAGCTAATTTAAATACGAATTAATAACGAATTATGAAATTAACGAACGAAACCGCCCAGCCCTAATGCCTAGATCCTAGCTCTAGAGAAAAAAATATTCTGATATCCCACAACAACAAGGACAGAGCTAACTCTCTTCCGTGTTCTTTTGACAAATTTCAACAGGAAGTCTAGCCTTTGATTCATTCATTTCCATGAATGGTATTCCGCAGGGCATCACTTGAACACTACTGCGAGCCCCTGTCATTCAAAAGGAGTTTAGGTTTTACCTGTGGCCCAATCTGACACTGACATGACGCACCTCTCAGCGTGTGCCCTTCCCTTGGCTTTGAAGCACACGGCGGCACAGTGCAATTTCCTTCAGCAGGGCCATGCCCACAAGGAGGCTGACCTCTGACTAATGGGAACAGAAAAGGAGAGACTGAGCGGCTGTTTCCCAGATTGACAGCGAAAGGCAGCGGAGGGCGTGGAGCAGCCTCCATCCAACAGGGCTGGAGCTCTTCCTCCAGGCTACCTGCCTATCAGAGTGACATAACAGATGACACAGGCAGAACTGAAAATTACTGCTGACACATCCCTGCTGATTCTCTCCCTCTTTCCCTCCCTATCTCTCCCTTCCTCTCTTCGGCAGAAGATACAAGGAAATCGGGCTTTGAAAGCAGCCGTCACGGATGGCTCGTCCTGCCGAATTGAAGTCTTGAAATGCTGTTTCCACAAACTCTGAAGAGCGTGGAGGGAACATGCAGCAGGGAAGAAGTTCAGAACTCCATTAAGTTCCACGAACATGAAAAGGAGGGGATGGGGAAGGTTGCATAGATTTGCAAGCATCCTTCCCTTCCCTTTTCCATTGCATTTTCTTTGTGAGGGTGAATAGAGCTGGAGCAGGGAAAAATTTACCTAAGGGAGGCTGCAGAAGAAGAAGAAGAAGAAGAAGAAGAAAGGAGAAGAAGAAGAAGGAAGAAGAAGAAGAAGAGAAGAAGAAGAAAAGAGGAAGAAAAAGAGAAAAAGAAGAGGAGAAGAGAAGAAGAAGAAGAGAGGAAGAGGAAGAAGAAGAAGAGAAGAAGAAGAGGAAGAGAAGAGAGAGAGAAGAAGAAGAGAAGAAGAGGAAGAGAAAGAAGAAGAAGAAGGGAGAAGAAGAAGAGAAGAAGAAGAAGAAGAGAAGAAGAGGAAGAAGAAGAAGAGGAAGAAGAAGAAGAAGAGGAAGAAGAAGAA
>NW_026844589.1:23080101-23267758 GCF_025583915.1 Anolis sagrei ordinatus
CTCTTCCTTTTGCCTTCCACTTTCCCCAGCATAATTGTCTTCTCTAGGCTTTGCTGTCTCCTCATGATGTGGCCAAAGTACTTCAACTTTGTCTCTAGGATCCTTCCCTCCAATGAGCAGTCGGGCTTTATTTCCTGGAGGATGGACTGGTTGGATCTTCTCGCAGTCCAAGGCACTCTCAGAACTTTCCTCCAACACCACAGCTCAAAAGCATCGATCTTCCTTCGCTCAGCCTTCCCTAAGGTCCAGCTCTCACATCCGTAGGTTACTACAGGGAATACCATGGCTTTGACTAGGCAGATCTTTGTTGCCAGTCTGATGTCTCTACTCTTTACTATTTAATCGAGATTGCAAAACTCCGGATGACCTCTCCCAGCGGTTTCATGTAGATGCTAAAAAGCATGGGAGACAGAATAGAGCCTTGCGGGACCCCACAGGTCAAAGGCCAGGAGTCCGAGCAGGCGTCTCCCAGCTTCACCATCTGGGCTCGACCCTCCAGGAAGGACCAGAGTCCCATGTAGATTACATTACAGTAGTCCAATCTGGAGGTGACTAAGACGTGAACCACCCTGGCCAGATCCGCCTTCACGAGGTACGGTCGCAGTTGGCGCACAAGTCTTAATTCTTTCTCTTCTCTTCTTCAAGCAAAACACGCCCAACTCCCCAACCACTTTGAGTCCCCCTTGCGGTGAGAAAAGCGGTATACAAATACTGTAAATAAAATAAATAAGTCTTTCCTCATAGTAAGGCTTGCCATGAAAGCTTTCCAGCTGATGCAGTTGGTTCCAATTATAGTCGGTCCTCCTTGGTTCCTGTTCTCAACCTTTCCTTGCCCATATAATCTGATCGCATCATGAACACAAGTTCAAGCAATATTGCCATGAAGTCCAGCATCTCGTCGAACACCTGGGAGCCTATTACTGCAAAATCCCGAACAAACTGGCAATAAAAAAAAGGATAAAGTGCTCCCCTACGATCCATCATTTCCCTAATTAGGACCATTACCTCGCTTTTGGGCACATTTGGTTTGTTATCCCAGACCTTTTGAGGCCGACGCGTGTAAGGAAAGGCGAGCTCCGTACCGAAGATGAGCCATTGATTTCTATAAATGTCACCGTTTAATATTTCCTTTCTTCCTTCTCCACCTCGACTCCTTTATACAGTGGGATGTTTTATTCGGTCTTTTTGACAACCTGGGCTTGTTGGGGAAATGTCTCCACCTTTTTTAAATGTCCTCCCTTCCCCCCTCTTTTTTTTCTTCCCATCATCTCTCCACCAACACCTATCTTTAAAAGGTTACGTCTAATTTGGGGACGTGCCATTTTGGGTTCTCTGTATCTCTATATTTTGTGCTCATTTCCATCCCCAAATGCCCACTGTTCTTTATACCTCTCCGTTAACTTCAAACGGCATTGGACAAAGGTTGGCATCACAGAGTTTGCTTCCAATCAGCCATCCCAATGAATAGATAGATAGACAGGTGGATAGATACTTAGCTATTGGTGTTCCCCTTTCCTTTAATAACTATCCATGCGGGGAGTGAGGCATTTATTCGTGCCATATAATAAGCTTTTTTTGTTTCTTCCTTATTCAATCTGGAGAGGACATCACCTCTTGCCCTGGGACAACCTACCAGGCTTCCCCTAATAGGTCCTTGTGAGGCGCTTTAGAAAAAGCTTATTGAAAGAGAATCTAAATAAATCTCTCTGTGTGCAAGAGAGGAGGGAAACACATTTAAAACAGTCAACTAATGCCAGAATGATTCACTATGAGAGATGTCCTGCCGGTACGGGCTTTATATTTGAGGGCAAGACGACTCAATGGCTCCAGCCCTTTCCTTATTATCTTTCGCACAATTGAAGCTCGGCATTGTAAACCAATCTAATTTCTTGATCATTCGCTGAAGCTTTTATCCAAAGAGAGAATCAGAACAGTGGACCGCCCTGCAGCCTACTGCTATCAAAGTAGTTTTTAATGAATATATCTTTCTTTTGTTGCTACTTTGTCCTGTCATCTCCGTCAAACTGCTCCACTCTCTGGAATCAACCATCTTCTCCTATAGACTTTCGATGAGGGGAAAGGACTGTCCTCCTCATTAGTTCAAAATAAAAATTGTTTGTGTCACAGTGTCCCATTGCAATAAGACCCACCACTTGCATTGTCTGAAATACGATTGGTTTTGTTTCGCCTTGTCTCCTGTGTGAGAAGCAGCCTCCTCTGAGCTGCACAATCCTTTGAATTTTTTATGTGTTGCACTTATGCTTTCTCTCAAACAAAAGGGAGTAAAACCAAAACCATATAATGAAATAGCTTATGAATCTCCTCATGAACCATCTAGGATGTTAAGATCTTCTTAATATCTATTCTGCCATTCATTTTCCGGACCCAATTCAAGGTGCAGGTTCTTACCCCAGGTTTCACCAGGTTTCGGCGGTGGTCAGGGGAGCTTTCGCACAAATAAAACTTGTGCGCCAACTGAGCCCATACCTTGGGAAATCTGACTTGGCCATGGTGGTCCACGCTTTGGTTACATCCTGTTTAGACTACTGCAATGCTCTCTACGTGGGGTTGCCTCTGAAGACTGCCCGGAAGCTGCAGCTAGTCCAACGCTCGGCAGCCAGACTACTAACGGGTACTGGGTACAGAGAGCACACCACTCCTCTGTTGCGCCAGCTCCACTGGCTGCCAATTAGCTTCCAAGCACAATTCAAAGTGCTGGTGTCAACCTATAAAGCCCTAAACGACTCCGGCCCAGTTTACCTGTCCGAACGGATTCTCCCCTATGAACCATCAAGATTATTAAGATCGTCTGGAGAGGCCCTGCTCTCGGTCCCACCGGCCTCGCAAGCGCGTCTGGTGGGGACGAGGGACAGGGCCTTCTCGGTGGTGGCCCCTCGACTCTGGAACTCTCTCCCACTGGAGATCAGAACCGCCCCTTCTATCCTGACATTTAGGAAACAGGTGAAGACTTGGTTATGGAGACAGGCATTCGACGAGTGAGCCAACACCCTGAGATATGGATGGAGGATGATGAGCAACGATTATAGTGTGACGACTGACCATTATAGTTATTGATTGTAATTGCTGTTTTAATGTTTTACTGTAATATGTATTATGATGTTTTATTGATTGTATGTGATATTATGGTTGGAAACCGGTCTGAGTCCCTCAAGAGAGGTGAGAAGGTCAGTATACAAAACTTTTAAATAAATAAATAATTACCTACAAAGCCCTGAACGGTTTGGGACCCGCCTACCTGTATACGAACCCACACAATCTCTCCGTTCATCTGGAGAGGCCCTGCTCGCGATCCCACCTGCATTGCAGGCGCGATTGGTGGGGACGAGAGAGAGGGCCTTTTCGGTGGTGGCCCCTCGACTCTGGAACTCACTTCCTAAGGACATCAGGCATGGCCCCAACTCTGGCAGTCTTTAGGAGGAGCTTGAAGACGTGGTTGTTCCAGTGTGCCTTCCCAGAATAATGATCCCATAGCACTTTGTCCTCCGAAGCACTTTCCATTTTAGGTCTGCTTATATGTTTTCCACAAATGCCACTACCACCTTTTCGCCCATGCTCCAGCATTATTTTCAATTTTAATTTTACATTTGGCCTTCCCACAGTTAATTGTGTGTTGTCTTATTGTTAATTGTTGCATATTTTATTGTCTATTTTTTATTTTAATTGCTTGTATTGTTGTTATTATTGCTTGTATTGTTGTATTTGGCCTCGGCCTCATGTAAGCCGCACCGAGTTCCTTGGGGAGATGGTAGCGGGGTACAAATAAAGTATTATTATTATTATTATTATTATTATTATTATTATTATTATTATTATTATCAATCAGGGGAGGCCCTGCTCTCGTTCCCGTCTTCCTCGCAGATGCATTTGGCGGGGACGAGAGACAGGACCTTCTCAGCGGTGGTGTTGTGACACAGCTGGAATCAGAGAGTGTTTCTGATGGGGATGATGGGACTCAGGTTCACAGTTTGGTTCAAGATGTCCCTGCTATAGATGTCCCTGCTATAGACAGTGCAGAAGAAGTGCAGTTTCCCACAGCAAGGCTTACTTACTTACTTACTTAGGCGATCCCTCGTTGGACGAGTAAGATGGTCTTCCATGATGGGTTTCCCTGTAGGTCCGTATGTGGCTGTGGAGCCCTATTCCTGCTCTGCATCTTCTTCCGCTTGTCTTCCCAGGAGATTTGCAGGATTTTCTGGAGGCAGCGCTGATGGAAACGTTCCAGGAGCTGCATGTGACGTCTGTAGACAGTCCACGTCTCACAGGCATAGAGCAGGGTTGGGAGGACAATAGCTTTATAGACAAGCACCTTGGTATCCCTATGGATGTCCCGGTCCTCAAACACTCTCTGCTTCATTCGGGAAAATGCTGCACTTGCAGAGCTCAGGCGATGTTGTATTTCGGCGTCGATGTTGACTTTGGTGGAGAGGTGGCTGCCAAGGTAGCGGAAATGGTCAACATTTTCTAATGCTACACCATTAAGCTGTATCTCTGGCATTGGGTAGGGGATGGCTGGTGACTGCTGGAACAGAACTTTTGTTTTCTCGATGTTCAGTGACAGGTCAAGCTTCGTGTATGCTTCTGCGAAGGTGTTTAGAGTGGCTTGTAGATCTTGGAGCGTTAAACCAGGCTCCTGGGAGATGAAACAAACAGCTTGCATTCTCTGATGAATCTCCTTTGGGGTGACACTTTCTGCTGTCAAGAATTCAATGACTGCACGTTGCTTAAGTCGCATTAACCGACCATCTGCTCAGCATTCCATACTTCGCACTTTAACAACACAACTCTTCAATGCTAAGGCTTCCCACCAAAATGGAACTGTAGAGGAGAGTCTACTGAACAAGCCAGTACCTGCCGCATACCAGTACTACCATCTGTTGAGGAGTTACGAATGTGGAGGCATTACTTTTCATTCAACCCTCATATATATCTTATCTTGATTTGGTTGCACAAAGTTGACATTCAGCCCAAGAGTTACTTAGCATAAGTAGGATTGTATCACAAGAGGCTGCTATCTCACAGCTTTGGTGTGCTCCTGGCAAAATGCCATGAAGGACCCCCTCAATAAGATCAATAGGATAATTTAGTTGTGGTTAATTTAAATCCCATTGAAATCGGTAGAACTGAAGGATGGATACCTGATTCAGACCTGAATGAATACTTCTCCGCTTGTGGAAATGGGTGGAAATTTTAATCAGCTAGTGAAGTGACGCATAGCCATATGATTTTTCAAATCAGGAGAGGGTGGCTCTGAAGATTGGAATCTGAATGGTGAGCCACATCATAGGAATCATCCAGTGCCGAGGTTTCCTAGGCAACTGGAAAACCAAGCAGCAAGAACTAGAGAAGAAGTTCAGAGCAAAAGTTGCCTTGATATATTTGTCCATGCTTGCCAAGTTAAAAAAAAAAGATAGCAGTAGCTCATGGTTTCCATTTCAGCATGGCAGGAAATACACTCAAGGTTTTCTATTAAGCCTAGATTCTAGGCTGGTGCAATCTGGGTAAACCTTGACCCGTTTTGTTTCTTGGTGATGACCTCCTGTTCAAATGTTGTTACATTGTACAATCATAGAATCAAAGAGTTGGAAGAGACCTCATGGGCCATCCAGTCCAACCCCTGCCAAGAAGCAGGAATATTGCATTCAAATCACCCCTGACAGATGGCCATCCAGCCTCTGTTTAAAAGCTTCCAAAGAAGGAGCCTCCACCACACGCGGGGCAGAGAGTTCCACTGCTGAACGGTTCTCACAGTCAGGAAGTTCTTATTTATTTATATTTATTTATTTACTTTGCTTATATACCGCAATTCTCAGCCCCAGGGGCGACTCATTGCAGTGTACAACATAGAAAAAACAAGGTGCAAAATACAAGACACAGTATAAAATAATCCACAATTCATCGTTATCAAAAAACATCTTCATCAAAAACATCATCATTACTACAAAAGCCATTCCGTGTCGTCTCATCGTCAAAGCCACAATCCAGTATCATTTTCCGTTGTTCCATTCCTATGGTCAATTACCAGTCATTGCACTTCTTGATCAAATGCCTTCTTAAACAGCCAGGTCTTTAATTTCCTGCGGAATATCATCAGGGAGGGCGCTAGTCTGATGTCCATGGGAAGGGTGTTCCACAGCCGAGGAGCCACCACCGAGAAGGCCCTATCTCTCGTCCCCGCCAGCCGTGCCTGTGAAGCAGGCGGGATCGAGAGCAGAGCCTCCCCGGAAGATCTCAAAGTCCTCGTGGGCTCATAGGTCGAGAGGCGGTCAGTTAGGTATCTTGGGCCGGAACCGTTTAGGGCTTTATAGGCCAATGCCAGCACCTTGAATTGAGCCCGGTAGCAGATCGGCAGCCAGTGGAGTTGGTACAGCAGGGGGGTTGTATGCTCCCTGCGCCCCGCTCCTGTTAGTATCATGGCTGCCGCACGTTGGACCAGTTGGAGCTTCCGGGCCGTCTTCAAAGGCAACCCCACGTAGAGAGCGTTGCAGTAGTCTATACGGGATGCAACCAGAGCGTGGACTACCGTGGCCAAGTCAGACTTCCCAAGGTACGGGCGCAGCTGGCGCACAAGTTTTAACTGTGCAAATGCTCCCCTGGTCACCGCCGAAACCTGGGGTTCCAGGCTCAGCGATGAGTCCAGGATCACACCCAAGCTGCGAACCTGCGTCTTCAGGGGGAGTGCGACCCCATCCAACACAGGCTGTAACCCTATGCCCTGTTCGGCCTTGCGACTGACCAGGAGTACCTCTGTCTTGTCTGGATTCAATTTCAATTTGTTCGCCCTCATCCAGACTGTGACAGCGGCCAGGCACCGGTTCAGGACCTCGACAGCCTCCTTAGTAGCAGGTGGAAAGGAGTGACAGAGCGGTGTGAGCTTCTGCTGTCAGCCCCAGCTTCTGCCAACATAGCAGTTCGAAAACATGCAAATGTGAATAGATCAATAGGTACCACTCTGGCAGGAAGGTAATGATGCTCCATGCAGTCATGCTGGCCACATGACCTTGGAGGTGTCTATGGATAACACCGGCTCTTCGGCTTAGAAATGGAGATGAGCACCACCCCCAGAGTCGGATATGACTGAACTTAATGTCAGAGGAAAACCTTTACCTGCTTGATCTCTTGGACATCTCAGCAGCTTTCAATACCATCAACCATGGTATCCTAGCTGGGATGGGACTCGGGGGCATGGTTCTTCTGTGGCTCCGGTCCTTCCTGGAGGGATATTCCCTGTCGGTGAAGCTGGGGGACTACTGCTCGGACCCCTGGCCATTGACCTGAGGGGTCCCGCAAAGATCCATTCTGTCCCCCATGCTTTTAAACATCTACATGAAACCACTGGGGGAGGTCATCCGGAGTTTTGGAGCACAGTGCCACCTCTATGCAGATGACACCCAACTCCACTACTCATTTCCTTGGAGGTGTCTACCAACAATGCCGGCTCTTTGGCTTAGAAATGGAGATGAGCACCACCACCCAGAGTCGGACACAACTGAGACTTAATGTCAAGGGGAAACCTCTCCTCACAGTCTTCTCTTCTTCAGGCTAAACATGCCCAGCTCTAAGCCACTCCTCATAGGGCTTGTTCTCCAGTTGTCTTAGACTTCATTTCCACAGCCTGACTTTTTCTTTCCACTCTAACACACAGCAGTCCCTTCCGCATTGGCAGGCATGTAGCTGGGGGGGGGGGCTTGAGGGGCTTCAGCCCCCCCCCAAAATTCTCAGGGTGGTCCATGAGAAGGCCTTACTGGTACATTATTTAAACTGTTATGTTTATTCATATCATGATCTGATCACCATGCTCAATATATCCCATATGCATGGGGGTATTGGGATAACAATACAAAAGGTTTGCTAGGGTAGATCCTCAGCCCCCCCCCCATTGAATCAAACTCAGCACCCCCTGAATCAAAATCCTGGCTACGGGCCTGCCCATTGGTATGCCAAAGCTTCTTTGTTTTCATTGTTATCTTTGCTTTCTAACAGGCACGGGCAAGCTTGGGCCCTCCAGGTGTTTTGGACTACCGGTTATTAGGAATGGTGGGAGTTGAAGTCCAAAACACCCAGAGGGCCCAAGTTTTCCCATGCCTGCTCTACAACATTAATTGTTTCTGAAGCCCATTCCTGGCCCATCCTCAGGGGCGGCTCGTCCATTACGCGAAGTAAGCGGTCACAGAACACTTTTTTTGCCAGGGGCGCAGAGGCGCCTCTGTAAATGCCCCTCTAATGCCACTTGAGGAGCGCCCCCTCAGCTCACAACAGCCCTAGCAGTCCGGGGGGAGCCTCGGCTTTCTTGCCTCGCTGCCGGGCGATCTTCTTCCCAAAGGGGCCGGGCCCTTGAGCCTCGCCTAGCCCTCTCGTTCCTGCTCCACCCGGCCACCGGGTGCGCAAGCAGAGCCAACGCTCAATCATTCTCCGCGTTCGATCCCTTCCCCGTGACCGGCTCCCTTTCCTGATCCCCCAGCGCTCCACCCGCCTCCTCTCCTCTCCCCAATCCATGGGTGGGCCAAGGGGTGGAGCCACCGTGCCTGGCCCGCTTCGGGTCTGGAGGCATGTCTGAAGACCCCAGCATGTGCACCAAAAGTCGCCTCTTCTCCTGACTTTCTCTTCAGCCATTGGGACCAAGAGAGAAAGAGAGAGAGCCCCTCCGGCTGGAGGTATCTCCCACCTCCGCTCCCTCCTTTGTTTTTGCGCCTACCTTCAGGAAAGGTGGGCATCTCCACCTCTCTCTCTCTCTCTCTTGGTCCCAATGGCTGAGGAGAAAGTCAGGAGAAGAGGTGACTTTTGGTGCACACGCCGGGGTCTTCAGGCACACCTCCGGACCCAAAGCGGGCCAGGCAAGGGAGCAAATGCGGCAAGTGTAGTTACTGGGATGTATAGTTCACCTACAATCAAAGAGCATTCTGAACTCCACCAATGATGGAATTGAACCAAATATGGCACACAGAACTCCCACGACAAACAGAAAATATATATCAATGATTGGGGGGGGGGGGGCGCCAAAATACTGTTTGCTTACCGTTGAAAATTACCTAGGGCCACCTCTGCCCATCCTGGCATAGTAATACAACCTCCTTAAGAAGAAGCAGAAAGTGGAAGGAGCAAAAATATAGCTCATTTATATTCCTGCATCATCATAATCATCATCATTCGAAATACAAATTTAATTTTAATGTGCAATGTCTATCCAATCAATCCCTTTGCACAACAAGCGGGATAAAAGGAAAACAAAGCAAGCTAGCAGGCAAGGGCAAGAAGACATCTCATTTTGTTGTCTTCCTTTTGAGAAAGGAGGGTAGCACGAGAGGAATGCAAATGAGCCTGGATGCACCGCTGCCAATGGGACACTTGATGCTTCATGTCTCAGAGTCACACCGCTGCCAAATGCCATTGTGAGCAGAGGATGAGTGAGTCCAAGAAAAAAACAGGGATTCCTGGCACTTTGAGTCTCCATTCTCCATTTGTTTCCTCTGTGAGCTTTAGCTCCCAAATGATCTTGGCTGTCAGGGAGAAGATGTTGAGAGAGGAACCATAATAAAAGTGAGCTTGAGTCTGATATGTGTATAGGTTTCTTCCTGTGTCAATATGTATGGGGGATATATATATATATATACTAGCTGTCCCCTGCCATGCGTTGCTGTGTCCCAGTCTGTGTATATGTATTGTGTGTGTGTATATGTGTGTATATGTGTAAATATGTTGTTTTGCACATGCATTGTAATGTTTTTTTTTGCTTTTTTGGTCTCTTCTGCTGTGTTTTTCAGTGTTTTTATGAGTGATGGTCACTTGTTGCTGGCCTGATATATGTATTTTATCCAAATTTGGTGTCTATTCGTCCAGTGGTTTTAGATTTATGCTAATCATAAATACACAGACAGTATTTTATTTATTTTTATAGAATGTCTTTAGTGGTGTTTCTATACTTTTTTAATGCCACAACCCCTTAATGCAATTCCTCATGTTCTGGTGACCCCCAACCATAATACTATTTTCATTGCTCCTTCATAACTATAATTTTGCTACAGTTCTGAATCATCATGTAAATATCTGATATGCAAGACGTATTTATGTTGAAAGTCTTTGACAATACATTGTATTTCTGTTGTTATAAATTGAACATAATTAAAGCATACTGATTAATCACAAAAACAATAAGTTTGGGGAGTATGGACAACAGATGATGGGGTTTGGAGTACCTTCAACTGATACAGCTCAGACTTCCACAGACCACAAAGACAGATCTGAACCAAACTTGGCCCACAGAACCTTCATGGCCATCAGAAAATACTGTAGTGGGTTGGGAGGAATTCACAGTAATAGGATCCTAGTGTTGCAAGAGACCTTCAAGGGCCATCCAGTACAACCTCCTTCTGCCATAAGGGAAAAACACAATCCAAGCACTCCTAAAAGATGGCCATAGAGACTCTGCTTAATAATAATAATAATAATAATAATAATAATAATAATAATAATATAGAATCCTAGAGTAGGGAGACCTCCAAGGGCCATCCATTCCAACCTCCTTCTGGCATAAGGGAAAGGCACAGCAAAACACTCCTGATAGGCCATTTAGACTCTCCGTAATACTACTACTACTACTACTACTACTACTACTACTAATAATAATAATAATAATTCCTTTCTTCCTCCCTTCCTTCCTCTCTCCTTTCTCTTCCTTCCTTCCTTCCCTCTCCCATCCCTGCCTCCTTTCCTTTCCTTTGCACCTAGACCATAAAAGAGACAGAGTGGCTCGAAGCTGTGGTTGCACAACATTTCAAAACCATCCCTGCATACAAATGGATCTATAATAACAATAATAATAATAATAATAATAATAATAATAATAATAATCGCCACCATCATCATCATCCCAGGTGACAGCAGGATTGCAGAGAAACAACTGGAAAAGCTAACACAATATGAGGATTTAAAGATCGAACTGCAAAGACTCTGGCACAAGCCAGTCAAGGTGGTCCCAGTGGTGATCGGCACACTGGGTGCAGTGCCTAAAGACCTTGGCCTGCACTTAAACACAATCGGCACTGACAAAATTACCATCTGCCAGCTGCAGAAGGCCACCTTACTGGAATCTGCATGCATTATTCGCCGATACATCACACAGTCCTAGACACTTGGGAAGTGTCTGATGCATGATCCAATACAACAGCCAGCAGAGTGTCTGCTGTGGACTAATAATAATAATAATAATAATAATAATAATAATTTATTTATATTATTTCGAACATTTCTACCCCACCCTTCTCAACCCGTAGGGGGACTCAGAACGACATACAATTGGCAATAATTCAATGCCGCATCATAAAATGCAGAATACAGAATAACAAATACTACAATTAACATGAACATTAATAAATAAAGATTAAAACAGTATACTTACACTCTGATTAGCTATTGCCTGTCTGGTGGCTGTTTAGCTAGCCATCTACTAATGAATACTCCGCTTAACTTATCCAAATAATAATAATAAAAATAATAATAACATTAATAATAATAATAACATTAATAATAATAATAATAATAATAACAACAACAATAATATTTATTTGACTAGTCATATGACCATTTCAAAATACACACAAATAAAATACCAGGCAAAAAGGAGAGGACAGCATACAAATGGACCTCAATATACAATGTATATACACACAACTATGTGCAATGACTCGACACGGACAACTCCATTTCCGAGACCTTGGATCAAATATGGGCATTGCGTAATGTGCCCAACAGAATGGTACAACACCTTATGCCTGTGTGAGACAACCACAGAGTTTGACTCCTAATCTGAGGCCAATTCATTGTGATCTGATGACTAATATTCATTTATATTAGACCTCCACAAGAGGAACCTTGAACATGTTGTGACTTATGTTTTCCATCCTATCCCTATTCTTCAGAGAATGGCAATGTATCAGCTCAGCAGAAATCACTTGTGACACACATTGGTTGAGAGTGTGAAAAAGGACCTTAGCACAATAGGGTTATGATTTTATTTTCGGTTTTTTTCGTGGTGTGGGCAAAATATGTGTGTGTTTTCCCCCTTGGTTTAGGGAGAGATCAAAGCAGTGTGAGAGTGAAAGAGATGCTCTGATACCATCTAGCGGTAAGAGAGGGAGATTTCTGTCCTAAGTTGCCTATTGCCTACATTTGGAAAGACATTTTGCTTTATCTGCATTTTTTACGGATGGAACAGAAATTTGCACAGGCCTCTACTTTCAGATACTTTTAGCTGATCTGGGAGACTCATAATGAAAGCACCTGCACGTCTTTTAGTTTCTTGCTATCAGGGCAAATATCCAATCCACCCCCCCCCCCGCCCTTTTTTCCTCTTGAACTATACAAGGAGAAATATGCAGTCGACTAAATATCCATATATATAAAAATGCTCTGTGCATAATGAGTTCCTTACAAACAAAAGAACCAATGAACGAAATCACACCAAATTTGGCAACAAAATGTCTCACAACACAAGGAGTGACCATCACTCAAAAATTATGATTTTGTTATTTGGGAGTTGTAGTTATTGGGATTTATAGTTCACCTACAATCAAAGAGCATTCTGAACTCCATCAACGATGGAATTGAACCAAACTTGGCACACAGAACTCCCATGACCAACAGAAAATACTGGAAGGGTTTGGTGGGCATTGACCTTGAGCTTGGGAGTTGTAGTTCACTTACATCCAGAGAGCACTGTGGACTCAAACAATGATGGATCTGGACCAAACTTGGCACAAGCACTCAATATGCCCAAATATGAATACAGATGGCATTTGGGGAAATAGACCTTGACATTTGGGAGTTGTAGGCCCTGGGATTCACAGTTCACATACAATCAAAGAGCATTCTGACCCCCCACAAATGAGAGAATCAGGGCAAACGTCCCACACAGAACCCCCATGACCAACAGAAAATACTTAAGGTCATCCAATCCAACTCTCTTTACCAGGGCAAGAAAACATAATCAAAGTCCTCCTGACAAAGAGCCATCCAGCCAGATAGATAGATAGATAGATAGATAGATAGATAGATAGATAGATAGATAGATAGATAGATAGATAGATAGATAGATAGATAGATAGATAGATAGATATGATTCACACACACAGAGATATAGTATCATAGATTTGAAAAGGACCCTTAAAGAAGGACAATGATATGTTGCATGTTCCGGGGTGGGCAAACCAGACACTCTCCACATTAACACTGACAAAGAAACAGCAAGAAATACTGTTTACCCACAAGCAGAAAGAAATTACATATATTAGAAACCAACACTTTCTCATTCCTTTATTTTCCAGATCAACAGACTGGGCCACAGCAACGCGTGGCAGGGGACAGCTAGTATAAAATAAAATTGCAAATATCTGCTGGATAATGGAGGAAGGCAGGGAGTTTCAGAAAAACATCTATTTCTGTTTTATTGACTATTCTAAAACTGTCAGGTTTTACAATGTATTGTAATGTAATATAGCTGAGTCATGCACTGCTAATGGACTTCTATTGGAAATGCTGAGTCATGCATTAACTGTATATAGGGAATCATTTGGGGAATGTGTTCTGGCCTAGTCCAGGTGATTGTGAATGATGTAATCCTGGGTTTGAGTTGAGTCAATGAGTTGGGAACCACTCGGTGATTGCTATGCGTAAATGAATTGTATATAAGGAAGTCATGTACAGTGTATATTTCTCCTTGTGCTGTGATGTTGTTCGTCAAAGGCTATATGTAATGAAAAGAACCTGTCTGCTAAGATAAGATATAACTGTATGCTGTGGTAAGTTTGTAATATCATCTAGACTGGGAGAAAGACAATGGTAAAACTGACCATGGCTGGGCATGTGCTCAAGTGTCTGTAAAAGGTTCCAGCATGACTGCAGGCCGTGGGAGCAGTTGACTGAAAATACTGTGAAGGAAGAAGCTACTGGAAAGCGCTGAAGTTGTGCAACTGATCTGCTGCTGAATTGTGAAGTTAATCTCAATAAAAAGCTTTGACTGTGTGGGTCATAATAAATTGTGGCAAGTTTTTGGTGGTATGCATGGGGAGACCAAGCCACCTTCTTTGTCTCCTGAGGAATCTGCATCACGACCAAGTAGCAATAGTAAGAACAGATCACGGAACAACAGACTGGTTCAAGATTGGGAAAGGAGTACAACAGTGCTGTATACTCTCCCCCAACCTATTCAACTTGTATGCAGAACACATCATGCAATGTGCAGAACCTGACAAATCCAAGGCTGGAGTTAAAATTTCTGGATGAGACATTAACAACCTTACATATGTAGATGATAACACTTTGATGGCTGAAAGTGAGGAGGAACTGAGGAGCCTTCTAACCAAGGTGAAAGAAGAAAGTGCAAAAGCCGAGTTTATTTATTTATTTATTTTGCGCACTTCTACCCCCGCCCTTCTCAACCCCCGAGGGGGGACGCAGGGCGGCTTACAAAAGGCACAATTTGATGCCAACACAAACAATAAGATAAAACATATATAAACAGCAATTATAAAACAATTAAAACAATCAATTATACATCACAATCAATAAAACCAATCTAATGCTCAACGTTTGCCAGCTCAGAATCCGTAAGTTCATTCCACATTGTCAAATCCTATCAATTTTAGTCGTCATTGTCCTTTGTCTATCTGCCAGATTACCCAAAAGCCTGGTCCCATATCCATGTTTTTAGTTTCCTTCTAAAAGAGAGGAGGGATGTCGATGACCTAATTTCCCCGGGGAGTGAATTCCACAGGCGAGGGGCCACCACCGAGAAAGCCCTGCTCCTCGTCCCCACCAACCTCGCTTGTGATAGAGGTGGGGCCGAGAGCAGGGTCTCCCCAGAAGATCTTAAACTCCGAGGCGGGACGTAGAGGGAGATGCGTTCGGACAGATACGCTGGGCCGGAGCCGTATAGGGTTAGGCCTGTTTGATCAAGAAAAAATTTGTTTCTAAAATCGATTTGTAATTGGGGTGTTTTTTTGTTTCGATATTTAAAATATTTACAAAACTTTCAAAAAAGTTTTGGTATTTACGAAATTTTGTAAATATTAACGAATTTTTAGAATTTTTTTTTATTTTTTAAGAATAATATTAAAATAATATTAAAAAATATTTTAAAATGGAAAATTAACCAAAAAATGGCCCAAATGTGGACCAAACACAGGCAGGACACAGCAAATGAGAGCACACACCAACAGAAGAGTCTTTTCTTTTTTAGAATATTTTTTAAGAATAATATTAAAATAATATTAAAAATAATATTAAAATAATATTAAAAATATTTTTAAATAATATTAAAAAATATTTTAAAATGGAAAATTAACCAAAAAATGGCCCAAATGTGGACCAAACACAGGCAGGACACAGCAAATGAAGCAAGCAGCACTCACAGCAGCAAGGAATGAATCCAATCCAGTTGCTAGCCATTAGCCAAGCCAAGCCAATGCAAACTCCCTCGCCCTCTGCAGCAATGAGCCGGGCCGCGCCGCGCGGAGCCGCTTTGAAAGGGCTCGCTGGCCAATCAAAAACAAACAGCCACGGACCCACAGTGCACTGCTTGGGAGCGCCGGATTGGCTCCCACTGGCACCAGCACTCCAGCAGCCTCCACCCCATTAACGAAACGAGCGGAAGCTCGTTAAATCTATGGGGGTTGCTGGTTCGATATTTAAAAACCCTTCCGGGTTTGGAAATGTGTTTTGATATCGCTTCGGAAATGCCAAAAATAACGAATTAATAACGAATTAACGAATTAACGAACGAAACCGGACAGGCCTAGGTTTTACAGGTCAAAACCAGCACTTTGAATTGTGCTCGGAACTGGATCGGCAGCCAGTGGAGCTGACATAACAGAGGGGTGGTATGCTCCCTGTATGACGCTCCAGTCAGTAATCTGGCTGCCGCCCGCTGGACTAATTGAAGTTTCCGAACAGTCTTCAAAGGCAAACCCACGTAGAGTGCGTTGCAGTAATCTATTCGGGATGTAACAAGAGCATGGACCACTGTGGCAGTTAAACATCCAAAAAACCAAGATGGTGGCAACCAGACTGGCAAATAGGGGGAGAAAACGTGGAGGCAGTGACAGACTTTGTATTTTTAGGTGTGAAGATGACTGCAGACGCAGACTGCAGCCAGGAAATCACAAGATGTTTACTTCTTGGCAGGAGAGCAATGGCCACCACAACATGAGGAACTGTATTAAGGGGTTGTGGCATTAAGAAGGTTGAGAACCAGTGATTTATATCATTGGCCAGAGCTGATGTTATGTCATGGGGTGGAATCACTGGTTGTCTTGGTGGATTATCTATAAAGAGAGCTACACAGGGGGAGTGTGTCCCTGCTAGTTCTCCTGGATCTCTCAGTGGCTTTCAGTACCATTGACTATGGTATCCTTCTGGATCATCTGTCCAGGATGGGGCTGGGGGGCACTGTTTTACAGTGGATCCAGTCCTTCATGGAAGGATGGAACCAGATCGTGGATTTGTGGGACTCCTGTTCGACTCCCTGACAGGTGGCCCGTGGGGTCCCTCAGGTGGCCCGTGGGGTCCCTCAGGGTTCAATTCTGTTCCTCATACTGTTCAACATTTACATGAAGCCGCTGGGAGAGATCATCCAGCGTTTTGGAGTTCAATGTCAAATTTATGCAGATGACACCCAACTCTATTACTTCTTTCTACCTAAAGCCATGAAATCAGAAGAAATCAGAAGAATGCTAAGAAATCAGAAGATATGTCCTTCTTGGAAGGAGAGCAATGACCAATCTGGATACAATAGTGAAGAGTAGAGATATCACACTGGAAATGAAGATACGCATAGTTAAAGCAATGGTATTCCCCTAGTAACCTATGGATGTGAGAGCTGGACCATAATAATAATAATAATAATAATAATAATAATAATAATAATAATAATCTTTATTTATACTCCGCTACCATCTCCCCAAGGGACTTGGTGCGGCTTACATGAGACCATAAGGAACACTGAGTGAAAGAAGAGAGACACTTTTGAACTGTGGTGCTGGAGGAAAATTCTGAGAGTGCCTTGGACTGCGAGAAGATCCAACCAGTCCATACTCCAGGAAATAATGCCTAGCTGCTCACTGGAAGGAAGCATAGTAGAGGCAAAGATGAAGTCTTTTGGCTACATAATGAAAAGACAGGAAAGCTTGGAGAGGACAATGATGCTGGGGAAAATGGAAGGGAAAAGGAAGAGGGGCTGATCAAGGGCAAGAATGGATTATATCCTTGAAGTGACTGGCTTGATCTAGAAGGATCTGCGGCTGACCATGTCTGACAGGGAGCTATGGCTCGGGCCACTCCATGAGGAGTTGGAAATGACTGAATGAATAAACAACAACAACAAAATCACGTTGGATTTTTTTTTTTTACTGGAGGGAAGGATATTAGAGGCAAAAATGAAGTACTTTGGCCACATAATGAAAAGACAGGAAAGCTTGGAGAAGAAACTGATGCTTGGGAAAATGGAAGGAAAAGGGAAGAGGGGATGGCCAAGGGTAAGATGGATGGATGGTGTCCTTGAAGTGGCTTGACCTTGAAGGAGCTGGGGGTGGTGACGGCCGACAGGAAGCTCTGGCGTGGACTGATCCATGAGGTGACAAGGAGTCGGAAGCAACTGAACGAATAAACAATGACAAGCAATTGGCATTCTGGTTATTGCCCTGCTTTGCTCCTATTATTCTATCAACCTTTTGATGGGGGGGAAAGATATCTCCCTATGGAATCATCCTCCCCACCCAACCCAACCCAACCCAACCCATCCCATCCCGCCCAACCCAACCCTGAAATAAAATAAAGTAAAAATAAAAATAGGTGAGAGGAGGAGTGGAGTGAGTGAGAAACACCATTCTCTGTACTGTGTAAATTCCCCCACATATTGGTCTTCTGTGCTGTCACGTTGTTGCTAAATAAAACTGGTTTATTTAGGATGATTGATTACGCGAGTGTGGCTCATACATCCCAAACACGGCACTTTAAAAATCACATCTTCTTTTTATTTGTATGGACTGAAAGGATTTTCATATCTGTGCTTCCCCCGTGATTCATCATCCCCAGAAATTGAGTCAGTTATCCACACAAAGTTGATCTATAGTGCCTACAGCTGATAGTGCATTGTCCTGGTTTATTAAAAGTCAGGTGTTGCTCAAGTTCTCTGCTGCGAAGAATAGCAAAGAGGGGATCAGATGCCGAAGTAGCTGAAGGTGAGAAAGGAGAAAGAAGAGCAACACTGTAGACCTTATTCGCCTGAGGCGAATGGATGGGACTTTATAGTCATCTGTTTTTATTGAAGCTTTTCTTACTGGTTGGGTCAAATGCTCCTTGAGTACTCCAGCTGGAGGTCAGTTGTGACCAGCAGTGCTATAGTATTTGAAGAGGCATGAATGGAGGATGAAAGAGAGAAACGTGCCAAGAGGAAGGTGCATCAAACCAACCCTGACTGGGACCGCCTTCCGCCTGGAAATCAATGCCCTCACTACGGGAGAACAAGCAGATCAAGAGTAGGGCTCCACAGTCACCTATGGACTTGGAAGACAATCCTACTTGGACAACAAGGGATCACCTAAGTAAGTTGTAGAGCAACTTGCAAAGAAAGAGATTCTGTCTAAACATTAGGAATAACATCCTAGTGGTAAGAGCTGTTCAACAGTGGAATATACTCTCTTGGAATCTAGTGGAGTATCTTTCTCTAAAACAGTGGTTCTCAACCTCTGGATCGTGGCCTACTGGTGGTCCACAAGACCTAAAATAAGGTCTGTAGCTTATTAAATATGGTTTTCTGTGAGCTAGTATGGAGACTACTGGATGGCATTTGTTCTGTATCAGAAACTAGAGTTGATGTGGTCTAGGCAATGCAATTTGCTGAATCAGCACCCCAAATAACCAAAACAAATCTAAAGTTGACCAAAAACTGATTGTAACCCTTTTGGTACTAATGTTGGAGAGTGGTCCCTGGTCAAAAAAAGGTTGGGAACCACTGCTCTAAAGGTGGTCATCTGTCAGGGGTGCTTTGATAGTGTGTTTGTGCATGGCTTCCAACTTGATGATTGCTTCCAACTCAATGATTCTAGGTATCCCAGGCACATTCATTGCTTCATTCATTCTATGAAGAGATAGTGTGCTGTGCCTGTGAAAAGGTCTGTAGACAGGACATGTTCTGTATGCCCAACGGGACACCAGGGGTGCCTCAGATTAGAGGCCCTATAGATTTCCCTAAACAAAGTCTTTAGAAACTTGGAAAGTTTAACAAAGTTCTTTATTTGTACTTAGGTCTTCAATAAATCAAACAAATACTTCAAGGCTTTGAATCAAGTGGTGGCTTTCTTAATCTTGTCCACAAGGGACAGGCAACTATCTTCATGAACTGTTTCTTCACTATCAGGGAAATCCTTGACCTCTACCTGGGCAATCTGTATTAGGCTCTGCTGGCGTGGGCCTCTACACCCGGTCCAAACTGCATTATGGCTGCCACAAGTGGTCCTTACCAAACAGAGTCCTTTTGTAGATTTCTAAGAGGAAATAAGGCCTTCAATTCCCATCGAAGGCTGGCTGTAAAACTGTGAGACTGGATCCCTCCAGCAAAGGCTATGCTTCTCTGTAGAGCTGTGGGACTGAATTCCCCCCAGCAAAAGCTGTAGTTCTCTGTAGAGCTGTGGGACTGAGTTCCCCCAGCAAAAGCTGTAAAAGACGAAGCTTTCTACAGGTGGAACTGATTCACGTCCTGTAGGAAAGGCTTCTCTGTGTGAACTGAACTAGAGGTCCCCTTTTCCCCTCCTAAACCCAGAAAAAGGGGCGGAACTAAAGAACCTAATGATGATTGATGTGTCATTGGCCCTATAATTGCAAACCAAGGGAAGCCACCTTATTACAAAATGCATGGAACCTTGGAATACATGCAAACACTCAAAGAAAGAAAAAGAAGTTGGAGCTCCTGGTACAGCCGTACCAGCACAGTTGTAAAGGTCCCACATGACCTTCTGGCAAGGAAACTAGTCCAATGTGGGCTAGGCAAAACTACGGTGAGGTGGATCTGAATTGGTTAAATGGACAAACCCAGAGGGTGCTCACCAATGCTTCCTCTTCATCCTGGAAAGAAGTGACAAGTGGAGTGTTATAAGCAGGGTTCCATCCTGGGCCTGGTCCTGTTCAACATCTTTATTAATGACTTAGATGAAGGGTTAGAAGGCAGGATCATCAAGTTTGCAGACAACACCAAATTGGGAGGGATAGCCAATACTCCAGAGGACAGGAGCAGGATTCAAAACGATCTTGACAGATTAGAGAGATGGGCCAAAACTAACAAAATGAAGTTCAACAGTGACAAATGCAAGATACTCCACTTTGGCAGAAAAAACGAAATGCAAAGATACAGAATGGGGGACAATGCCTGGCTTGAGAGCAGTACGTGTGAAAAAGATCTTGGAGTCCTCATGGACAACAAGTTAAACATGAGCCAACAATGTGATGTGGCGGCAAAAAAAGCCAATGGGATTTTGGCCTGCATCAATAGGAGCATAGTGTCTAGATCTAGGGAAGTAATGCTACCCCTCTATTCTGCTTTGGTTAGACCACATCTGGAATATTGTGTCCAATTCTGGGCACCACAATTCAAGAGAGATATTGACAAGCTGGAGAGGAGGGCGACTAAAATGATCAAGGGTCTGGAGAACAAGCCCTATGAGGAGCGGCTTAAGGAGCTGGGCATGTTTAGCCTGAAGAAGAGAAGGCTGAGAGGAGATATGATAGCCATGTATAAATATGTGAGAGGAAGCCACAGGGAGGAGGGAGCAAGCTTGTTTTCTGCTTCCTTGGAGACTAGGATGTGAAACAATGGCTTCAAACTACAAGAGAGGAGATTCCATCTGAACATGAGGAAGAACTTCCTGACTGTGAGAGCCGTTCAGCAGTGGAACTCTCTGCCCCGGAGTGTGGTGGAGGCTCCTTCTTTGGAGGCTTTTAAACAGAGGCTGGATGGCCATCTGTCAGGGGTGATTTGAATGCAATATTCCTGCTTCTTGGCAGGGGGTTGGACTGGATGGCCCATGGGGTCTCTTTCCAACTCTTTGATTCTATCATACTATGAGTGGATTTTCAACCTCCCGCTTTGCAAAAACAAAACAAACAAAGGAAAAACACCCTCTTCGTTGAGTTGGCCACATCAGTAGCCACTAGGGCTGGGCGGTTTCGTTTGGTAATTTCGTAATTCGTTAAAAATTCGTTATTTTTTTATAACGAAGCGATATTGAACCATTCAGGAGCATCTTAAAAACGAAACGAATTTCGTATTCGTTTCGTATTCGTTTCGAAATCATTTTGAAATCGTTTCGTTATTATTTCCGCATGTCTGGGGCAAGTTTTATAGCTGTTGTTTGTTTAATCAGTGAAAAAAAATTATAAATATCACACCAACAGTCAACAACAGAGGGAGAGGGAAGCTTCAAAAGTCCCCCCTGTCCCATATGGAGGTTTTTTAGCGTATTGCGCGGTTGTATCCGCCATTAACGAATTAATTCGTATTCGTTCCGTATTCGTTTCGTATTGTTTCGTAATTTTTCGAAATTTCGTAAATATCGAACTTTTTTAAAGAAAAATTTCGGAATTCTTTTAAATATCTAAACGCAAAAAACCCCAAAAAAACGAATCGAAGTTTAGAAACAAATTTTTCCGTGGTTGCCCAGCCCTAGTAGCCACCAACTTGAAGCTCACTAACTTATTTATGTGTAGTGGAACCAATATGGGTTTTGGAAGCCCAAGAAATAAACCCTGGTTGGGTCCATGATGTTGTTGCCTATGCCCACATAAAGATTGTAAAAACATCCCTAATTGGTCAAATTTGAGTTGAAATGCATGAATATATCTCTTACCCCCACCTCTCTCATATACACAAACATAACAACAGTGTCTCGTGTCACCTGCTGCAGGCTACAGGGCATCACATCTGATTTTAGCAGGGAACAATGAACAAAAAATATTACAATCACACCTAAGATGTCAACAGCTTGCTCTCTCTCTCTCTCTCTCTCTCTCTCTCTCTCTCTCTCTATATATATATATATATATATGGAACATGGAAGTGTTGTTTATGTGTTGCTATGTATGTGTTGTCAGTAGTTAAATCTCTCCTCTAGGGCAGAAAGAAGGAGACAGGGCTAATACCCAGCACAGGGATCCTGGCTGGTTAATAAAGATAACTTTGTTACTTACAAGCAAAATATATGTAAAGGAAGAAATGTGTCTGATGGGCACATTTTTCACCGGGAGGTTTTTTTTTAGACAGAGATGGATTTTTGTTTGATCCACATTTTAAAGTAAACAGACCCAATTTTGATTTCCCATATGAATATGTTGATCGTGGCATGCACACTTAGGCAAATCTTGCAGTGCAATTGTTGGTTCCCAAATTATGCATACACACACAGACACACACATGCATTGTTGTTGTTGTTCATTCATTCAGTCGTCTCCGACTCTTCGTGACCTCATGGACCAGCCCACGCCAGAGCTCCCTGTTGGCCGTCACCACCCCCAGCTCCCTCAAGGTCAGTCCAGTCACTTCAAGGATGCCATCCATCCATCTTGCCCTTGGTCGGCCCCTCTTCCTTTTGCCTTCCACCTTCCCCAGCATAATTGTCTTCTCTAGGCTTTCCTGTCTCCTCATGACTCAAACACATGCATATTAAGGGACAATTGCATGCAAAATATGTATGTTAAAGTAAACCTCATTTGTTGGGAAAAATATATATATTTGGGACAGATGCTTGGTCTACTCTGTTCACATTCATCTATTGTTTCTCAACCTGGGGGTCGGGACCCTTGGGGGGTCGTGAGGGGGTGTCAGAGGGGTCACCAAAGACCATCAGAAAACACAGTATTTTCTGTTGGTCATGGGGATTCTGTGTGAGAAGTTTGGCCCAATACTATCGTTGGCACGGTTCAGAATAATCTTTGATTATAGGTGAACTATAAATCCCAGCAACTACAACTCCCAAATGCCAAGGCCTGTTTTCTGCAAACTCCACCAGTATTCATGTTAGTTCATATTGAGCATTTGTGCCAAGTTTGGTCCAGATCCATCATTGTTTGAGTCCACAGTGCTCTCTGGATGCAGGTGAACTACAACTCCCAAACTCAAGGTCAATGCCCACCAAACTCTTCCAGTATTTTCTGTTGCTCATGGAAGTCATGTGTGCCAAGATTCGTTCAATTCCATCATTGTTGGAGTATTGAATGCTCTTTGATAGTAGGTGAACGATAAATCCCAGCAACTACAACTCCCAAATATCAAGGTCTATTTTCCCCAAACTCCACCAACGTTCACATTTGGGCATATTGAGTACATGTGCCAAGTTTGGTCCAGATACATCATTGTTTGAGTCCACAGTGCTCTCTGGATGTAGGTGAACTACAACTCCAAAACTCAAGGTCAATGCCCACCAAACCCTTCTAGTGTTTTCTGTTGGTCATGGGAGTTCTGTGTACCAAGTTTGGTTCAATTCCATCATTGGTGGAGTTCAGAATGCTCTTTGATTGTAGGTGAACTATAAATCCCAGCAACTACAACTCCCAAATTTGGATGTATCGGGTATTTGTGCCCAATTTGGTCCAGTGAATGATAATCTATCCTGCATATCAGATAATGACATTACGAATCAGAACAGTAGCAAAATCACAGTTATGAAGTAGCAATGAAAAGAATGTTATGGTTGGGGGTCAGCACAACCTGAGGAACTCTATTAAGGGGTCGTGGCATTCGGAAGGTTGAGCACCACTGATCTATATAAATAAAAATGTAATGTTCGTTTGTGGGATTAACAGAACTCAAAAACCACTGGGGGAATTGACACCAAATTTGGACAACATACACCTAACAACCCAATGTATGTCCTTCACTAAAAAAATTGAGTTTGTCATTTGAGAGTTGTAGTTGCTGGGATTTATAGTTCAACTACAATCAAAGAGCATTCTGAACCCCACCAACGATGGAATTGAACCAAACTTGGCACATAGTTCTCCCATGACCAACAAAAAAATACTGGAAGGGTTTGGTGGGCAGTGTCCTTTGGTTTTGGAGCTGTAGTTCACCTACATCCAAAGATCACTATGGACTCAAACAATGATGGATCTGGACCAAACTCTACACAAATACTCAATATGCCCAAATGTGAACACTGGTGGAGTTTGGGGGAAATAGAATCTTGACATTTGGGAGTTGTAGTTACTGGGATTTATAGTTCACCTACAATCACAGAGTATTCTGAACCCCACCAATGATAGAATTGGGCCAAACCACCCACACAGAACCCCCATGTGGGCCAGAGCAACCTGTGGCAGGGGACGGCTAGTAATGCATAACAGGGTTGATACCTGCTGTCATAAAGGTGTATTCTTTGACAGAGCAGTCCTCTTCTCTGCGGTGGCATGACGCCCACCAGCCACATTAATAGCTCGCTAGTCTACCATATGTGCGATTCACAGTTGACCATGATGGGAAAATATAGGTTGCTTATGTTTAGCTGTAACTGTAGTTTCCCGAGTGGTCACCTGTGAATTCACGCATCCCTGCCCATCTTTCCCGCTGTTGTCATGCCTCAGTCCTTCAAGCTACTACTTGCGGCGGAAAAAAGGAACTGAGGCAGTAGCCCCTCCCACTGGCTATATACTCTATGGGGAGAGTGGGCATGGCTACCACCTAATAGTGTCTAATAAGTTTTCTAGAAGATTCTGAACTGTCTGCGTAGGTGCATCTCTGAGTTTTAAAAAGCATCTCTGAGTTTTAAAATTATCTCTACTGGTATTGTAGCCTGGCAAGTGCCAGAAAATCCTGATGAGGATGATGGGTTTATTAACCATATTTATATATTGTCTTTCCAAATGTGACTCAGGGGGGTTTACAAATGGCACAATTTGATGCTTACAAAACACAGAACAATTAAATCATTTAGCATAAATAACATTTAATAAAATAAAATAAAACTGATAAAAATATTCATTCACAGCAACTCATTATTAAAATCATCACCAATCACATTGTCCAGTCGTTCCGAAGATCAGAGTTTGTCTGCTACACTGCACTTGGGAAAGTGTGCTCAAAAAGCCAGGTTTTAACTTTTTTTTTAATGTTATTGGGATGGGGGCCGATCTGATATCCTTAGGGAGAGCGTTCCAAAGCTGAGGGGCCACTGCTGAGAAGGCCCTGTCCTTCATTCCCACCAACCGAGTCTGTGAAGAAGGCGGGACTGAGAACAGGGCCGCCCCAGAAGTTCTTAGGGTCCTAGATGGTTCATAAGGAGAGATACGTTTGGACAAGTAAGCTGGGCCAGAACCATTTAGGGCTTTATAGGCTAAAGCCAGCACTTTGAATTGGATGATATCCTTGAATTGGATGGTATCCTCTCCAATGCCAGTGATACAGCTTAATGGTGTAACATTAGAAAATGTTGATCATTTCTGCTCCCTTGGCAGCCACCTCTCCACCAAAGTCAACATCAACACCGAAATACAACACCGCCTGAGCTCTGCGAGCGCAGCATTTTTCCAAATGAAGCAGAGAGTGTTTGAGGACCGGGACATCTGTAGGGATACCAAGGTGCTTGTTTATAGAGTTATTGTCCTCCCAATCCTGCTATATGCCTGTGAGACTTGCATGTGACTGTCTACAGACATCACATGTAACTCCTGGAATGATTCCATCAGCGCTGCCTCTGGAAAATCCTGCAAATCTCTTGGGAAGACAGGCGGACAAACGTCAGCGTGCTGGAAGAAGCAAAGACCACCAGCATTGAAGCGATGGTCCTCCGCCATCAACTTCGCTGGACTGGCCACATTGTGCGGATGCCCGACCACTGTCTCCCAAAGCAGTTGCTCTCCTCCGAACTCAAGAATGGAAAACAGAATGTTGGTAGACAGGAAAAGAGATTTAAAGATGGGCTCAAAGCCAACCTTAAAAACTCTGGCATAGACACTTGAACTGGGAAGCCCTGGCCCTTGACTGCTCCAGCTGGAGGTCAGCTGTGATCAGCAGTGCTGCAGAAGAGGCACAAATGGAGGGCGAAAGGGAGAAGCGTGCCAAGAGGAAGGCGCATCAAGCCAACCTCAACAGAGACCGTCTTCCACCTGGAAACCAATGCCCTCACTGCGGAAGAAGATGCAGAGCAAGAATAGGGCTCCACAGCCACATACAGACCCACAAGAATACTGGAAGACAATAATCCTCGGAAAATGAGAGATCACCTAAGTAAGTAAGTAAGTAAGTATCCTTGAAGTGACTGTTTGACTCTGAAGGAGCTAGGGGTGGTGACAGCCAACAGATAGCTCTGGTGTGGGATGGTCCATGAGGTCCACAAAGAGTCCGAAGCAACTGAATGAATTAACAACGAAACAGAACCTCTCTTGTTTGTAACTTGGGGACTACCTGTAACCAGAAACTCACTTTTTGGTGTGGAATAAGTTTTTTGGATATTCTCAGTTCTCCCAATTGGGGATTAAAATAACACAATTACTAGCTGTTGATTGCAGGAATGAGAGTTAGGAAGGTTTGCATCTCCAGACCGACATTAAAGTGAAATATATCCCTTGATTTTCCCTGACTAAGTTGCACTTCAGTACTAAATTACTTTCCCCTTACAAGCCATTTTATCACTGAAACAGAGGGAAGGGAATTAGAGCAGTTGCCCATGTTCGTAATCACCTGATTCGGAAAATGAATTTGCCTGGCTCATAATGTACTAATGCATTATGAATTGAGCATCATTTCCCTTAGATGTTCTGTTCCACTTTGCATTGAAAAATGAGACTCCGGGCAGCCTGGTTTCTTCCCCCTCCTGCTGCACAACTTTCCGTTTGCGCAACGTTTAAACTGGCAAAGACAGTGCATGAAATGGCTGGAAAGCATAGGTTTAACAGTAAAGATGTACAATTTCCCATAATCCTGTGCCAATAGCCGATTTAATCTCCAAATGTGAGTCAACCACCTTAAAAAATTACTACAATAGTACTATTCACATGAAAAAGGATGGTATCCATTGGTAAAGAAGAGTGTCAACAAAAATGTTGGTCGAGGATACAATCCTGTATTGGTGATGAGAGATACCTGGTTTGAAAACAATTCCCGTGAAAGAGATCTAGAAGGGGATGAGGGATACCTGGCTTGAAAACAATCCACGTGAAAGGGATCTAGGAGGGGATGAGGGATACCTGGCTTGAAAACAATCCACATGAAGGGGATCTAGAAGGGGATGAGGGATACCTGGCTTGAAAACAATCCATATGAAAGGGATCTAGAAGGGGATGAGGGATACCTGGATTGAAAACAATCCCTGTTAAGGGATCTAGGAGGAGATGAGGGGCACCTGGCTTGAAAAGAATCCATATGAAAGGGATCTAGGAGGGGATGAGGGACACCTGGCATGAAAACAATCCATGTGAAAGGGATCTAGGAGGGGATGAGGGACACCTGGCATGAAAACAATCCATGTGAAAGGGATCTAGGAGGGGATGAGGGACACCTGAGTTGAAAACAATCCCTGTGAAAGGGATCTAGGGGGATGAGGGACACCTGGCTTGAAAAGAATCCATATGAAAGGGATCTAGGAGGGGATGAGGGATACYTGGCTTGAAAACAATCCACATGAAAGGGATCTAGGAGGGGATGAGGGAYACCTGGCTTGAAAAGAATCCATATGAAAGGGATCTAGGAGGGGATGAGGGATACCTGGCTTGAAAACAATCCCCGTGAAAGGGATCTAGGAGGGGATGAGAGATACCTGGTTTGAAAACAACACATGGGAAAGGAGTCTAGGAGGGGATGAGGGATACCTGGCTTGAAAACAATCCATGTGAAAGAGATCTAGGATGGGATTAACAGAACTCCAAAAACCACTGGATGAATTGCTGTCAAATTTGACCACAAGACACCTACTAACCCAAGGAGTGACCATCACTCAAAAAATTGATTTTGTCATTTGGGAGTTGTAGTTGCTGGAATTTATAATTAACCAACAATCAAAGATCAATCTGAACTCCGCCAAGGAAGCAATTGAACAAATCGTGGGACACAGAATTCCCATGACCAACAGAAAACACTAGAAGGGTTTGGTGGGCATTGACCTTGAGTCTGGGAGTTGTAGTTCACCTATATCCAGAGAGCACTGTGGACACAAGCAATGATAGATCTGGACCAAACTTGGCACAAATATTCCATTTGCCCAAATAAGAACACAGATGGAGTTTGGGGGAAATAGACCTTGACATTTGGGAGTTGTAGTTGCAGGGAAGACCCAGTAGCCTTCAAGAAGAGCTGTGCTTAGCCACACCCACCCTCTGCATCGCAGCTTACCGCCAGGGAAGGAAGGGAAACTGGAGATTTTAAAACCATTTGCTTAATGGTCTTAAAATCAAAATAACTGTGGGAGACATCCAAAATTAATTCCGAACAATGGGTAAATGGTTTCAATTCGGAATTGCTCCTCCCACTATTCCTGCATGGCTCGAAATTGATTCAAAAGGGAAATTAATCCGAATTGATTACAATTTTAGAAGCTTCCAAACGAACTTGCCCAAGCCTAATAGATAGATATATATGATTCACACACAGAGAGATATAGTATCGTAGATTTGAAAGGGCCCCCTAAAGAAGGACAATTATATGTTGCATGTTCCAGAGTAGACAAACCAGACAATCTCCACATCAACACTGACAAAGGAACAGCAAGAAATACTGTTTACCCACAAGCAGAAAGAAATTACATATATTAGAAATCAACACCTTCTCATTATTTTCCAGATCACCAGGCTGGGCCACAGCAACATGTGGCAGAGGACAGCTAGTGATGTATATATCTGCTTATGGAGAAGCATAAAAATAGGATGTATGAGAGCTATATTTGTTTCCTTCCACCTTTATGGATATAATTCTCCTTTTCATAGAAATCAAGGATAGATGTTTTGTTTTTGAAAAACAATTAATGAATGTTGAAAGGTATATTTTCCGCAACGCTCGCCTCGCCTCTCCTAAATCCCTCTCCTCCTTGACTTCAGACCCTGGCAAAGTCTGGAACTGGGGAGTCAAAAGATTAAAGGATTCCACACATGAGTGATTAGCTCACCAAAAAAGGGGGCCAAACTTTAAAAAAAAAACACGAGAGGGAGAGAGAACAATCTAAAGTCGGATCAAGAATAAAGCTGAACTCCCTGTTGTATTTTTGTTTCATGTTTTTCCCAATTTTTGATCCATTTATTTGGCAAACGGTTGGCACTCACCATGAATTAAAGAACCGAGTGTGCGGTGCCAAACGTTTGAAGATCATGGAGCACCAGGTGGGAGATGCAGAGCCCATCTCAGAGAAGAGCGTGTGCCGTGGATAAATATACCAGGCTCCCTGAGCTTCGAGAGAAGGACATTGCAACTTTGCACAATGCTTCCTTTTTAAGCAGCGCTCTCCACGCTTCCTCCCCAGTACGTGTTTCTGGGAAGACAACAACTGAGGTTAGAGATACTATAGGTTTGCAAAACTATGGAAACTGTAAGGAGAGAAGGATCTGTCTCCAATCTGCATGAATATTAGAATTCGATGAAGGCATTTATGAAGAGTTAGGATGGTCCTCTATTGGAGAAGCTACATATCTCCCCAATGAAGAGAGATGCATTACAGATAGATTTTTTATGTTCCTTCCAACTTCCTCTATCTGCTGGTTGAGTCTTTCCCAAATATTTGTTTCCTAACTTGTATTGGCTTCCTTACTCATATTCAAAATATAGTTGAATGCCTCTACTAAGATACTAAGAGGAAGCATTGTTGGTGGTCCGAGTGTTGTGTTTGTTATTTATCGTGTCATTAGCAACCAGACATTTGTATTACATTTTTAACAAAAACAAACAAACAAAACACAGAATTTGCAAGCTTGATAGTTGATTAAATGTCCTTTGACCAGTAGCTGGCCACTGGGAGTGCCTCTGGTGTTGCGCAAGAAGGTCCTCCATTGTGCATGTGGCAGGGCTCGGGTTGCATTGCAGCAGGTGGTCTGTAGTTTGCTCTTCTCCACTCGCATGGCATGGATTCCACTTTGTAGCCCATTTCTTGAGGTTGGCTCTGCATCTCATGGTGCCAGAGCACAGTCTGCTCAGCACCTTCCAAGTCGCCCAGTCTTCTGTGTGCCCAGGAGGGAGTCTCTCATTTGCTATCAACCATTGATTGAGGTTCTGGGTTTGAGCCTGCCACTTTTGTACTCTCGCTTGCTGGGGTGTTCCAGCGAGTGTCTCTGTAGATCTTAGAAAACTATTTCTTGATTTAAGTCATTGACGTGCTGGCTGATACCCAAACAGGGGATGGGCTGGAGATGTCACTGCCTTGGTCCTTTCACTATTGGCTGTTACTTCTCGGCGGATGTCAGGTGGTGCGATACCGGCTAGACTGTAATTTCTCCAGTGGTGTAGGGCGCAGACACCCCGTGATAATGCGGCATGTCTCATTAAGAGCCACATCCACTGTTTTAGCGTGGTGAGATGTGTTCCACACCAAGCATGCATACTCAGCAGCAGAGTAGCATAGCGCAGGGGCAGATGTCTTCACTGTGTCTGGTTGTGTTCCCCAGGTTGTGCCAGTCAGCTTTCATATTATATTGTTTCTAGCACCGACTTTTTGCTTGATGTTCAGGCAGTGTTTCTGAACATCAAGCAAAAAGTGAGTGTTGTGTTAGAACTTTATGAAACGAGGCCTTAAATCCCCCTTTAGACATGGAATAGTCATAGTAATATTCTTTACTATGGCTATTATTATTACTATGAACCTTAAACTCATATCCTTTGTTTGATGTCTGTTTGATGGGGCCACAGTTAGCACAGTGGGTTAAACCATCAACTACAGAAAATCTTGCTGACCGGAAGGTTGGCAGTTCAAGCCGCGGGTGGGGTGAGCTCCTGCCATCAGCCCTAGCTTCTGCTTACCTAGCAGTTTGAAAACAGAAATGTGAGTAGATAAATAAGTACTGCTGTGGCAGGGAGATAAAAGGCACTCCTGAAGACATGCCCTGTAATTCAATCAGGAAGGAGTCCATGCAGGGGCGGCTCATCCATTACGCGAAGTAAGCGGTCGCAGAACACTTTTTGCCAGGGGCGCAAAGGCGCCTCTGTAAATGCCCCCCAACTGCCACTTGAGGAGCGCCCCCTCAGCTCACAACAGCCCTAGCAGTCCGGGGGGAGCCTTGGCTTTCTTGCCTCGCTGCCGGGCGATCCTCTTCCCAAAGGGGCCGGGCCCTTGAGCCTCGCCTAGCCCCTCTCGTTCCTGCTCCACCCGGCCACCGGGTGCGTGAGCAGAGCCGGCGCTCAATCGTTCTCCGCGTTCAATCCCTTCCCCATGACCGGCTCCCTTTCCCAATCCCCCGGCGCTCCACCCACCTCCTCTCCTCTCCCCAATCTGCGGGTGGGCCAAGGGGCAGAGCCGCCACGCCTGGCCCGCTTCGGGTCCGGAGGCGTGTCTGAAGACCCCAGCGTGCGCACCAAAAGTCGCCTCTTCTCCTGACTTTCTCTTCAGCCATTGGGACCAAGAGAGAGAGAGAGAGAGCCCCTTCGGCTGGAGGTATCTCCCACCTCCGCTCCCTCCTTTGTTTTTGCGCCTACCTTCAGGAAAGGTGGGCATCTCCACCTCTCTCTCTCTCTCTCTCTCTCTTCGGTCCCAATGGCTGAGGAGAAAGTCAGTAGGCCTGGGTAACAACGGAAAAATTTGTTTCTAAAATCGATTTGTATTTGGGGGGTTTTTTTGTTTCGATATTTAAAATAATTACAAAATTTTCCTTTTAAAAAGTTCGATATTTACGAAATTTCGTAAATGGTAAAAAATTAACGAATCGATTTCCGAAACAATAACGAATCGATTCGTTAATGGCGGATGCGACCGCGAAATACGCTAAAAAACCTCCAAAACCTTCTGAAGCTTCCCTCTCCCTCTGTTGTTGACTGTTGGTGTGATATTATAATTTTTTTTCACTAATTAAACCATAAAACTGGCCCAGACATGCGGAAATAATAACGAAACGACCTCAAAACAATAACGAAACGAATACAATATCGAAATACGAAGCATTTACAAAACGTTTTTGAAAATTCGTTTTTTTAATAATTGCTCCAGAATGGTTCGTTATCGTTTTGTAATTGAAAAAATTAACGAATTATTAACGAATTACGAATTAACGAAACGAAACCGCCCAGCCTTAGAGAAAGTCAGGAGAAGAGGTGACTTTTGGTGCACACGCCGGGGTCTTCAGGCACGCCTCCGGACCCAAAGCGGGCCAGGCAAGGGAGCAAGTGCGGCAAGTGTAGTTACTGGGATGTATAGTTCACCTACAATCAAAGAGCATTCTGAACTCCACCAATGATGGAATTGAACCAAATATGGCACACAGAACTCCCACGACAAACAGAAAATATATATCAAAGATTGGTTGGGGGCGCCAAAATACTGTTTGCTTACCGTTGAAAATTACCTAGGGCCGCCTCTGAGTCCATGGACAACAAGCTCCTCGGCGTGGAAAAATGGAACAATAGCACCTCTCCGTGCCCGAGTTGAGCACAGCCCCTATCTGTACTAAAGCCCATTCATACCTCACAACCTCTGAGGATGTTTGCCATGGATGCAGGTGAAACATAAGGAGAGAATGCTTCTAGAACATGGCCATATAGCCCGAAAAACCTACAACAACCCAGTGATTCCAGCCATGGAAGCCTTCGACAATACACCAATTGTGCCTTAGGGAATGCCCCTATCCATGTGGGAAAAAAACATTTCACTTGAGAATTGGATTTTTTCAATGCCTTTCCAACAGAGTGTTCAATAATTAATTCAATCCATAAATGTCTTCTCAATAGAGTGTGCAATTTGGCAAAAAGGCATGCTGTTTTGGGGCATATTGTCGTTTGACCCCTCATTCTGTTTACTGGGAAGTTACTCCAAAGGGGAGGGGTATTGCTGTTTGCATTCGGCAAAGATTCGGCCCATTGGCTACAATGGGAAACTTTAAAGGCTCAATCCTCAGTCATTTTAAGGACTATCTGCATGAAACCTACCTCACTTTTAGACCCCATTTACAAGTTTCAAAACAATTCACCAATCTACTGATTTTTTAAAGAATTATTTTAAGTTTTAACCATAACATTTTTTAAAATAAGACAAACTGCAAGAGAGGATTCTGGGAATTGTAGTCACCGGTTATGTCCATTCCCAGCCAATCAGAGCATGGACACCACTAGACTTTTTATTGGCTGAGAAACAGAGAGAGAAAAAAACTCCAACTCCCATCATGCTCGGAGAGGAACTTTTCAATAGCCGCCCTAAGCAAGTGCTGCTGGGAAAGTGAGCGACTTTCCCAAAAAATCCTCAAATATATTGCAGATTTAACTCCTTCCTATCCAGGAACCTATAAAATCTGGCTCCTTGATCCATTTTGTTGGGCTTTGCGGCTCCCTCATCCCCATTCTGTTTTCAGATATTATACAAAATGACCCACCAAATATTACAAATCATTTTTGTTCAAACTGATTTGGGATCAAATCTTTGGAACCATTGGCAATCATCTTTGAGAGTTCTTGGAGGATGGGAGAAGTCCCAGCAGACTGGAGGAGGGCCAATGTGGTCCCAATCTTCAAGAAGGGAAAAAAGGATGACCCAAACAATGATCAATGTCCGGTCAGCCTCACGTCGATACCAGGTAAGATTTTGGAAAAGATTATTAAGCAAGTGGTCTGCAAACGCTTAGAAACAAATGCGGTCATCGCTAATAGTCAACATGGATTTATCAAAAACAAGTCATGCCAGACTCATCTGATCTCTTTTTTCGATAGAGTTACAAGCTGGGTAGATGCGGGGAATGCCGTGGATGTAGCGTACCTGGATTTCAGTAAGGCCTTCGACAAGGTCCCCCATGACCTTCTGGCAAGGAAACTAGTCCAATGTGGGCTAGGCAAAACTACGGTGAGGTGGATCTGTAATTGGTTAAATGGACGAACCCAGAGGGTGCTCACCAATGCTTCCTCTTCATCCTGGAAAGAAGTGACGAGTGGAGTGCCATCAGCAGGGTTCCGTCCTGGGCCCGGTCCTGTTCAACATCTTTATTAATGACTTAGAGGAAGGGCTAGAAGGCAGGATCATCAAGTTTGCAGACGACACCAAATTGGGAGGGATAGCCAATACTCCAGAGGACAGGAGCAGAATTCAAAACGATCTTGACAGATTAGAGAGATGAATGGCCAAAACTAACAAAATGAAGTTCAACAGGGACAAATGCAAGATACTCCACTTAGGCAGAAAAAACGAAATGCAAAGATACAGAATGGGGGACGCCTGGCTCGAGAGCAGTACGTGTGAAAAAGATCTTGGAGTCCTCGTGGACAACAAGTTAAACATGAGCCAACAATGTGATGTGGCGGCAAAAAAAGCCAATGGGATTTTGGCCTGCATCAATAGGAGCATAGTGTCTAGATCTAGGGAAGTCATGCTCCCCATGCTCTATTCCGCTTTGGTTAGACCACACCTGGAATATTGTGTCCAATTCTGGGCACCACAAATCAAGAGAGATATTGACAAGCTGGAATGTGTCCAGAGGAGGGCGACTAAAATGATCAAGGGTCTGGAGAACAAGCCCTATGAGGAGCGGCTTAAGGAGCTGGGCATGTTTAGCCTGAAGAAGAGAAGGCTGAGAGGAGATATGATAGCCATGTATAAATATGTGAGAGGAAGCCACAGGGAGGAGGGAGCAAGCTTGTTTTCTGCTTCCCTGGAGACTAGGACGTGGAACAAAGGCTTCAAACTACAAGTAGAAGATTCCACCTGAACATGAGGAAGAACTTCCTGACTGTGAGAGCCGTTCAGCAGTGGAACTCTCTGCTCCGGAGTGTGGTGGAGGCTCCTTCTTTGGAAGCTTTTAAACAGAGGCTGGATGGCCATCTGTCAGGGGTGATTTGAATGCAATATTCCTGCTTCTTGGCAAGGGGTTGGACTGGATGGCCCATGAGGTCTCTTCCAACTCTTTGATTCTATGATTCTAACCTATATTTTCCCATCGTGGTCAACTGTGAATCGCACATATGGTAGACTATAAACAATGCTGGTTGTTGAACGAAATAATACACATACATTTGAAGACTCCTAACATTTCTATGAGTGGGCCAAACTGCAATGCTACCCAACAATAAAAGGGGAGACTACAACTTTGCAAAAGAATTGAAGTTAAGACGTTTCCTGCCCCTTCCCGGGAAGCTCTGTAGCTTGAGTGAGCAGCTAATGCAATAATAATTTCCATGAGGACAGGTGGAAACGCAGGGAAAAGACGCAGGTTATAAGATGGGAGGCTGCTGCGTTCGCTGCAACGGAAGAGGACAAGACTTGTCAGAGGCTGCAGATCGCCTGAGGGGGAAAGCTGACAGATTTGGGAGAAAGCGAAGCAGTAAAGAGACATCTCCAGGAGGTTTTATTTTTATGGCTTTTGTGAGTATGGACATCGCAGCAGGAGCTGGGAGATGGGGTGGATGTGTCAATTATGGGGCAGAAAACGTATGTCAAAGAGGCCTCCTTACTTGGCAACACTGCTATGGATAAGCTCCAACTCTCTTTTGTGGATCTTATTTTGTCAAGATTTTGGAAAGGTCAGCTACTCCAGCCAATGATAGGAACAATGGAATTCCTTGGATATAACAGCTCCATTTGCCACCATGATGATTCGGAGCCCTACATCAGTGTTTCTCAACCTGGGAGTCAGGACCTCTGGAGGGATCGTGAGCAGGTGTCAGAGGGGTCAGCAAAGATAATCAGAAAACACAGTATTTTCTGTTGGTCATACCTGGGAAATTTGGGGTTCAGAATGCTCTTTGATTGTAGGTGAACTATTAATCCCAGAAAGTACAACTCCCAAATGTCAAGGTCTAGGGTAAAGGTAAAGGTTGTCCCCTGACATTGTCTAGTTGTGTCGGAATCTGAGAGGTGGTGTTCATCTCCATTTCTAAGCCAAAGAGCCAGCGTTGTCCATAGGCACCTCCAAAGTCATGTGGCCAGCATGACTGCATGGAGAGCCGTTACCTTCCCGCCAGAGAGGTACCTATTGATCTACTCACATGTGCATGTTTTCGAACTGCTAGGTTGGCAGAAGCTAGGGCTGAGAGTGGAAGCTCCCTGGAATCGAACCTGTGACCTTTCAGTCAACAAGTTCAGCAGCTCAATGCTTTAACCCATTGCGCCACCGGGGGCTCCATGTCAAGGTCTATTTTTCCCCAAAATTTGACCAGTGTTCATATTTGGGCATATTGAGTATTTGTGCCAAGTTTGGTCCAGATCCATCATTGTTTGAGTCCACAGTGCTCTCTGGAGGTAGGTGAACTACAACTCCCAAACTCAAGGTCAATGCCCACTAAACCCTTATAGTATTTTCTGTGGGTCATGGGAGTCTGGTTCAATTCTATCATTGGTGGAGTTCAGAATGTGCTTTGATTGTAGGTGAACTATAAATCCCAGCAACTACAACTCTCAAATGACAAAATCAATCTCCCCCCAAACCCCACGAATATTCCAATTTGGGAGTATCAGGTATTTGTGTCAAACTTGGTCCAGTGAATGAAAATACACCCTGCATATCAGATATTTACATTACAATTCATAACAGTAGCAAAATTACCGTTATGAAGTAGCAACGGAAATAATTGTATGGTTGCTCTACATGACTTGAGTTTAGGCTGAATGAACCAGCTGAGATAGAATCCTAGAGTTGGAAGAGACCCCAAAGGCTATCCAGTCCTACTCCCTCTCTGCTTTGATTGTGCAGGAAGGCACAATCAAAGCCCTCCTGACTGATGACCATCCAAATCTCCAGAGGAGGACATTCTACTAGACTCTGAGGCACAGACAAACAGGAAAATCTTACTAATATTTTAATTGGATTTTCTTTCAGGCCAAATATACCCAGAAGCAGCTATCATTTCAGGTACCAAAATGTGTATTGGGCAGTGTTATCCGTGCCTGTGTTCTGGTGCACAATGGCCTCTCTCTGCAGAAATTAGGTCATTTATTCTCAGATTAGAAATGCTGGTGTTGAGACCTTTCTAATGCAATCCTGCTGTGTGCAAAGGAGAGAAAGGAAAGCAGGTTTAGCAGGTGGATGAGAAGCTCATTCCCTCATTAGGTGTGTTAAACACAGAGTCCCACTACTATGCCATCCACAGCGCACTAAATGGTGGCCTACTCAAAGCATACACGAAGCTTGGCATGTCACTGAACATTGAGAAAACCAAAGTGCTGTTCCAGCAGTCACCAGCCATCCCCTCCCCAATGCCAGAGATACAACTTAATGGTGTAACATTAGAAAATGTTGACCATTTCCGCTACCTTGGCAGCCACCTCTCCACCAAAGTCAACATCGAAACCGAAATACAACACCGCCTGAGCTCTGCGAGTGCAGCATTTACCCGAATGAAGCAGAGAGTGTTTGAGGACCAGGACATCCGTAGGGATACCAAGGTGCTTGTCTATAAAGCTATTGTCTTCCCAACCCTGCTATATGCCTGCGAAACGTGGACTGTCTACGGACGTCACATGCAACTCCTGCAACGATTCCATCAGCGTTGCCTCCGGAAAATCCTGCAAATCTCTTGGGAAGAGAAGCGGACAAGCGTCAGCGTGCTGGAAGAAGCAAAGATCACCAGCATTGAAGCGATGGTCCTCTGCCATCTGATATCGAGCTGCTTTTAGGAGGTTTGAGTCTAATGTCCCTGGCGGACTTCCCAATGAAGAGAGTGTTCAGCAGGCGTTGACTCTGGGGGTTGGTGGGGTCAACATTGGTCCACGTTTTGGCCACCCGGCAGATCCGGTCATAGAAGTCAGAAGGACTCTCATCTGACTCTTGCTTGATGTCAAGAGAGGTTCAAAGGGCGAGGGTACACCAAGGGCATGGCAGCTAGAATGGCACGGTGGAAGCCTTTTAGAGCCAGCCTGCCTTGATCAGTGTTGTGGTTCCACCCTGGGTCCTCTTTGGTGGGGAAAACTACCTCACTATCCTCCCCATCATCCACATCTCCCTTCATGACTTCTGCCTGAGCAGCTGCCAGTAGGCGGCGCTTCTCCTCTTGGGTGAGAAGGGAGCCCAGCAGAGTCATGACATCCCCCCAAGTGGGACGGTGTGTGAGGAAGATGGTCCTGAACACATCAACTCCGCTGGACCGGCCACATTGTCCGGATGCCCGACCACCGTCTCCCAAAGCAGTTGCTCTACTCCGAACTCAAGAACGGAAAATGGAATGTTGGTGGACAGGAAAAGAGATTTAAAGATGGGCTCAAAGCCAACCTTAAAAACTCTGGCACAGACACTGAGAACTGGGAAGCCCTGGCCCTTGAGCGCTCCAGCTGGAGGTCAGCTGTGACCAGCAGTGCTGCAGAATTCGAGGAGGCACGAGTGGAGGGTGAAAGAGAGAAACGTGCCAGGAGGAAAGCACGTCAAGCCAACCCCGACCGGGACCGCCTTCCACCTGGAAACCAATGCCTTCACTGTGGGAGAAGATGCGGGTCAAGAATAGGGCTCCACAGCTACCTACAAACCCACAAAAATAGTCATCAAGGAAGACCATCTTACTCGTCCAACGAGGGATCGCCTAAGTAAGTAAATGGTGGCCTCACACGTGCCATGTACTGGGATCATTCTTTACCAATGCCAACTGCATCCCATGATTCCCTCCACCTCTTCCTTTTGCCTTTGCTTTTCTCCTGTTTTTCAGCTCTTGCCGTGCAATTCTAAACAGAGAAGGAGTTGACCCATTGCCAGTTCCACAGGGCCATTCCAGGTCTGCCAAATGTGCACTTTAAAGCCAATCTGTTTCCTCTTTCCAAGCACTCAGTTGTGACTTTCTTTCTCTTTTTTTATATAGCAGCTTCTAAGCAACAAGAGGAAAGAGGGTTCAAGGGCTTCTTGGGGGAAATTCATCGCTCAATAGGAAGAAGCACGATGCCGTCACCATGGTTTTCAGGTGCAGCAATCGTTGCTACAAAATGGAACCCCTTTGTCTCTAATTCCATGTGTGCTTTTTTGGTGGTGGGTGATGGCTTAGATTTGCGGGAAAATAATACTAGGTGTAGTGGCGCCACTTCTGTGTAGCACCCCCTTGCACACAATAAGGAATCAAAACGAGGACCATGTTCAAAAAATCAAAGCACTTACAATCCACTCATGGAAGAAAGAATACCTAAACTTCTCAGCATGAAGGTGATCTCTGTTGTTCTCTTAGCAAGCAGAGTGGTTCCCTAAATTGGCGAAGGAGAAAAAAAATATATTTACGCACCCTCTTTATTTTTTTGTCAAACCCTAAATGAACAATCTGCTTCAATAAGAGGTTCAAAACAAACAGAACAAATCCTCTCTTGCAGTTGACTCTCATTAATCACTGGAGTTGTTTCCAGGACATCCATCCCAAAATCCACAGTTGCTCAGATCCAACTATATGCAAAACCTTTTTGTTCTGGACAGACAGAGAGAGTTGAGTTTGGCACAAACTATAGACTTTGACTTTTTTTTCTCCTCCCTTGATAACCACCACAATGTTTATACTTCTTCACCTTAGGTATCTAACTTATCACTCTCATATTTCTTTATGGAAATAGTCATGCTCAGCTCTGTGCCGAAATATCTCTTTGTGTCTAAACTATCAGAAATAATCTATCAGATAGATGGCAAGCTATTTAACTGCAGCAGACTGAAAGCCAAAACTGAGGTCACAATACGTCTGTTATATGCTGATGATAATGTAATCTGTGCTCATTTGGAAGAAGATTTGTACCAGTTGTTGGAACTGCTGATTGATTACTTATATGTACAGTCTGAAACCCATGTATATTGGGGATATGTTTTATGACTTTCCATGGATATATGAAACAATGAGTAATAGTGAACCCTACTGAACAAATAACTTCCAGTGGAAGTTTGCCATAAAGCAATGGTTCCCAACCTGTGGTCTGTGGACCACCAGTGGTTGGCAAGAGTGAAAATATGGTCCAAGGCCTCACCATTACTACACCATTGCCTCGAAACCACACGACAACAAGAGCAACTGGTCTTGCAAAACCCTCTTATAGTGCCGAGGAAATGGGAGGGAAGAGGCTGATTTTCCATGAAAGAGTACTACTACCACATCATCTCTAGATTATTAAATAGGTTTTCTGTGGGCAAGCAGGTGGTGTGTTAGGGATTCCTCATCTTCGGAAGAGGAAGGGGAGTAGGGAAGCGCTTAGGAATTGGAGGGAGAAGAAGAATCAGATGATGAGGGTTTGAAAGTGCCCACATTTCTAGAGGGAGCCAGCGCACAGATGGCGTTCAGCTAGGAGAGCTGCTAAAAATGCTGAGCTAATTGGGAGATGCCCTAGCACCTCCTATGTGGGGAATTCAGGGCTATAAATCAGAGGCAGAAGTAGTCAGCTTTCCCTGGTAACAACAACCCTGATATCAATGTTTTCACTCCAATGGAATCTCCTTTGTGTCTGCTGCTAAGGCCTTCGTTCATCGTCCGTTGTCTGATGGAAGACTGGTGTTTCTTTTGGGAGTTCGTAAGAGACTTTAATTTGTGTCTGGATTAAGACTTCCTTGCTTTCTTTTGCACTTTTCAATTGCATTTGCTTATCCTTTGTGTTTGCTGAAGTAAAACATTTTTCTTTTACTTTCAACATTGTCTAAAGGCTGTTTTTGAAAGGCAATTCAGGACATGGTGACAACTAGATGGCATATGTTCTGTATCAGAAACTGATGTGGTCTATCTAATGCAATTTTCTGAATCAGCACCCTAAATAACCAAACTGAATCTAAAGTTGATCAAAGATTGATTTGTAACCCTTTTGGTACCAATGTTGGAGAGTGGTTCCTGGTCAAAGTGGTCCTTGGTGAAGTGGTCCCTGTTCAAAGAAAGGTTGGGAACCACTGACATAGAGTTATGCCAGAGGACATAGGGAATGCATAGAGGGGACCACTAAATATCACTAGGTCCTCCATCATGACTCTACAGTCTACTGAAAGCATATCATAAAATCACCCAAAAGACCTAGAAAATCTATATAAATAAAAATGTAATGATAGTTTGTGGAATTAACATAACTCAAAAACCATTGGACGAATAGACACCAAATTTGGAGACAATACACCTAACAGTCCAATGAGTGTCCATCACCCCTACATACACACACAAACACAAAACCCCAGCGGAACAGACTTAAAAATCCCAAAATACACCATAAATACATATACACTCAAATACGTGAACACATTCATACACGCACATGTATATATATGCACAAACAAACACAAATATACACACACATACACGCACACATACATTTATACATATACACATGCACACACATATACACAATATGCATGTACACATATAAATACACAAATATATACATACACACATATATATACACACATATACACACAAATATAGACAAGCACACACATGCACACAATATGCATGTACACATATAAACACACAAATATACAAATATATACACACACATATATACATCTGTTAGAGCCCCTAAATTGGGTCTTCTTAGGTCCACATCATGCTAACACGTAAGGAAAGAGACAGTTCTAAAAAAAGATAAAAAAACAAGGTTTATTTTAGTTTCTTCATGAAGAAGATGGACAGCCTGGCAGCATACACGGATGCTACCCTTCAAGTGACTGCCGCGCCCCTCTGTTTCTGCTGACTTTTATACTCAAGTAATAGGTCATGGAAAGTACTCTCTTTCCAGCCCCTCTCCCTTGACCTTTTGATGGAAAGTACCTTCTTGTACCTGCAGACTCTGCGCTTAAGCACAACCTTTGGCTTAACCACAACACAACTACTTCCTATGTAGGCTTGAACTTTGTATGACCTCTACATGTTACATCTTGTGTCTTAAAAGCATTTTCTTCTTTGTTGCACTTTTTCTACAGAGAAAGGGTATATTGTATTGTCGAAGGCTTTCATGGCCGAAATCACTGGGTTGTTGTAGGTTTTTCCGGGCTATATGGCCATGTTCTAGAGGCATTTTGTCCTGACATTTTTCCTGCATCTATGGCAAGCATCCTCAGAGGTAGTGAGGTCTGTTGGAAGTAGGAAAATGGGTTTATATATCTGTGGAATGACCAGGGTGGGACAAAGGACTCTTGTCTGCTGGAGCTAGGTGTGAATGTATATTTCTCTTTTGCTGTTAATTTCATTCAAAGCCCCTTGTTTAGCATTTGCAGATTTCACTCAAATATATATATATACACACACAAACACACATATATACACAAATATATACACACACATAAACACATATACAGTATACACACACAAAACACACATACACAGACTGGGCCACAGCAACGCGTGGCAGGGGATGGCTAGCACTTAAATACAAAGGAACTTGTCAGCCACAGGAAACAGCCCTACTGATACAGAGGTAGTATTACACGTTGTAAAAGCAAACTCTTTGGATCAGAAGGTTTCCGGCACAGGCCCAGGACTGAGAAGGGATTTTCAAATGGTAAATTAATTGCTGCTCAAACTCCGTTTTCCTTATTTCTGCTTCAAAACTGCTCCATCGATGTTGGCCTCCCTTAACAAGCGCTGCGGTCCAACTCCCTATAAAGAGGAAGGGTTTATCCTCTGCCAGTTTCCCCATTTGTTGTTTTATTGTTGCTTTGCTTCCTATTAAAATAGAGAGGGTGAAAAGCTCCTTGCTGCTTCCACTTGCATAAAACATGATGGTGCGCCCTCAACAATGCAGGAATACATTACATAAATTTCCCTTTGATATCCAGCGTGTTTTGTTGCTTATAATGGGATGTGAACAGAACTATCGCCCCTCCTCTCTGATGAGGAAGATAACTCATTGCGATCCTTCCTCAATTAGGAGATGTTTTGCGAGTTTTTTATTTTGGTGCCAAAACAAAAAGCAGGAGGAAGAAGAGTAGATGGTCTTTTGCAACTGTATATACTCATGTATAAATCAACCTCATGTACGTATAAGTCGAGGGTAGGTTTAGGATGTAGAATCAGGTGTCAAACAGGGATGTGTTATTGCCCCAACCTTATTTTCCATCTTCATTGCTATGATACTTCCCCTTTTTGATGGGAAGCTTCCCACCGGAGCGGAAATCATCTTTCAGACAGATGGCAAGCTATTTAACCTCAGCAGATTGAAAGCCAAACATCTGTTATAGAACTCCAGTATGCTGATGACGAAGTCATCTGTGCACGTTCAGAAGAAGGCCTACAAGCCACTCTAAACACCTTCACAGAAGCATACGAGAAGCTCAGCCTGTCATTGAACATCGAGGAAACCAAAGAGCTCTTCCAGCAGTGACTACCCAATCCCTCCTCAATGCCAGAAGGTTAATAATGTAACATTAGAAAATGTTAATCATTTCCTCTACCTTGGCAGTCACCTCTCCACCAAAGTCAACATTGACATTGAAATACAACACCGCCTGAGCTCTGCGAGTACAGCATTTTTCCGAATGAAGCAGAGAGTGTTTGAGGACCGGGACATCCTTAGGGATACCAAGGTGCTTGTTTATAAAGCTATCATCCTCCCAACCCTGCTATAGGCCTGCGAGATGTGGACTGTCTACAGACGTCACATGCAACTCCTGGAACAATTCCATCAGTGTTGCCTTTGAAAAATCCTGCAAATCTCTTGGGAAGACAAGCGGACACATGTCAGTATGTGGGAAGAAGCAAAGACCACCAGCATCGAAGCGATGGTTCTCCACCATCGCTGAACCGGCCACGCTGTCCGGATGCCCGACCACCGTCTCCCAAAGCAGTTGCTCTACTCCAAACTCAAGAATGGAAAACAGAATGTTGGTGGGCAGGAAAAGGGATTTAAAGATGGTCTCAAAGCCAGCCTTAAAAACTCTGGCGTAGACACCGAAAACTGGGAAGCCCTGGCCCTTGAGCACTCCAGCTGGATGTCAGCTGTGATCAATAGTGCTGTAGATTTTGAAGAGGCACAAATGGAGGGTGAAAGAGAGAAACATGCAAAGAGGAAGACACGTCAAGCCAACCCAGACTGGGACCACCTTCCACCTGGAAACCAATGCCCTCACTGCTGGAGAAGATGCAGATCAAGAATAGGACTCCACAATCACCTACGGACAAACTGGCAGTACACTGTTCTTGGAAGACAATCCTAGATTGATCCTTAGCTTGTTCATCCTCATCCAGTTCATCACAGCAGCCAGGCACTGGTCCAGTATCCTCGGGGGTTCCTTGGAATCTGATGGAAATGAGTAGTGGAGTTGGGTGTCATCTCTGTAGAGATGGCACCATACTCTAAAACTCCGGATGACCTCTCCCAGCGGTTTCATGTAGATGTTAAAAAGCATGGGGGACAGAATGGATCTTTGTGGGACCCCACAGGTCAATGGCCAGGGGTCCGAGCATAAATACCCCAGCTTCACTGAGTGGGAATGACCCTCCAGGAAGGACCGGAGCCACAGAAGAACCATGCCCCCGAGTCCCATCCTAGCGAGGATACCAGAAGGATACCATGGTTGAAAGTGGTAAAACCAGGCAGTAGAATGGAAGATGGAGGACCCAAGAAGATGGAGTTTGGGGCAGAGAGGGAAGCACGCTCAAAATTGCTATATTTCTGAAGATTTTGTGCTATGGGTTTCTAAACGTGGATTTGGTGATATGTAGGAATTGAATTGAATGGAAGAATGAAGGAGTGGAACTACCGTATATTCTGGGGTACTAGACGACTTTTTAGGCATGTAAAACCTTATAAAATTTTGGGGGTCATCTAGTACACTGGATATAAAATTAAAATAATAATAACATTACTTAATATGGCTGCCTTGGCCTCGGGCTCCTCTCCTCCCCCTCCGCCTTGGCTCATGGCAGCCTCCCAGGCAGACTCCCCATCCTTCCTTGCACAGGCACAGGCCTCTCCTTTGTTGGCGGCCAGGCCCCTGGGCTGCTTTTTGCGCTGCTCAGGCCGTTCTCCTTCTTCCTGTCCATGCCTCGCGAGAAGTGCATCTTCTCCTGCGAGACAATGTTATCTCGCGGGAGAAGAGGCACTTCACGTGAGGCCTGGACAGGAAGAAGGAGAGCGGCCTGAGAAGCGACTGATTTGGGGAGTCATCTTAAACGATGAGTATATCCCCAACTCTCTATTTTGTTTGCTAAAATTGGGGGGTAGTCTTATAGCCCCAGTCATTTTGTACCCCAGAATATACGGTACTAATTTTGGAGGCACCAGTAAAGTATTAAGGCCTGCAAAGACTAAACCTCCTTGCTGGACTGTAATTAAAAATTGCTAATGAGAACTGAAAAATAAACTGTGACAATATTAAGAAGGAAGTCAACAGAAGGCTAACACCAATCAAGAAGAGTCAACATCTGTCCAGGAAATGGAGTTGGAGTCAACATATCCTCCCCAGAAGGATACCATGGTTGATGGTATCAAAAGCTGCTGAGATGTCCAAGAGAACAAGCAGGTAAAGGTTTTCCTCTGACATTAAGTCCAGTCATGTCTGGCGGTTGATGCTCATCTCCATTTCTAAGCCAAAGAGCCAACGTTGTCCATAGATGCCTCCAAGGTCATGTGGCCAGCATGACCGCATGGAGTGCCCTTACCTTCCCACCAGAGCAGTACCTATTGATCTACTAACATTTGCATGTTTTTGAACTGCTAGGTTGGCAGAAGCTGGGGCTGACCGTGGAAGCTCACACCGCTCCCTAGATTCGAACCTGCGACCTTTTGGTCAACAAGCTCAGCAGTTTAACCCACTGCGCTACCAGAGAAATAGCCATGACAAATGTGCTCTGAATAAATCTTGCCAATCAAACCCCATACTAATATTTACTCCAAGTCAGAGTACAGTTAAAGCACGTAGCAACAACAAACCCTCTCTTTGTGTAAGGATACACTGCCTCAAATGCAAAGTATTCCCAGTTTTTTAGTCCGGTGTGTTCTTTGTTCCTGGATCTCTCCTCTCACTAATCCATTCCTATTAGACTCCCTTCTGCTTCTTCCCTCCTTGTTTTTCAGTCTCTCCCTGACTCTGTATTTGTCTTCATGGTCCTTGACACCAGACAAGTGATTTCTTCAGGGTGAAATAGGAGATTGAAATGGTACACAAGTATGGATATAGCCCATTATCCACTCCCCCTCCCTCGCCTACCTTTTTCGTTCACTGCAGCTGTTCTCTCATCTCCTGTTTTGTTTTTTTTGTTTTGTTTTTTTCATGGCCACGAGTTGAAATAAATTAAACTTCCCAGAGGCAAAACGGCTCCGAGATCAAATTGGAATATATTGATTAGGCTCTTTGAGGGCTGATGGATCGGCCTCGCTAGCTTTATAAACACATTTAACACACACACACACACGCAGAAAGCAGTTACTTAGGCGTGGAAAAGAGATTGTGTTTGTCTAAAACTGTGACACTGGCGCACAACTGTAGAGTTTGGAGTGTCCAATGGGGCAATGTCAGCCAATGGGCTCCTCCTCCTCTTCCGTTGTTGTTGTTGTTCATTTGTTCAGTCATTTCCGACTCTTTGTGACCTCATGGACCAGCCCACGCCAGAGCTCCCTGTCRGCCGTCACCATCCYCAGCTCCTTCAAGGTCAGCCAATGGGCTCCTCTTCCTCCRTTGWTGWTGTTGTTCATTTGTTCAGTCRTTTCCGACTCTTYGTGACCTCATGGACCAGCCCACGCCAGAGCTCCCTGTCGGCCGTCACCATCCYCAGCTCCTTCAAGGTCAGCCAATGGGCTCCTCTTCCTCCATTGATGTTGWTGTTCATTTGTTCAGTCGTTTCCGACTCTTTGTGACCTCATGGACCAGCCCACGCCAGAGCTCCCTGTCGGCCGTCACCATCCTCAGCTCCTTCAAGGTCAGCCAATGGGCTCCTCTTCCTCTGTTGATGTTGTTGTTCATTTGTTCAGTCGTTTCCAACTCTTCGTGACCTCATGGACCAGCCCACGGCAGAGCTCCCTGTCGGCCATCACCATCCCCAGCTTCTTCAAGGTCAGCCAATGGGCTCCTCTTCCTCCGTTGATGTTGTTGTTCATTTGTTCAGTTGTTTCTGACTCTTTGTGACCTCATGGACCAGCCCATTCCAGAGTTCCCTGTCAGCCGTCACCACCCCCAGCTCCTTCAAGGTCAAGCCAGTTACTTCAAGGATGCCATCCATCCAAGGATGCCATCCATCTGCACTGGGACTGTGGCATAGCTGTCTGAGTGTCAGCTGCATTAAGATCACTTCTGACCATAAGGTCCTGAGTTCGAAGCCAGCCCGGGTCGGAGTACTTCAGCGCCCAGTTGTGACATCGATGGAGTACTTCCTTATTCTTACGCATGCTGCTGGAAGGTTTTATGTTGTCATAACTTAGTTAAATTATCCTATCTGCATAAAGTGGTAACTAAATTTACTATTTGAGAGATGCAACTTCTTTCGGGCTGCATAGGTCAACAGCACTGGGACTGTGGCACAACTGGCTGAATGTCAGCTGCATTAAGATCACTTCTGACCATGAGTTTGAAGCCAGCCCGGGTTGGAGTGAGCTTCCGACCAATTGTGTAGCTTGTTGTCGACCTTTGCAACCCAAAAGACAGTTGCATCTGTCAAGTAGGAAAAAATAGGTAAGACCTATGTGTGGGGAGGCTAACTTAACTAATTTACGAGGCCATAAAAAAGACTCCAGCAAAGGCATGCGGGGAATGCGGAAGTACTTCATCAGTGTCGCAGATGGATGATAAAAGGCATGGGCCGACTTACCGGGCCAGGGAAGTTGCAGTGTGGGGCGTCCCCCACCACCATTCTTGCCTCATGGGGGGTTTCTTCCTCCCAGAAACCCCCTTGGATGGTGGGAAAGTTTCCCGCCGTCCAGCCAAGTGGCCAATGGCCAGCTGACCACGCCTCACTGCCAGAGAGGGTGGACCTGGCCTCTCCCTGTTGGCGGGCAGCCTATATAAGGCTGCCCCCAGGCTCCTCAACAGGCACTGTGCCTGAACCAGCTGATCCATCCCACCCACCCTGCATGCTGTTTATGTTTTCAGGGGTGGTTAGCTTTGTTTCTGTTTATACCTTGTACTGGTTAGCTGTAAAAAGTTACTTACTGTTATGCTCATTGTCGCAACTCCTTGTTGGCATGGGGCATGGGCCCTGGATCTGGCTTGGTATCCCCCTTAGCAGAAAGGGGGAATGTCTGGTGGTCCTAGGGGTGCAGAATTTACGTTGGCCTGGTATTGTGCCGGCAGCACCCGGACACTTTGCGGTATCGGACAGCAGTGGGCTGCCCGATCTTGATCCAGGACCCATGCATGGCTGCCAACCCTTTGTCCTGTTATCAATAAGTGAGTTGTGGCCATTATTCATCCCAACAACATGTGTATGTGTATTTCTCCAGTTGACGGTGACAGTATCGCCCTTGCACACGCAAAAGTGACAACTCCACTGGTGGCCAGAAAAAGTTAGGGAAGCATCTGATGTGTGATCCAATTCACACCAATTCACTGCTGTGGACTCATCTTGTTGTGTTTCTAATAATAATAATAATAATAATAATAATAATAATAATAATAATAATAATTTATTTATATACCACCCTATCTCCCTGAGGGGACTCAGGGCGGAGCACAGTACATTATTATTATTATTATTATTACAGCTTTTATATTCCGCCCTTCTCACCCCGCAGGGGACTCAGGGCGGATTACAGTGTACACATATATGGCAAACATTCAATGCCAATTTTCGACATACAAACATATACAGACATACACAGAGGCTATTTAACTTTTTCTGGCCGCCAGGGGAGCTGTCGCTTTCATCATCCATCTGCGACGCTGATGAAGCACTTCCGCATTCCCCGCATGCTTCCCGCTGGAATGCTTTGCTGGAGTCTTCTTTATGGCCTCATAAATCAGTTAATTTAGCCTCCCCACACTTTAAGGTGGTACCTTATTTTCCTACTTGACAGATGCAACTGTCTTTCGGGTTGCAAAGGTCGACAACAGGCTACACACAATTGGTTGGAAACCCACTCCAACCCGGGCTGGCTTCGAACTCATGACCTTTTGGTCAGAGTGATCTTAATGCAGCTGACACAATCTCAGTGCATATGGAATAAACAGCATGACATAAAAATAACAAAACAACATAAGCATAAAACTATCACAATAACACAAATATATATTTTTTAAAAATCCTGCCTGTTCAGAGCAATTAAAAGGCCGGGCCGAAGCTAGTGCAAACTCAAATTATGAGGGGACCGGGAATGAAGTATAGTGCTCTAACAGCTAAAAGCAATAGCAGGTACGGGTCTGTGGCTGCTCATTTCCAGGGCCTATTAGAGGGATGACCAGGGTAATAGGTAGGAAGTATAAGGTCATATTCAACAATGTTTGAGGCTGAGCTAGAATTGGTCATCCTCAAATGTTTGTTGAAACCACCAGGTCTTCAAGCTCTTACGAAAGGAGGGGACAGATGGGGCCTGTTTTATTTCCCTTGAAGGGGCGTTCCAGAGGCAGGGGGCCACCACCGAGAAGGCCCTCTCTCTCTCGTCCCCACCACCCTTACTTGTGATGGTGATGGGAGCAAAAGGAGGGCCTCCCCAGAAGATCTTAAAGTTCGTACAGAAAAGATCTAGGATGCCTTCTCCTGCAAGCCATTTAGCAAAAGAGCACATAAGTAACTAGAGCAGTGTGTCATAGAGGGAACATGTTGTGCTGCATTGTCCTTAGGGCCCCTCCAGCTGCATGACAGTTCTGTGTCCTCGCTTTCTTTCCCCAGCTTTGATTGAGATCTCAGTCGAGACAGGTAATTGTTTACTTTAAAGACCATTGGCAAAAAAAGAGAGAGACTTGGAAAAGAGAGCAGTTGGTGAGATTCCTTAGTGGGTTAGTTAGAAGCATGCTTCGTTAATCTTACAAGGCAGTTTAGTTAAATAAATTTTGCAGTGTGTTTTGGATTCCATCTGCCCCAGCCTAACAAGAGAGAGATAGAGTTCCTTTTATGAAATAATTTGGCAAGTGCCTGTATCGTGGGGAAAGAGAATTCTTCTTATCTAAATTGGTCCTATTCCAAGAGGCTCAACCCACCGCATTGTTGTCATTGTTGTCTCCTGTCAAGCCTTATGGCCACCCGATGAATGAGAGATCTCCAAAAGCCCTAATCTCTGCCTGCCCTGCTCGGGTCTTACAACTCCAGGGCAATTACGCCTTCCTTAATTGAAACCATCCACCTGTAGTGCGATCTTCTTCTTGGCTTATTTTCAATCACACTACAACAACAACTGAACTGTGGTGCTGGATGAACTGTGGTTTTGGAGGAAAGTTCTGAGAGTGCCTTGGACAGCGAGAAGATCCGACCAGTCCATACTTCAGGAAAGAAAACCCGACTACTCATTGGAAGGAAGGATAGTAGAGGCCAAGTTGAAGTACTTTGGCCACATCATGAGAAGAAAGGAAAGCTTAGAGAAGACAATGATGCTGGGGAAATGGAAGGAAAAAGGAAGAGGGGCCGACCAAGGGCAAGATGGATGGATGGGATCCTTGAAGTGACTGAATTGACTTTGAAGGACCTGGGGGTGGTGACGGCCGACAGGGAGCTCTGGCGTGTGGACTGGTCCATGATGTCACGAAGAGTCAGAAACGACTGAATGAATCAACAACAACAACGAAGGAAGAGGAGGAGCCCATTGGCTCGTCCAATTCTCCAGTCCCTGCATACAAAAGCTTGACATCTTTATGGAATCTGATGCATGTAGAGGTTCTCCTAGGAACCCAATGAATATTTTTGTCCCATACATTACACCTGTATTGAGTTCAAGGTGGCAAAAGCGGAGTGAATTATTTTTTTATTATGATCTTTATTAAATACTAGCTTGGGGACCAGGCGGTGCCCGGATTATTTGAGAAAGGCATTGTGTGCCAAGGTTGGTCTTTATCAGTTATGTTTGTGGCTTGCAGTGGTCTCAGGAAGTTAGTGAAGGTACTGCGAGTCCCATCGTTCATGGTTCATCCTCCTCCAAACAGTTCCAGAATGTAGAGTGGCTCATGGGGGCTCTGTGTGCCAAGTTTGGTCTTTATTGGAAATTGGATGAATTGGATGAATGTTGCTGTGGTCTCAGGAAGTGAGTGAAGGTACTGCAAGTCCCATCATCCATGGTCCATCCTCCTCCAAACAGCATCAGGATGTAGAGTGTGTCATAGGGGCTCTGTGTGCTAAGTTTGGTCTTGATCAGTCATTGTATGAGTGTCAAAGCAGTCTCAGAAAGTGAGTGATGGTACTGCAAGTCCCATTATCCATGGTCTATCCTCCTCCAAACTGCAGTAGGATGTAGAGTGGTCTCTGTGTGCCAAGTTTGGTCTGTATTGGTCATTTTCTGACAGACGCAGGCCATTTCCTTTCCTCTCCTCTGTCACCTCAGAATCTTGGAATTTTGGGGCTGGCCAATCAGAGACCATATGCAAATTGTACCACAGTGGCAGCCAATCAGAAAGCTGCCGCATACACCTCCTCCACATACATACAAACACTCTCTTTTATTATAGATATAGATTTTCATAATACAAGTTTACAATCAGATATACAAAAGAGAGGGAAAAGAAAAAAAGTGAATAATTATTTGATTTATATCCTCTTATTTAGGTTGCAAGGCAGACATATAATGCCAGTACACATGGATGAGCACTGAATGTGCATTGCATATAGATCATAAAACCATACCGTGCTTACTCCATCCATGTTTAACATTTACACAAATGATCAGCCACTGCCAGAAGGGACAGAGAGTTTCATCTATGCTGACAATCTTGCCATCACTGCTCTAGCAAGGAGCTTTGAAATGGTTGAAGAGAAATTATCTGAAGCTTTAGGTGCTTTATTGTCTATTACAGGGAAAGCCAGCTGATTCCTCATCCATCTAAAATGCAGACATGTGCTTTTCACCCTCAAAACAAACAAGCATCTCAAGCTCTGGTTGTGATCCCCAGGTTGTGCCAGTCAGCATTTGTATTATATTATTTCTAGCACCAACTTTTTGCTTGATAGTCAAGCAGTGCATGATTCTGGATAATGTTTTTAACAGGATGACACCAATGATTATATGTTTTAAATGTATTTATATATGTTAGAATTGTATTTATATATGTTAGAAACCTTAGAATTGGTGATGAGAGGTAACTTAATTAAGGACTTTAGAGCCAAGTCTCTTTCTCACGTCTATCTGATAGAAAGTTTGATGGTAGAATGGAAAAGGAAAAGCTCTGTCCTCCTCCAGGAAGAGGTGCAGCAAAGCAATTGCACTGAGGAAGCAATATAACTGGTGCAAACAACATTGATTGACAGCTATAAATAACCAATCAATCCAACTATACATTTACAAACTAGGCAAGTTTGGGCATGTTATACAGTTTAAACCTTTGCACTTTAAAGTTCTACACACAGGTGGCGCCACTCGCGCCGTCATATATGGTGCCTCAGAGTCCAGCGCAGTCCCTGTCTAGAGGCTGGATGGTTGTCTGTTTGGAATACTTGGACTGTGCCTTCCTGTCTGGCAGAATGGCTCTGGGCTGGATGGCCTTGTAGTCTCGTCCAACTCTTCCAACGATTCTGTGATCCTATGCCTCTGGTTTTTAACACCTCTCAGTAAGATCTTGGCTGCAATCTGTGTGCTAATGGGAAGCAGGGCACCCAGAGCATGGATGTGTCCCAGGCAATCATCAAATGCGCTTCCCCCACATAATTCCCAACACCTTTAGAAAGAAGTGGTCGGGCTTCATGCTAATTTGCAAAGTCACAAATTCAGCATCCAGAGCACATGCAAATGGCTTGTTTATACCAATGCCAGGAAATGTGGAAAATCAGAAACAAAAATGGGTTGATTTTCCTCTGCTACCGCCACATTGCATCTGAATGCTTTCTGCTTTGATGCTTCCTCTCTCGGTCCTGTTGGGGCCGATCTCCCCTTCTCTCCCTCTCAGTATCAAACATTCACTTGAAAAGCCTCTGTTACAGTACTTGTAAAAAAAAAAATACTTGGAGGGGATATGTTTTTAAGCATTCAGCATGCATTCTGCTGTGAAGAAAACCACCCGTTCTAATGAGCGCTGGAGAGTGTGGTGCGGAGCCGAAACTGTTTTCTAAGATCTGTCACAAATGATTTAGTTTCATTAGTTTTAATAGCCTTTAGCTACAGGCGAGCCATATAAGTGAAAATTAAGATATTTTTCACACGACAGAAATGTGGCTTCGGTCAGAGGGAAAGAGAGAGGCTTTCTTTCCTTTTGGTGCTTTGTCTCATGCTTTCTCCGCACCCCTCCTTTCCTTGGTTTTGTTCTTTATGACAGATCATCCTTGTACGAGAAAATTGCCCTGTGATGTTCTGTGGAGGAGGCATCCCACTTTCGACAAGCATCAGGCCCGCTTACATCAGAGGCCATTTTCCCCTCCGCACGTAGCATTATGCTGACATCATTCAGCTTCTTTCTATGCAAAAATAACCCATGGATATGGACTAGATCAGCGTTTCTCAACTTGGGGGTTGGGACCCCTGAGGGGGTCGCAAGGGGATGTCAGAGGCGTCGCCAAAGACCATCAGAAAACACAGTATTTTCTGTTAGTCATGGGGGTTCTGTGTGCCAAATTTGCCCCAATTCTATCGTTAGTGGGGTTCAGAATGCTCTTGGATTGTAGTTGAACTATAAATCCCGGCAACTACAACTACCAAATGTCAAGGTCTATTTTTTTCCAAACTTCACCAGTGTTCACATTTGGTCATATCGAGTATTCGTGCCAAGTTTGGTCCAGAACCATCATTGTTTGAGTCTCTGGATTTAGATGAACTAGAACTCCAGAACTCAAGACCAGTGCCCTCCAAACTCTTCCAGTATTTTCTGTTGGTCATGGAGTTCTGTGTGCCAAGTTTGGTTCAATTCCATTGTTGGTAGAGTTCAGAATGCTTTCTGATTGTAGGCTAACTATTAATTCAAGCAACCACAAATCCCAAATGACAAACTCACACACACATCGAACCTCACCAGTATTCAAATTTGGGTGTATCAGGTCCAGTGAATGAAAATACATCCTGCATAGCAGATATTTACATTACGATTCATAACACTAGCAAAATTACCTTTATGAAGTAGCAACTAAAATAATTTTATGGTTGGTGGTCACCACAACATAAGGAACTGTATTAGGAAGGTTGAGAAACATTGGGCTAGATGATGCTATTGATATGTGGGTTGGGAATTAATTTACTACATGAACCCAAAGGGTACTTTTGTCCAATGTCTCCTCTTCCTTCAAACTGGAGAGAAGGGGCCAGTGCGTTGCCATAGGGGTCTGTTTTGGACCTTTTAGGGCTATTCAACATCTTTATCACTGACTATGGAGCCCCCGGTGGCGTAGTGGGTTAAACCTCTATGCCGGCAGGACTGAAAACCGATGGGTCGCAGCTTCGAATCCGGGGAGAGCTTGGATGAGCTCCCTCTATCAGCTCCAGCTCCTCATGTGGGGACATGAGAGAAGCCTCCCACAAGGATGGTAAAAAACCTCAAACATCCGGACATCCCCTGGGCAATGTCCCTGCAGACGGACAATTCTCTCACAGCAGAAGCAACTTGCAGTTTCTCAAGTCACTCCTGACATGACAAAAAACACTGACTTGAATGATGGAATAGAAGGCATGTTTATTAGGCATGTGCATTGGGGTCAAAGGGCATACCATTTTCAGGTCCATTTTCATCTGAGCCCTCATGAGGCGAGGGATAGAAACTATTTCCTTATTAAAGTCCTCTTTGCTGCCTTATACTGATTCAGTTTCTTTTTTTTATATTGGCTGGGGAGAGACTATTTCCTCTTTAAAAACCTCTTTGCTGCCTTATACTCATACAGTTTCTTGTTTTATATTGGCTGGGACTTTCTGTGTGCTGTTAAACCTTTGTACTTTATATCACAGGCAATGAAACACTCTTGTGTATAACAAAGTAACACCGTTTATTTATAACATCTGGCTCCAACGCTTGTGGTTACATTTGTGTTTTGTTGCAATCTTGAGGCTTACAGTCAGTATCATTTACTTGGTTAACTTTTCTGAATAAACTATCAATGTTTTACATTCATAAACATGTTACTTGCTTAACACACTCTTGGCTGAATTATATTCTGAATTAAGGCAACACTAGCCTTCTTTGTGTTCCTTAAAACTCGAGCTCTATTTAACGAACTGCTTCACTATATCAGAAGTCTTTAACACATCTTCATAACTGCTTATTTCTATCAGGCACTCAAAAACCATCTCTCCTCTTCACACACAGATTCCTAACTGTCATTTTTAAACTCCCTCACTCTAACTGCCTCTTTCAGAACCTTGGCTTCGCCCCTTTGGAATGTTCAGCTCTGCTCTCCCCAACTGTCATTTTGGCCTAGCAGCCTTTTCAAATCCTGGGCCTACATTAATCTGCATATGACCAATCGGCTTCACATATGCAAATGAATCCTATCTCTGCTGTTGCTACCCTGTCTGTGCCATTTCTTCCCTATCTGCCATATGTAAACATAGAGCTATAAGCCAGAACTTTAACATAGAGTAGCAATCTCACTACACCTCATTTCGTTTTCTGGAAAGCTACTTGAAAGGGGAGGGTTTTTTTGGGTCAGGAGTGACTTGAGAAACTGCAAGTCACTTCTGGGTGGTAAGCTGGAGCTGACAGAGGCAGCTTGTCTGTGCTCTCCCTGGATTTGAACCTCTGACCTGTTGGCTATCAGGCCCGCTTACATCAGAGGCCATTTTCCCCTCCGGACGTAGCATTATGCTGACATCATTCAGCTTCTTTCCATGCAAAAACAACTCGTGGATATGGGCTAGAGTCTTAACCAATTACAGACCTAGTTAACCATCATTTTGCCTAGCCCAAAACTATTCCCCCTATGCTCTTGCCTGGCCCAGTTTCAAGTGTGGTTAAAACTTAAGAGTAAGAAAAACCTTGACAATGGAGGATGTTACCTGTTTCCTTCCAAGTCCTAGACTTTTTCAGTCTCCATCTTGGCCTCTAATACCACCAAGGTTACTCTCCTCTAACATGAAGTTTTGCAGCTCACTTTTTCTTGAACTTCTAGACTTTGTGTATCGAACTATAAAAAAAAGGCTGATTGCCTGGAGTAAACTGACTTTGTCAAACACTTCTCCAATCACTTCCTGCAATGTGACTTGCCCATGCATGAAATATAGGAGAAACTTATGCCACCTGCAAATGGGATGGAGAATTTTGAGACCCCATTTTCACTTAGCTTTGATTTGCTCATCTCACACTTCCTTACTTAAGAAAACCTTATTTTAAGCCATGTGCCATCCAATGGAAAGGCAGAGCACCAAAGTAAATAGGGGCATATTAAATAATGCATTTGCAAGAGTTTAACTATAGGGAAGGTGGGAGGACATTGGCAAGCAAATATGAATTCTACCGCCCAAATGAAGTTTTTCCTCAGTCCCCAAATTCTGCACATTAGGGAGAGTGAGATACTGAAAATAATTTGCACATCGAAGTCATATATTTGCTGCATTTCCCTGTGTAAATTTGCCTGCCCCTATTCTTGGGATCCTTCACAGCCTTCAAAGTCTTGTTCACCAGCACCACAGAACTTTGTCCTTCTGTGTGGCTGCTTGGATTTTCATGTGTATTTTGAAGGTTAGATCAAGAGGCAGATGGAGGCCCTTACATCATGGATATATATCTAATGCAGGACATCAAGATTACAACGACATCTGTTATAGAACGCTAATATGCTGATGACAATATCATCTGTGCGCATTCAGAAGAAGACCTACATGCCACTCTAAACACCTTTGCATACGAGAAGCAAGGCCTGCCATTGAACATCGAGAAAACCAAAGTGCTCTTCCAGCAGTCACCAACCAATCCCTCTCCAATGCCAGAAATGCAGCTTAATGGTGTAACATTAAGAGAGGTGGTTTGGCAGCCACCTCTCCACAAAAGTCAGCATTGACACTGAAATACAACACCGCCTGAGCTCTGTGAGTGCAGCATTTTCCGAATGAAGCAGAGAGTGTTTGAGGACTGGGACATCCATAGGGATACCAAGGGGCTTGTTTATAAAGCTACTAGCTGTCCCCTGCCACGCGTTGCTGTGGCCCAGTCTGGTGATCTGGAAAATAAAGTAATGAGAAAGTGTTGGTTTCTAATATATGTAATTCCTTTATGCTTGTGAGTAAACAGTGTTTCTTGTTGTTTCTTTGTCAGTGTTGATGTGGAGAGTGTCTGATTTGCCCACTCTGGCATATGTAACATATCATAGTCCTTCTTTAAGTGTCTCTTTCAGATCTATGATACTATATCTGTGTGAGTGTGAGAGAGAATCATTATCTATCTATGTATATTTATGACTGGATGGCTCTTTGTCAGAAGGGCTCTGATTACATTTTCTTGCCCTGGTGAAGAGAGTTGGACTGGATGGCCTTAAGTATTTTCTGTTGGTCATGGGGGTTCTGTGTGGGAAGTTTGCCCCATTTCTGTCGTTTGTGGGTTTCAGAATGCTCTTTAATTGTAGTGAACTATAAATCCCAATAACTACAAATCCCAAATGTCAAGGTCTATTTCCTCCTAACTTCATCTGTGTTCATATTTAGGCATATGGAATTTTTGTGTCAAGTTTGGTCCAGATCCATCATTAGGTTCTTGTGGGTTTTTTCGGGCTATATGGCCATGTTCTAGAGGCATTTTCTCCTGACGTTTTGCCTGCATCTATGGCAAGCATCCTCAGCAGTAGTGCGGTCTGTTGGAATTAGGAAAATGGGTTTATATATCTGTGGAATGACTGGGGTGGGGCCAAGAGCTCTTCTCTGCTGGAGCTAGGTGTGAATGTTTCAACTGACCACCTTCATTAGCATTTGAAGGCCTGGCTGAGCCTGGGAGAATCTTTTGTCGAGAGGTGTTAAGCTGTGCTTGGTTGTTCCTCTCTGCTGTTTTGCTGTTGTAATTTTAGAGTTTTTTTAATACTGGCAGCCAGATTTTGTTCATTTTCATGGTTTCCTCCTTTCTGTTGAAATTGTCCACATGCTTGTGGATTTCAATGGCTTCTCTGTGTAGTCTGACATGGTGGTTGTTGGTGTGGTCCAGCATTTCTGTGTTCTCAAATAATATGCTGTGTCCAGGCTGGTTCATCAGGTGCTCTGCTATGGCTGACTTCTCTGGTTGAAGTAGTCTGCAGTGCCTTTCATGTTCCTTGATTTGCGTTTGGGGTCCACAGCTGCATGGTATACAGTAGACTCCTGCAGAAGAGAGAGGATCCCTCTTATCCTTTGCTGAACGAAGCATTTGTTGGATTTTCTTGATGGGTCTGTAGATTGTTTGTATGTTGTGTTTCCTCATCAGCTTCCCTATGCAGTCAGTGGTTCCCTGGAGGAACACTTTTCCTCTGGGTGGATCTTCATCTTGACTCTCGTGGCTTGTTCTTGGTCTTGCAGCTCTTCTGATGTCTGAGGTGGAGTATCCATTGGCCTGGAGAGCCCAGTTGAGGTGGTTCAGTTCATATTGGAGGAGGTGGGGTTCGCAGATTCTTTTTGCACGGTCTGCCAAGGCTTTAATGGTGCTTCTTTTTTGACTTGGGTGATGGTTGGAGTTTTTTTATGTAGATATCTATCTAAAGGCATCCGGACAACATGGCCGGTCCAGCGGAGTTGATGGCAGAGAACCATTGCTTCAATGCTGGTGGTCTTTGCTTCTTCCAGCATGCTGATATTTGTCCGCTTGTCTACCCAAGAGATTTGCAGGATTTTCCGGAAGCAGCGCTGATAGACATTAGTATCATCATTCTGAATGATCACTAGGTTGCTCAGAATATGTCATTTAAGTCATGAGAACTCTAAATAAGGAGGGTAGATCCACTTTCAAAGGAGCGCACCCTGAAACTTCTCCTTATCCAGAGGACTAGAGAAGAAGAACCAAGACATTAAATCCAAAGCTTCTAAATGTTATTGCATTCCAACTCTTATCACTCCTTCCCACTATGCATCACCGTTGGACCTCATGGGAGTTGCAGTCCAAAAACATCGGAATGGACATATCTTAATGGAAGTTACATCTTCACCAGAGGTGCCCCATTAAATTCCAAGTGCTGGGAAACTTATGGTAAGGCAAAGGGCAGAGTTCTAGCTCTTTCTGGAATTGAACACAAGGATAAATGCAGCTTAATCTGATTTAGCAACGTGATTGATTTGTTCAGCTCTACATACCCTTAGAAGTTCCAATTTTGCTTCTTTTATTTATTGTAAGCAACATCTTATTTTATTTATTTATTTATTTGAAGCCTTTCTTTGGAAACTTCTAATCGAATCGGGCTCCCTCTTATACATCATCCTTGGCAATAAAGATTTGGCAATTAGGAGCTAATTGATGGGTTTATTGATGACGCAGACGGCAGAATTCTTCCCCAGCCACCCACCTTCCTAACTTCATCTGTTACATTTTGGGAATGAAGAATTAACTATTTCTTTCCCTACACCAGCAGAAACGGCAAGAGTGAGCGGACAGCATTTTGTAGGTTGGGTTCAGTTGAGCAAATACAAATCTAGACTATACACATCAATCCAATAAATATTGGGTTTATAATGACTCGGTGCCTGTAAGAATTCTTCACCAATGAAAACATACATGATTTGCAACAAATAAGTGCCATAAGGATATTTATTTACTTATTTACAGTATTTATATTCTGCTTTTCTTACCCCAAAGGGATCAAAATGCACACATACACAGCAAATATTCAATGACAGATAGAAGTATTTTGGCATTTTCCAACTTTAGCTCCTGGAGGTTATGCTTGATTCTGGTCACAGGGGGGTGCTCTCGCTCCATCCGCTGTGATGGCAAAACCTTTTTGATTGTAGAATTTCCCTCCTTGTTCTTTGATCACCGGCATTTTAAGGTGCCGTAAAATAACTCCCCACGAAAGTGGTGCCTAATTTCTCTACGCAGCTCAGCTGTTTTCAAACTGCTTAGGTGGACAGTGAGCTTAGGCTGATGGTTGGATGCTCAATCCAACTTGGGCTTCGAACTTGCCATCTTCCAGCTGGCAGTAATTTATTGCTTTTGGCAACTAACCAATTGTGCTATAGCCTGGCCCCATTGAAGTCTTTTTTCTCATAGTACTCCATTCGTCATACTCAACATTTCCAATTCTGCTCTTCCCCTGAAACAATCAATAAATATTCCATGGTGACAGTGTCTTCAGTCTTCATTGTGCTCCTCTAGGACACTTTTTGCTGCTGTTGTTATTTCTTCCAATCTGTTGTAAGCTAGTTTCTGATTGTTGTTCATTCATTCAGTCGTTTCCAACTCTTTGTGACCTCATGGACCAGTCCACGCCAGAGCTCCCTGATGGTCGTCACCACCCTCAGCTCCTTCAAGGTCAATCCAGTCACTTCAAGAATACAATCCATCCATCTTGCCCTTGGTCAGCCCCTCTTCCTTTTTCCTTCCATTATCCCCAGCATAATTGTCTTCTCTATGGAGCTCCCGGTGGCGCAGTGGGTTAAACCCCTTTGTGATTTAAATCCTTTTTGTATTGTGTTTATTCAGCAACTAAGAGGTGTACTTTGAACTTTTTTTAAAGGTTTTGTGATGAAGCAAAAGCAGAAATGAGTGGGAAATTAGTGGAAAACATTGTTGCCGTGCAAGAAAAGGAAACATCTAATTAATAGAAGATATTTATATTAGAAGCTTGGTACACATAAGGACCACTGAAAATTCTTTAATTTTTTAAAGAGAGGGATCTGGATGATCAGGGTTAGAAAGAATTTTTTTTTTTTGCTTTGTAGCCACCCACATAATGGCTGATATAGATTTGCTATCCAACCCACCAAAATAAGGAGGGGAGGTTAATTTAACTAATTTGTTGTTGTTGTTCATTCGTTCAGTCGTCTCCGACTCTTCGTGACCTCATGGACCAGCCCATGCCAGAGCTCCCTGTCGGCGTCACCACCCCCAGCTCCTTCAAGGTCAGTTCAGTCACTTCAAGGATGCCATCCATCCTCTTCCTTTTGCCTTCCACTTTCCCCAGCATAATTGTCTTCTCTAGGCTTTCCTGTCTCCTCATGATGTGGCCAAAGGACTTCAGCTATGTCTCTAGTATCTTTCCCTCCAGTGAGCAGTCGGGCTTTATTTCCTGGAGGATGGACTGGTTGGATCTTCTCGCAGTCCAAGGCACTCTCAGCACTTTCCTCCAACACCACAGCTCAAAAGCATCGATCTTCCTTCGCTCAGCCTTCCCTAAGGTCCAGCCAGAGGCGGCCCTAGGTAATGTTCAACGGTAAGCATACAACCAACCAATCATTGATATATATTTTCTGTTTGTTGTGGGAGTTCTGTGTGCCACAACCAACCAATCATTGATATATATTTTCTGTTTGTCGTGGGAGCTCTGTGTGCCATATTTGGTTCAATTCCATCATTGGTGGAGTTCAGAATGCTCTTTGATTGTAGGTGAACTATACATCCCAGTAACTACACTTGCCGCACTTGCTCCCTTGCCTGGCCCGCTTTGGGTCCGGAGGCGTGCCTGAAGAGGTGCACCAAAAGTCACCTCTTCTCCTGACTTTCTCCTCAGCCATGGGGACCAAGAGAGAGAGAGAGAGAGAGAGAGGTGGAGATGCCCACCTTTCCTGAAGGTAGGCGCAAAAACAAAGGAGGGAGCGGAGGTGGGAGATACCTCCAGCCGGAGGGCTCTCTCTCTCTCTCTCTTGGTCCCAATGGCTGAAGAGAAAGTCAGGAGAAGAGGCGAACTTTGGTGCGCACCCTGGGGTCTTCAGACATGCCTCTGGACCCGAAGCGGGCCAGGCGCGGCAGCTCCGCCCCTTTGCCCACCCGCGGATTGGGGAGAGGAGAGGAGGGGGGTGGAGCACTGGGGGATCGGGAAAGGGAGCCGGTCATGGGGAAGGGATCGAACGTGGAGAACGATTGAGCGCCAGCTCTGCTCGCACACCCGGTGGCCGGGTGGAGCAGGAACGAGAGGGGCTAGGCGAGGCTCAAGGGCCCGGCCCCTTTGGGAAGAGGATCGCCTGGCAGCGAGGCAAGAAAGCTGAAGCTCCCCCCAGACTGCTAGGGCTATTGTGAGCTGAGGGGGCACTCCTCAAGTGGCAGTCGAGGGGCATTTACAGAGGCGCCTCTGCGCCCCTGGCAAAACAAAATGTTCTGCGACCGCTTACTTTGCGTAATGGACGAGCCGCCCCTGGGTCCAGCTCTCACATCCGTAGGTTACTACAGGGAATACCATTGCTTTGACTATGCGGATCTTTGTTGCCAGTGTGATGTCTCTACTCTTTACTATTTTATCGAGATTGGACATTGCTCTCCTCCCAAGAAGTAAGCGTCTTCTGATTTCCTGGCCACAGTCTGCATCTGCAGTAATCTTTGCACCTAGAAATACAAAGTCTGTCACGGCCTCCACGTTTTCTCCCTCTATTTACCAGTTGTCAATCATTCTTGTTGCCATAATCTTGGTTTTTTTGATGTTTAGCTGCAACCCAGCTTTTGCGCTTTCTTCTTTCACCTTGATTAGAAGGCTCCTCAGCTCCTCCTCGCTTTCGGCCATCAGAGTGGTGTCATCTGCATATCTGAGGTTGTTAATGTTTCTTCCAGCAATTTTCACCCCAGCTTTGCATTCATCAAGCCCCGCACATCACATGATGTGTTCTGCATACACGTTAAAAAGGTTGGGTGAGAGGATGCAGCCTTGCCGTACACCTTTCCCAATCTTGAACCAGTCTGTTGTTCCGTGGTCAGTTCTTACTGTTGCTACTTGGTCCTTGTACTAATTTAACTAATTTACAATGCCATAAAAACTCTCCAGTGTGCAAAAGAATAACGAAGTATTCCATCGGTGTCACAACTGGGCACTGAAGAGACAGCTCCTCCGGTGGCCGGAATTCAAAAAGCAAAACAATAAAACAACATGTTAAAGAGGCTGATGTACAAAATGCAATAGTATGTAATAAATGTGATAAATCAATAAAAAAATATTTTTTAAAAAAGCACACCCCCATGGAAAGTTAAATAGCCTCTGTGTGTCTGTCTATATACATTGTGTGTCTATGGCATTGAATGTTTGCCATATATATCTGCATTGTGATCTGCCCTGAGTAAGAACAGCTGAATATAAATGCTGTAAATAATATAAATGCTGTAAATAATAATAATAATAATAATAATAACAATAATAATAGAAGAAAACAGCTTCAATGCCTAAAATGACAGGAAGGGGAGCCTGGGAAGGCCCCCCCCCCCCACTATAATGGGCTGATAGAAAGTGGATCTTTCAGCACCTCAGAGCATAAGGAGATATCTGCCCCCCTATCTCAGGAGGCTCCCAAAAATGGATGGGGGGGGGGCACCGAAAGCCAGGACACAAAATGGGTCAAGGCTTACCCTGAAAGCACAACCCTAGTGTTCACAGCTATATCATTTGAAAAACCGGCATAGAATGTGAAGTTCTACTTTGTTTCATCAGAAAGCCAACATTAGCAGTTCGTGGCACCACGTATTTCATTGTGTGCTGAGCTTTCACTCAATTCACTGTCCTTAACATTAACGATTATGCGCCGTGGTGCAAATACGCAATGCAGTGGACATTTATGATATTGTTCACATGCCTTGCATGGAGAGGAAGCAAATGAGAGAAATACAAGTTGGAATTCTGGGCCTTGCTGCCTTTTTCGGATGGGCACTTGAGAAAGTTAAACAAGCTGCTCGGTGTCTTCAAAACATTCAATTTGGATTAAGGCTTTATTGGGGAAAGATTTACACAAACATCACATAAAAGGTCAGGTTTTTCCTCTTTTATTTGTCTGGCAAATTAGAGATCACACAACCCACTCATCAATCAAAAGCTTCATCCACCACCACCTCTCAAGACCTCTCTCGTGGAGTCTGATTTGGCCATAGTGGTCCACACTTTAGTTACCTCTAGACTGGACTATTGCAATGCACTTTACATGGGGCTGCCCTTTAAGATGACCTGGAAACTTCAACTGGTCCAACAAGCGGCAGCCAGGCTACTAACTGGTGCAAATTACAGGGAGAGGTCAACCCCCCTGTTTAAGGAGCTCCATTGGCTGCTATTTATCTTCTGGTCCCAATTCAAGGTGCAGATATTAGCCTACAAAGCCCTAAATGGTTTTGGACCTGTCTACCTTCTACGTATTTCCTTCTACGAACCTACGCGATCCCTTCAATCTTCCAGAGAGGCTCTTCTCTTCCTCCCGCCACCGTCACAAGTGCAATTTGTGGGGACGAGGGAGAGGGCCTTCTCTGTGGTGGCCCCTCGGCTCCAGAACTCGCTTCCCAGAGAAATTAGGCAAGCCCCCACCCTGGCAGTCTTCAGGAAGAGTCTGAAAACTTACCTGTTCCGATGTGCCTTTAACGAATGGACAATAATCCCTGACTTTGACCAAAGTAAGGTAAAGGTTTTCCCTTAGCATTAAGTCCAGTCGTGACCAACTCTGGGGTGTAGTGCTCATCTCCATTTCTAAGCTGAAGAGCCAGCATTGTCCATAGACACCTCCAAGGTCATGTGGCCAGCATGATTGTATGGAGCGCCGTTACCTTCCCGCCAGAGCGGTATCTATTGATCTACTCACATTTGCATATTTTCGAACTCCTAGGTTGTCAGAAGCTGGGGCCGACAGCAGAAGCTTTCACTGCTCCCCAGATTCAAACCTGTGACCTTTCAGTCAACATGTTTAGCAACTCAGTGGTTTAACCCACTGTGCCACTGAGGGCTCCTTGACCAAATCCTGCATTAAATGTCCTCGGAAGCACTTTATTCTAACCCCTAGTGCAATTTAACCCCATTGCTTTTTTTTTCCATCCCATTGGATGCTCTTCCAGATACATTACATTACCTTCCCACCCAGTGTTTTTAAATATTTTAAATCTTTGTGACTGGCCCTGCCCATTGTGTCCAACTGTTGTGATTTAATTAATTGTGCTTTTATACCGCTGTGTGCTTACTTGCATTGATTTTCTTTTTGTATTATTTTGTATTCTTATTTTCATTATATTTTATTGTTGTATTTTTATGTTTTATATCTACTTTGCTGAATTGTTGGGCTTGGCCTCATGTAAGCCGCCCCAAGTCTCCTTGGGGAGATGGTGGCGGGGTATAAATAAAGTTTTATTATTATTACTAGCCGTCACCTGTCACGCGTTGCTGTGGCCCACATGGAGGTTCTGTGTGGGAGGTTTGCCCAATTCTGTCATTGGTGGGGTTCAGAATGCTCTGTGATTGTAGGTGAACTATAAATCCCAGCAACTACAACTCCCAAATGTCAGGATTCTATTTTCCCCAAATTCCACCAGTGTTCACATTTGGGCATATTGAATATTCGTGTAGAGTTTGGTCCAGATCCATCATTGTTTGTGTGCTGGTACAGCTGTACCAGAAACTCCCACTTTATTTGCCTTGTATTAACTGTTTGCTTGCAGCCCAAGGCTTGGGGTCCTGCAGAAGGGTGGCTTCCTGTTAAAGTTTGCAGTTATAGGGCAGGCCCCCTGTCCATCATCGTTAAGTTTGGTTCCGCCCCCTGTTCAGGACAATTGAGAAGGGAAGGGAGCCATTTTCAGTCAGTTTCAGTAAGGAAAGTCAATGTACAGGGCGTGTACAGATTTCTCCTGTACAAAGGCTTCAACCCTTAAGACCTCCCGAGGGAGAACAGTCTTAAGAGCATCTAAAGATTCTCAAAGGTTCTTAGGGAAACAGCCTTACAGCCCCGAGGAATTTCGGAGGGAATAACAGCTTTAAACATCAAGAACTCCAGCTAAGTGACTACAGGCCTACTGGTAGGTCCACTCGGTTTTGAGATGCAGTTCAGCCCGGTAGTGGATCCACATCACTTAGGTTTAGGATCACAGTTAGCCTGGGAGAAGTGTGGAAAGGGATTTTCCTTTAGAGTAAAAGCAACAGTTAGAAGCCACCAGTTGCACAAAGCCTAGAAGCATTTGTTTAACCTTTTGAAGACAAAAGAAGTTTCTCAAAGGTTGATTGTTCACCAATAAAACACTTTGTTATATTTTACAAGCCCTCTAGAGACTGTTTATGGTGAAAATCCTTACGAATTTCTCTTTGGGCTTCCCACTGGGTTAAGTTGCATGTCCTGTTTTAAAAGCAATTCGTTTCAAGCCCAGCACGTGACAGAACAGTTTGAGTCTGCAATGCTCTCTGGATGTAGGTGAACTACAACTCCAAATCCAAAGGACACTGCCCACCCAACCTTTTCAGTACTTTCTGTTTGTCATGGGAGAACTGTGTGCCAAGTTTGGTTCAATTCCATCGTTGGTGGGGTTCAGAATGCTCTTTGATCATAGGTGAACTAGAAATCCCAGCAACTACAACTCCCAAATGACAAAATCAACTTTTTTAATGAAGTACATACATTGGGTTGTTAGGTTTCTTCTGTCCAAATTTGGTGTCAATTCATCCAGTGGTTTTTGAGTTCTGTTAATCCCACAAACGAACATTACATTTTTATTTATATAGATTGTTTTTGTTGTTGTTGTTGTTGTTAAATTCCTTCCTAAATCTTACACAGGAAAGATGGAAAAGCATACATAATCAGGGGTGACAACATTGGGACTATCTGGGCAAATGGCCACATTCAATATAAAGCAACTTGTCTTTTCAACCAGCAAGGAAGCATTGCACGCTAGGAAAGTAAACAGGGAATTCTCCTGCTGCAATTTAGTTCTTTCTTACTGGTTTTGCACCTTCAATCTCTGTGTTATTCGGCTTCATTTAACTAAAATCCCAAAGAGACAAATTAGGAGCAGGGAGAGAGAGAGACACCCTTTATCAGACGACTTGCCGTAGATTGGCACTAATAACTTCTTTTCAGCCTCCGTGCGTTGCCTCTGACATCACAGCTCAAGCGTTGCCTGAGTGCTAATTATGCTTCCTGTTATGAAACAAAGGTTCGGGATCAAACTCTCATAATGTGACATCGTGCTTACCAGAGATGCACCAATTTGCAAAATAAGCAGTAGTGTCAGGGCAGGGATTTGTTGGAGGAATGGTGACAAATGGCAGTCTTACTGGTAATGGCTTGCATTTGACTGTGGGCATGTTTTTCAGAGCTCACTACTGATCTACTTAGGTTGGTGTTGTTTACACTGAAAGGCAGCAGCTGTTATACTCCTTGCTGAAGCCAAACAACCCATGTGGTGGCTGGTTCAGAGGCTGGGCCGATATCCAGGTTCTATGTATTGTCGAAGGCTTTTGTGGCTAGAATCACTGGGTTGTTGTATGTTTTTCAGGCTATATGGCCATGCTCTAGAGGGATTCTCTCCCGACATTTCACCTGCATCTATGGCAAAATCCTCAAAGGTTGTGAGGATGCTTGCTATAGATGCAGGCGAAGCGTCAGGAGAGAATTCCTCTAGAACATGACCATATAGCTCAAAAAACCTACAACAACCCATCCAGGTTCTAGTTCCTTCTGAATTGTGTGATATTCCTTAAGTGACCTATAGACTCGCAGGAATCAGAATGAGATATTGGCCAGTGTAAAGAGGCCTCCAATTTGTAAAGGAGGCACCCAGTTTGTAGCGATGCCACCAGTTTGTAACCATTTGTATTAGAGCCACCACTTTGTAAGGACTTACTAAACTGATAACACAACTAATAGCATGTAATATTTAATTGGTCTTTCTTCAATGTGTAGCATGGTTTAACTTGAAAGTATTTGTAACAGAGACTTGTCTTTAGAAGAAACGGTAACAAGTTTATTGAAGTATAGAAGAAGCTTGATGGTTTCAATGTTTCTTAACTCTTAGAGGCACATATCTTCAGAGGCTACATTTATAACAATTTCATGAAACAACTCTTAAGAGGACTATTCCTTTCACTAAACAGGTTATAATCTTATTTTCCTTCAAAATGTGTTTCTTTCTTTAACAGATTGCTTCAGGCACAAGCTTATTCTTTCTGTTGCAGTAAAGATGCTTACTGGGTTTCTCTTACCCTTTCTATTCATACACTAACTACTAAGCTAAATAAGTCAACTTGACCTATCTAAACCTCACAGGCTAAAAGCCTAAACCCTCCTGATTCTCAACACAGTAGAATCAGCCTTTCCCTGTAGTTCTTAGACTACAGGCTACTTTTCTGGTTCTCAACACACAACAGAACCAGCCTTCCCATAGTTCGCTGACTACAGACTAACTGTTTTAAAATGACTGCTCTGTCAAGTGGCAGTTGGCTCCACCCCTTTTTCCATGGCAACTCAGAGTGAGCTAAGCTGGCTACCATCCCCCCAATTATGCTAGTTTAAATACTTACCCTTTTAAACACCTATCTATTATTATACATAACTATAGATTAAAATTCACCACAGCCAGGAAGGAGAAAAATGTTGAATAGGGGAGGAGGAGCAAAGATTGGCTCTCATTTGCTTTCATGTCAGGTGGGTTTTTGTCCCGGGAGGGCCCTTACTGTTATAGGCTCCCAAAGTACCTAAGGTAGCAAAAGAAATGGAGGAAATGAAATCCCCACACAATCTTAGTCTACACTGATCATATAATGCAATGATCAATGTAAAGGTAGTATTCTCTTTTTGTTTGCTGGGATTACTATTATTAATAATAATCTTTTAGAAGTATTTCCTGAAGGAGAGAAAGGGGAGGAGAAAAAAGTTGCCAAATAGGGGAAGAGGAGCAAAGATTGAGTCCCACTTGCTTTTGTGTCAAGTGGGTATTTGAACTGGGAGGGCCCTTACTGTTATGGTCTCCCAAAGTACCGAAGGAAATGGAAGAAACGAAATCCACACGCAATCTTATTCTACACTGATCATATAATGCAATGATCAATGTAGAGGTAGGCTTTACTTTTTATTTGTACCAGGAGGGCCCTTACTGTTATGGGCTCCTAAAGAACCAAATGTAATGGAGGAAATGAATGAAACGAAATCAACACACCATCTTAGTCTTCACTGAGAGGATTCTCTTTTTGTTTGAGGGATTACTATTATTAATAATAATCTTTTATAAGTATTTCCTGAAGGGGAGGAAGGGGAGGAGAAAAAAAAGTTGCCAAATAGAGGAGGAGGATCAAAGATTGGCTCCCGCTTGCTTTCGTGTCGGGTGGGTATTTGTACCGGGAGGGCCCTTGCTGTTATAGGCTCCTGAAGTACCGAAGGAAATGAAGGAAACAAAATCCACATAAAATCTTAAGTTACACTGAGAGGCTTCTCTTTATGTATTCTGGGATAACTATTATTAATAATAATATTTTCCAAGTATTTCCTGAAGGAAAGGAAAAGAAGGAGAAAAAAGGTGCCAATAGGGGAGGAAGAGCAAACATTGGTTCCAGCTTTCTTTCGTGCCGGGTGGGTTTTTGTACTGGGAGGACCCTTACTGTTATAGGCTCCTGAAGTACCAAAGGAGATGAAGAAAACAAAATCCACACACAATCTTAATTTACACTAAGAGGCTTGTCTTTATGTTTTCTGAGATTACTATTATTAATAATAATATTTTCCAAGTACTTCCTGAAGGAAAGGAAAAGAAGGAGAAAAAAGGTGCCAATAGGGGAGGAAGAGCAAACATTGGTTCCGGCTTTCTTTCGTGCCGGGTGGTTTTTTGTACCGGGAGGGCCCTTACGGTTACGGGCTCCCGAAGTACCAAAGAAAATGAAGGATACAAAATCCACACATAATCTTAATATACACTGAGAAGCCTCTCTTTATGTTTGCTGGGATTACTATTATTAATAATAATACATTTTAGAAGTATTTCCTGAAGGGGAGGAAGGAGAAAAAAGGTGTCAATAGGGGAAGAGGAGCAAACATTGGTTCCCACTTTCTTTTGTGTCGGGTGGGTAGATTGTCTGCACATTTCTTCCCTCTCCAAAACTTCTATTTCAATTACATGTTACCTGTTCATGCCCAGCATTATTTTTAAAATTTTAATTATTACATTTGGCCCAGCCATAGGTTTTTAAATGCGGCTCGTTATTGTTATTGTTTTTGTTTATTTTGCTTACGAGTTTATGTATTGCTTTTGTATTATACCGCTGTGAGTCGCCCCCGGGATGAGAACAGCGGTATATAAGCAAAGTAAATAAATAAATAAATAAATAAATATTATTGTTGTTATTGTTTATTGTTGTATTGTGGGCTCGGCCTCATGTAAGCTGCACCAAGTCCCTCGGGAGATGGTAGCGGGGTACAAATAAAGTGTTATTATTATTATTATTAGTAGTAGTAGTAGTAGTACCAGGAGGGCCCTTACTGTTACGGGGTCCCAAAGTACCAAAAGAAATGGAAAAAACAGGAAACAAAATCCAAACACAACCTTAGTCTACGCTAATCATACAATGCAGTTCAAAACTGCATTACATGGCAGAGTAGATGGGGCCCACATTTGCGTGTGGAGGTGGGAACTATGTGGACAGGCTGCATTGAATTTAAAGCTTGTGGCGTCTTTAAAAAAAAATCTTCTGCCCAGTATGTGTATTATTTCTGCTCAGTTTGAAAGGGACTGTAAGTAATAATGCTCCAAGGTTGGCAACAGGTAATTAAAACCCACTCTGTTCCCAGCTAAGGATCATCCTTCCTTGCCTTTTTCTCATTTCTCTTTATATCCCTGAGTCACTGGTATGGCGGTTGTTTTAATTCCTCGCCCTTTCGGCCTCTCGTTTTCTTCCCCTTAATTTGTTTTCTCAGTTCCCAGTTTTTATCTCCATCCGTCTGAGCCAAGATCTGTCCTTTAATTTCTGCAGAGTGCCTGTTTGAACTCGGGCAGTTCAATCCTTGTTTCCATATTAATACTGGCTGTTTACTCTATAGTGTGCCCCCTTCTCATAACCCCAACATAAATACCCCTCCCACACACACACATACACACAGTTTTCATCCCCTGTGTTTGTTTTTTCAGGTTTTATCTGCACGTCTTTTTGGTGGCTAACAAATGAACCTGTTCCCAACGCTGGCTTTTTTGCTATTCTGCTCTCATTCCCTTTATTGAGTTATTTTCTTTGCCGCAATCAGTCTCTAAATACAAGCCGGTAAAGATACGGCAATGATTTTTGACAAGCTGACCTTTTTCGGCTTTCTTATACTTGTTTAATTAGGTCTTGCGCACAGCCGTGACTGGTGCGCTGCTGTTTTTCACTCTTCCGACCGCCTGCCAGCCGGTGCAAAAAAAATAAAATAAAAGTGGTATTTCTTAAATAATCATAACAATAAAATTGAAATGGGAAATTGGTGTCAACGGAAGGTCATTCCTGGCAGGCCATTTGGCAGCTTTAAAAGCTGGTTTTGGGAGATTGGCAAGTTCAGTGGGCCAAAGGATGCTCCGTTAATTGCAATACTATATAGCATGTTTTACCTTGAAAAGTCACAAAGGAGGTCTTTCAAGTCTGGTAATAGCTGCCAAGGTACTAAACACTAATGAGTGTGTTTTCAAAAGGGTATTCAGATTCCTTCCTTGCTTGATCCTGAAGACTTCAGGAATGTAATATGGGACACCTTTGGCTGAGAGCGTGTTGAAAACTGGCTCAGCATAATGCTCTTCTATCATACTGAAATGCTGCCCTGATATGGCATACCTTGTCTGAGAGTATCATAATATTCCAACATGTTGTGTAATGTACAACATAGTGTTCAGCCACTACAGCTGAGGATCATTCCCAACAAGACAGAGATCCTCCTGGTCGATCGTAATCCAGATCGGGGTATTTTTTTATTATTTATTTATTTCACGTATTTCTACCCCGCCCTTCTCAACTCCCGAGGGGGGACTCAGGGCAGCTTACAAAAGGTACAATTCGATGCCTACACAACAGTACAAATAAAACATATATAACAGCAATTAAAACAATTATAAACAGTTAAAACAATCAATTATACATCACAATCAATAACACCAATCTCATGCTCAACGTTCGCCAGCTCAGAATCCATAAATTCATTCCACATTGTCAGTTCCTATCAATTCTAGTCGTCATTGTCCTTTATCTATCTGCCACATTACCCAAATGCCTGGTCCCAAATCCATGTTTTAATTTCCTTCTAAAAGAGAGGAGGGATGTCAATGACCTAATTTCCCCGGGGAGTGAATTCCACAGGTGAGGGGCCACCACCGAGAAGGCCCTGCTCCTCGTCCCCACCAATCTCACTTGTGATAGAGGTGGGGCTGAGAGCAGGGCCTCCCCAGAAGATCTTAAACTCCAAGGCGGAACATAGAGGGAGATGCGTTCGGACAGATACGCTGGTGCGGAGCCGTATAGGTTTTTGTAGGTCAAAACCAGCACTTTGAATTGTGCTCGGAACTGGGTCGGCAGCCAGTGGAGCTGACACAACAGGGGGGTGGTGTGCTCCCTGTATGACGCTCCGGTGAGTAATCTGGCTGCCGCCCGCTGGACTAATTGAAGTTTCCGAACAGTCTCAAAGGATATTTTGGTTCTCCTTCCACCAACCCCTCACCTCCATGCCAACTTTCTTTTTTGAAGAAATACAAAATACCCATTTACATCTGAGTGACTGTATTACTCATGCTCAGTTATGGGTATTATTTAAGCAAAGGGACATGACAAAGTACCGGGCCGACTTGATTAATTCATGCCCTGAGGGAAAAACCAGGCATGAGGTGAAGTTAAATACCTTCAACGTGCATTAATCAACACCATGACGCCCGCCAAAATGGTCTCATTGTGGGTAAAAAATGGATTTCCTGTTTCAAAGTAACATTTTTAATGTTTCGCATTAATTTTTCCTGGTATGGCGTCACACCATGAGGGGTTTCTTCCCCCTCCCCCTGTCCTGTAGAAAGTCATATCTTCCTTTCAACCATTCATCTTCTAATATCCTGAGGGACACTACTGAACTTTTGGCATGGTGACAAACTCAGCAAGGGGTGGGACATCTTATGAGGTTATTCTCGAAGTATGAGGTTCTAAAAGGGGTTGATTTGGTGACATTTTGTCAGAGATAGCTTTAGGAAGTAGAAAATACATGAAATAAAATGAAAATTCTTTCCATGGTGTTGTGTTTTCTTTATTTCAGTTGAATATATCCTATTACATCCTTACTCCAGATTGTAAATCTCATTGTAAGATTAAAGCAGAAAACTGCTTTGCTGTTCTTTTACTTCTAAAGCAACATAAAGAGTGATGCCACTATATTGGTCATTGTCGTTGTCATCTTCATTATCCTCAACCTACAGGAGATCCATTGAATGCATGGGCTCTATCAATGCATTGACACACCATTCAATGTTTGTGGGTCTTGCTATCCTCCTAATATGAGAAGTTCGAACTTTGTGGCCTTCAAAATGGACCTGAAGTCATTGTTGTCACCATCATCCATGACTACAGGAGATCCATTGAATGAATGGATTCTATCAATGCATTGACGCACCATTCAATAATTGGTTTGGTGGACCTGGCTATGCTCCTAATTTGAGAAGTTTGAACTTTATGGCCTACAAAATAGACCAGAGGTCATTGTTGTTATCATAGTAATCATCCATGACTACAGGAGATCCATTGAATGTATGGACTCTACCAATGCATCGACATACCATTCAATATTTGTGGGTCTTGCTATGCTCCTAATTTGAGAAGTTTGAACTTTATGGCCTTAAAAATGGACCTAAAGTCATTGTTGTCATTGTCATCATCCATGACTACAGGCGATCCATTGAATGTATGGACTCTATCAATGCATTGACACACCACTCAAGAATTGGCTAAGTGGGTCTTGTTATGCTCCCACTTTAAGATGCTTGAACCTTATGGCTTTCAAAATGGACCTGAAGTCATTGTCATTGTTATAATCATCATCAATGACTACAGGAGATCCATTGAATGTATGGACTCTATCGATGCATTGACACACCACTCAAGAATTGGCTAAGTGGGTCTTGTTATGTTCCTGCTTTGAGATGCTTGAACCTTATGGCTTTCAAAATGGACCTGAAGTCATTGTCATTGTTATAATCATCATCAATGACTACAGGAGATCCATTGAATGTATGGACTCTATCAATGCATTGATACACCATTCAAAAATTGGTTTAGTGGGTCTGGCTGTGCTCCTAATTTGAGAAGTTCAAACTTCATGACCTTCAAAATGGACAAGAAGTTATTGTCGTCATCATCATCATAACCATCATCATCATCATCCAGCACTACAGGAGATCCATTGAATGTATGGACTCTATCAATGTATTGACACACCACTCAAGAATTGGCTTAGTGGTCTTGTTATGCTCCTACTTTGAGGTGCTTGAACCTTATGGCCTTCAAAATGGACCTGAAGTCATTGTTGTAATCATCATCATCAATGACTACAGGAAATCCATTGAATGTACGGACTCTACCAATGCATTGACACACCACTCAATAATTGGCTAAGAATGTATGGACTCTACAAATCCATTGATACACCACCCAAGAATTGGTTTAGTGAGTCTTGCTATGTTCCTAATTTTAGAAGTTTGAACTTCATGGCTTTCAAAATGGACTAGAAGTCCAATTTGGAAAAGGCATGTGAGAGGGGTTTTTTTTCCTTCTCTTTTAATAGACCATCTATAGAAACAAATTGAGCAATCTTGGGCAAGTCACATTCTCTCAGCCTCAAAAGAATGGAAAGGCAAACACACTTTGACCAAATCTTGCCAAGAAAAGCCCAGGTTAGCTTTGCCTTAGGATTGCCAAAAGTAAGAAATGACTTGAAGGTGAACAACAACAACAACAGCAATGTCACTAATAGGATTTTGACTTTTGTGCATTATGAAAAGAGCAAAAAAATAATAATGAGTGAATGTGTTCCGTCTTCCATGAGCATAGTTTGCATTACCTTTTAGTTGCATGGGATAGTGTTTTTTTGCATTTCCCCAGGGCTGCTACAGACCCAGCAGCGCCCTGGAAGTTAAACAGTATCAGAGTCTGCAAAGCCAGCCTGCAGGCCCTTTTGCAGCTATTGGTTTAGGAAAGTATCTCTTTGGGTCTAGGGACCACCCTTTTTCCTAGGGTTTGAGGTCTCCATTTTGGAATCTTCCCTGCCTCCTTCAGTGTAGAGAAAGAAAGCTTCAGATGTGCTGTTGGTCAGGCAGGTAGCTCTGAAAAAATCATTGTAAGTACAATTGAGGATTGAGTTATATAAATAAAGAAGCTAATTGAGATATAATTGAGATACTATAGGGAGACAGATTGAGAAATATTGGGTCTAATTAAGTTATAGATAGCAATTGAGTTATAGATAGCAATTGAGATATAGAAAAGTTTATTTATTTATTTATTTATTTATTTATTTACTTTATTTGTATACCGCTGTTCTCAGCCCTTAGGCGACTCACAGCGGTTAACAACAGGACAGCAAAAATTCAATGCTACAATAACACGGTATAAAAACAGTTAACATCCTAACACATTATACAATAATATACGATTAACAACAATAACCATTCACTAGCGTCTCATCACTAAAAACATGATCCAGGTCCATCATCCATTGTTCCATTCCTATGTTCATTACACTCATTGCACTGACTATTCGAATGCCTGCTCAAACAACCAGGTCTTCACTTTTTTGCGGAATACCATTAATGATGGAGCTAGTCTAATATCCGTGGGAAGGGCGTTCCACAGCCAAGGGGCCACCACCGAGAAGGCCCTATCCCTCATCCCTGCCAGCCATGCCTGTGAGGCAGGCGGGATCAAGAGCAGGGCCTCCCTGGAAGATCTCAAAGTCCTGGTGGGTTCATAGGCAGAGATGCGGTTGGATAGGTAGCTTGGGCCAGAACCGTTTAGGGCTTTAATTATTAAATATTATTAAGATATAGAAAAGTTATTAAATATTCATCTCCAAAGCTAACCTTGAGCTATAGATAGGGAAAATCCTGTTTTTTCTAACCATAGCAGCTCAGGGTTAGGGTGAAAGGATCCCAGGATATTTTCTACCATTTGGGGAAGAGTTAGCTCAGTAACTGAAGGAAAAAGAAATGGTTTCACCAATTGACTGTTTTGTTTGTAACTTTGACAAGCTGTGCCAAGTCTGCAAGGACTTTGAGAAATAAATATTCTGTTTTGATGTTCCAAACCTGAAGTGGCTTCAGTTGCTGAGAATTTTTGAGCTTCTAAAGAAAGATCCCCGCGGTCCGCCCAGACAAAGAGAGAAGCACATCTTAGTTTTAATTTTAAAGGATCTGGGTGTGACGGCACAGAATGGGTGATCTGTTATTATTGCATCTGTACTGCCAGGATGAAGTGACAACAGATTGTGGGTTTTTCTGTCTCGTGTGCCAAAATAAATTGCCTGGCTTTAGTACTATAGCACCTACCTTGACTTGGGTAGCTAGATGCACCATCTGCAATTTATCCTCAGCCCCCCCCCCTCCCCAAATGTCTTAGGTCAGCATTGATACTCATATATCACTTTCTCAGGTATGGATTCAGAGGGGAATTTAGCAAGCCGTCTTGTTATATCTGCAGGGATATAAATCCTGACTTGATTTCTTCTGGCATGGCAAAACAAGAAAATGAAACATAAACATCTCCTTGCTGCAAAAAGGGTGGGTTTTTGGTTGGTTTCAGGGGCAAGACTGTGCATATTCCAGACCAATTTGTGCACATTTCTGTGAATATGCAGCATTCAAAAGCATTGCCTTGTTGCATGGGTTATTAAAGTGTAGCAAGAGTGGATGGGCTGGGGATGGAGGCATCATTAGTCATAACTACAATGGTGGAGCTCTAACGTCATAGTTATGGCAATGCAAGATCTCAGCCAGAGTTTATTTCCCAGAGTTTGGCAATACAAAGGGCTCTTGTGACCTATTTAATAGGTGACTTGCTGCCCACGAATGCTTTCAGGAGAAGTATATGTGGGCCACAAAACATAACGTAACCTCTCAGTCATACTTTGCCCACACATGTGAATAAGAAGGAACAGAATGATCCATCCATCTCTAATATTACCCACATCTAGGAACCATTGACTTACTCAATTCAGGCTTTTCAATAGGGTTGTGCATTTATGGTAAACTTGACCCGTTTTGTGTCCCGGTGGGGACCCTGATCCATTTTTTGGGACTCTTCAAAAATCGGAAGGGAAGATAATCTGTTTTCACGATATAGTGCCGAATGATGTGTTTTCTGTTGGCCTATTATGGAAGGGGAGGATTCCACATGCTTTAAGGAGGCCTTTTCTTACCTGCTGTTTCTGCTCTAGAGGAGGCGTTTGGCTGCGGGCACTGGCAGGCATAGGTGCTTTCAGGGCCTGCATGCCACACATACACACACACTCTTTCCGTGTGTGGTGTGCAGGCCTAGAAAGTGACCACACCTACCAGTGCTTGCAACTGAGTGCCTCTTACTCTAGACTAAGAGGCGCACATCTGCAGGCACTGGCAGGTGTGGGCACTCCATTGGAAAATGTTGATCATTTCCACTACCTTGGCAGCCACCTCTCCACAAAAGTCAACAATGACACTGAAATATAACAGCGCCTGAGCTCTGTGAGTGCAGCTTTTTCCCCAAATAAAGCAGAGAGATTTTGAGGACCGGGACACCTATAGGGAGTGGATACCAAGGTGCTCATTTATAAAGCTATTGTCCTCCCAACCCTGCTATACAACTGCGAGACGTGGACTGTCTACAGACATCACATGCAATTCCTGGAACGATTCCATCAGTGCTGCCTCCGTAAAATCCTGCAAATCTCTTGGGTAGAGAAGCGGATAAATGTCAGCATGCTGGAAGAAGCAAAGACCACCAGCATTGAAGCGATGGTTCTCCGCCATCAACTCTGCTGGACCGGCAACATTGTCCGGATGCCCGACCACCATCTCCCAAAGCAGTTGCTCTATTCCGAACTCAAGAACAGAAAACAGAATGTTGGTGGGCAGGAAAAGAGATCTAAAAATGGGCTCAAAGCCAACCTTAAAAACTCTGGCATAGTCACTGAGAACTGGGAAGCCCTGGCCCTTGAGCGCTCCAGCTGGAGGACCAGCAGTGCTGTAGAATTTAAAGAGACTTGAATGGAGGGTGAAAGAGAGAAACATGCCAAGAGGAAAGCGTGTCAAACCAACCCCAACTGGGACTGCCTTCCACCTGGAAACCAATGCCCTTACTGCAGGAGAAGATGCAGATCAAGAATAGGGCTCCACAGTCACCTACGGACCCACCCCCAATACACTGACCCTGGGAGACTATCCTACTTGGACAATGAGGAATTGCCTGAGTAAGTAAGTAAGTGTGCAGGTTTTGATCACCCACACCCTCCAGAGCCTGCAACTGAGCACATCTTACTGTAGAGTAAAAACAACATTTTTTTAGTACGGACACTGACCTGCACAAAGTGGAACACAAGCATCCTGGGAGGGGGAAACACAGCTCCCCAGTGAAGCAGTTATTAAAAACAGATCAGAAAACAGTTTAATATCACAGTTTAAAAATACAGGTTAATGTAGCAGCTATGGAATCAGGGGTGGGAGGACTGATAGGAGAGGTCAAAGCACTGGGGGGCACTAAAAGAAATGGGAAGGTCACATTACAAGTTTAGTAGCATTTCAGCTGTAACAGGCTGCTCTAATTGCTTACTGTGGAGTAAGAGGCACTCAGCGGCAGGAATTCGGCAGGCGTGGGCGCTCCTGCATGCCACACATTCACTCTCCTTGGAAAGAGAGTGCATGTGTGTGGTTTGCCAGTGCCTACAGCTGAGCACTTCTTACTCTGTGATGCCAAAAAGCAGGCCAGGAGCCGGGATCTGCTCTTGTTTGCTTTCATGTTGAGCTTATTTTCGTACAGGGAGGAGCCTTCCTGTTCCGTGCTCCCAAAGAAACAAAAAAATATTTATTTGTTTGTTTACAACTTAGAGCAGCTAACACAGGCAACAATTCGATGCCACAATATCAAAAACAACAATATAAAATCATAATAAATTAAAAACAGTAACATTAATTATATAATCACATAATCACATAGCCGTTTCCAATTATCATAATAGTTGTATGGTCCAGTTCAATGCCCAAAGTGCTGCTGTGCCTGGTAGCCAAAAGCCTGGTTCCAAAACCATGATTTTAGTTTTTCCTAAAGGAAAGGAGGGAGGACGACAATCTAATCTTGCTGGGGAGCGAATTCCACAAGCATGGGGTCACCACCGAGAAGGCTCTGTCCCTCATCCCCACCAGATGCTTTTGCGAGGCCGGTGGGACTGAGAGCAGGGCCTCCCCAGTGGATCTTAAACTACGAGGTGGAACATAGAAGGAGATACTTTTGGATAAGTAAGCTGGGTTTCCTGAAAGAAACGAAGGAAACAGGAAAAATGAATTCTGCACACAACTCTACAGTTCAGCTCAATAACTCCTAATACTATTTTTTCTAAATTGAAAAGTGGTTTAAATGTACACACAGCAGTCAAGTGCTTAGCTGTACCAAATTCAATATCTGCATAATAATAAGATCTTTTAAAGAAACCAAACAATAGAAAGCCACGTGAAGCTTTGTTAGACAAATGGCACCAAAGTAACAAGCCATCTTTCTTCTCCTTCTAATTTTATTTTTATGAAGATTTATGGAGGCTAAAAAGATCAAAGATTTAATACAGAGAAATAAAACAACCTCCCTTGTGGTTGTGTTCTCAGCAGATGCCAGATATGACTATCGCACCATTCATTCTCCCTGCGCAAAGATCCATACATCGATAACAAACAGCCGAGCCATTCATAACAGATTGGTCCTCCAAAGACCGGTGGAGATAAATATAGGGAGCAACCATTTTTTAAAGGAAATGTCTCCTTTTGAAATTTATCCCCTGCAAAAATACCCACAGATGACAAAAGAGTAACGCTTTGCCCATTAAGGAAATGAAATTGAATTATAGGCACATGGACAAAAGCGTGCCATAAGTTTTGGAGATGGTTCCTTCATGAAAGCAGAATCCCAATAGACTCCGGATGAAGGACACAACCAATTGGGAACTTACAATGCAATGAAAAGTGTCTCCGTGTACGAATGATGAAAATAGGCTCAACTAGGAAATGAGTGATGACACCCTGAGTCGAAAAGGACAACCTAAGCAAACAGGAGAGGATGGCTTTGATTCATTGATGCCCTATCCATCTCTTTTCCTCTTGACAGATGATGAAATAATTGGCATCACAAGGTCAAGGTGGTCAAGAGATACATAGAAATCTCTTGTTTTCTGAAACAAAACCTTGCTTTTTTAACCCCCTCCCTAAATATTTTAAGACCGTTGCACAGAATTTGATCTGAATGTCATTCATCACAGTGTTTGTCAAGTTATAATATTTGAAAAGGAGAGGAGATTCCCAAAGACTATCTAGAAGCCACAGGGGCGGCTCAACCATTACGCAAAGTAAGCATTTGCAGTATAGTTGATTTTGCCCAGGGGCGCTCTTGAAGCGCTCTTGGGGGAAAATAGACCTTGACATATGCGAGTTGTAGTAACTGGGATGTATAGTTCACCTACAATCAAAGAGCATTCTGAACTCCACCAATAATTGAATTGAACCAAATATGGCACACAGAACTCCCACAATGAAGAGAAAATATATATCAGTGATTGGTTTGGGATGGATGGTAGGGTTTTGTCTGCTCTTCTTCTCTTCACCTGAGACGAGGGCAGTGGTAGTTTGGATAGAGGGAGGATTTTTCAATCTCTGGGTGTCTTAATTGACGTCAGCAAAGGACTTACATGGCTGACGACCACGAAGGGGCACTTTGCCCAGGTTGTGTGGATGCCTTTGCTGATCAAAACTTTTCAAAACTTCAGAGACTTCTGAATCCTTCCTTAATGGTGTGAAAGTATTATTTCCTGTTTCATTGGGTGGTATGTACTCTGAAAGTAGTTGTTTTACTCCAGAAGTGGAGTGGGGAAGCAAAGGGAGGAAATTCATCCACTTTGTTTTAAAACGCTTCCCAGGCTTGAGATAGAAACAAGGGGAGAGGAAAGGGAGGAAATTCATCCACTCTAGTTTAAAACACTTCCCAGGCTCGAGACAGAAATGAGGGGAGAGGAAAGGGAGGAAATTCATCCACTCTGGTTTAAAACACTTCCCAGGCTCGAGACAGAAGCAAGGGGAGAGGAAAGGGAGGAAATTCATCCACTTTGGTTTAAAACACTTCCCAGGCTCAAGACAGAAGCGAGGGGAGAGGAAAGGGAGGAAATTCATCCACTCTGGTTTAAAACGCTTCCCAGGCTTGAGACAGAAGCAAGGGGAGAGGAAAGGGAGGAAATTCATACACTCTGGTTTAAAACAGCTTCCCACGCTTGAGCCAAGGCCAGGGACCAGAAGAGGGGGAAAGTGGAATCATTTCCGACTCACTTACTGTTTCGTAATAGAAATGGCGGAAAAAAGCTTCGAAAGGGCAAAGGGACTTCCAGTTTCCTTAAAAACTTCGAAATCGTTTCAAAAAGTAAATGTTTCCAAATTTATTCTGAATTACGAAGATTCCGACCGAACCTAACCATGCCTAATATGTTTGTGTGTGTATATAATCCCAGGTTAGTAAACCTAGTTAGGTTAGATCAAACAAGTCATGGTTTACTATTAGTTCCAAATGTATCTGAAGCGGATCAAAACACTTCCCTTCATTTGACCATCTGTAGTGAACATTCTCAATCGAGAACTCAATTAATTTTGGACAGGAGTTTCCACTTGGCAGATCGCGAGTCTTGTAGCGCTCTTGTATTGCCACTGAATGCTCACAGGGAGGTCTTCCAGGTCTACCAGCACCAGGGCGACCTATCTGAAAATGATGAAGTTACTCTGGTAATTATGAAATTGGATAGCACTCAGGTCTGTTCTGCTCTTTATTACATGCGATGATTCACCGTTTATAGGACCATAAATCCATTTGGAAGAGATGTGGTGTCTCCCTGCAGGGGACAGTCTGTGACCATTTGGAAATGAAGCCAGACCTTAGTAGTCTCATGCTTCTTCTGGGTGAAGGAAGGGAGGCGAGTGAAAAGGATGGCCCCTGACCTGTTGATGAGGGTTAGCAATGTTTTAATGAAGCACTACAGGCTGGGAGAGAAGGACGTCACAGCTGGCAAATGTATTTTTATGGGGAGGGGGCATTCAGCAAAAAAAAAAAAAACCAAGTTGCTACTGCACTAAACCAGGTCTGATATTGAGAAGGGAACCACAGTGCTGCAGTGGCATGCAGCTAAAAGTGAAGCATTTCAACACCCTCTTGGTGTAGACCAGTGTTTCTCAACCTGGGGGTCGGTCGGTTTCAAAGCCTCCAAAGAAGGAGCCTCCACCACACTCCAGGGCAGAGAGTTCCACTGCTGAACAGCTCTCACTGTCAGGTGTTCAGGTGGAATCTCCTTTCTTGTAGTTTGATGTCATTGCTTCATTGCATCCTAGTCTCCAGGGCAGCAGAAAACAAGCTCCCTCCCTCCTCTCTGTGACGTCCTCTCACGTATTTATACATGGCTATCATGTCTCCTCTCAGCCTTCTCTTCTTCGGGCTAAACATGCCCAGCTCTTCAAGCCGCTCCTCATAGGGTTTGTTCTCCAGAACTTTGATCATTTGAGTCACCCTCCTCTGGACACATTCCAGCTTGTCAATATCTCTCTTCAATTGTGGTGCCCAGAATTGGACACAGTATTCCAGGTGTGGTCTAACCAAAGCAGAATGGGGAACATGACTTCCCTGGATCTAGACCAGTGTTTCTCAACCTGGGGGTCAGGACCCCGGGGGGGGGGGGTCAGAGGGGTCTCCAAAGACCATCAGAAAACACAGTATTTTTTGTTTATCATGGGGGTTCTGTGTGGGAAGTTTGGCCCAATTTTATCATTGGTGGGGTTCAAAATGCTCTTTGATTGGAGGTGAACTATAAATCCCAGGAACTACAACTCCCAAATGTCAAGTCTCTTTTCCCCAAACTCCACTAGTGTTCACATTATTGAGCATTCATGGCAATTTTGATCCAGATCCATATTGTTCTTTGGATGTAGGTGAACTACAACTCCAAAACTCAAGGTCAATCTCCACCAAACCCTTCCAGTATTTTCTCTTGGTCATGGGAGCTCTGTGTGCCAAGTTTGGTTCAACTCTATCATTTCTGGAGTTCAGAATGCTCTTTGATTTTAGGTGAACTATAAATCCCAGCAACTACAACTCCCAAATGACAAAATAACCCCCAATATTCAAATTTGGGCGTATCAGGTATTTGTGTCAAATTTGGTCCTGGGAATGAAAATACATTTTGCATATCGAATATTAACACTACGATTCATAACAGTAGTAAAATTACAGTTATGACTTAGCAACATGTTGTGGGGGTCACCACAACATGAGGAACTGTATTATGGGGTCACGGCATTAGGAAGGTTGAGAACCACTGGTGTAGACACAAGAATCTAAAGCATGAGAGTAATTCCATTTTATGTTTCTTTCATTCTTGCCAACAATACAATTTTCTCGCTTGCACAAGACATCCTAAATACTCTAAAGGCATGAGATTGTGCGTGATCTTGGAAGCTAAACAGGGCAAGCCCTTACTATTTGGAGGCCAATGAATACCAGGTAGGGGTGTGAAATTCGGCTAAATTCCGTGCCATTTTTAGTGTCTGGATTTCGGTGTACCCCCAGATCTGCTTTTCGGGAGCCTCCCGAATTAGGGCAGGCAACTTTCCACATTTTTGATCTGGCAGATGATCTGTTTTTGCTCCAGGAAGATCCGGCCCATTGGCGGCAATGAGGAAACTTACCAGGCTCCCCTCTCCATCATTTTTAGGGTATATCAGTCTTAAGAAGCCACCTTTTCGGGCATTGTTGCCCCTTTTATCCTTCAATAACACCTGGGTTTAAGGCATGAGACTTAAGAAACTACTTTTTCTGACATTTGGAGTGTGCAGGGAATTGTCATGTCTTCATCTGGCTTTGTTTATCTTGAGAATATGTGGAGAGCAAAGTAGATGGTCTTCTCAGCATAATTCTTTTTCCAGAGAATTATATTTTTAATAGTGAATGGGATAAAAAAAAACAGATAGGGATGACGGGTAAGGGTCTAATGGAGTAACTACAAAACTTGCAATATTATAAACGCACAACACAACACAACACAACACAACACACACACACATACTAGCCAGCCCCTGCCACTTATTGCTGTGGCCCAGTATGTGTATATGTGTTTTGTGTGTGTATATATTTGTGGATATGTGTGTATATGTGTGTTTGTGTATATATATGTGGTTTTGCACGTTGTAATGTATTTTTGTTGGGTTTTATTGACGTTTTGAGTCCCTTCCGCTGTGTTTTTCAGTGTTTTTATGAGTGATGGTCACTTGTTGACCTGATAGGTGTCTTGTGTCCAAATTTGTCAATGCGTCCAGTGGTCTTTGAGTTATGTTAATCACACAAACGGATTATATATATATATATATATATATATATATATATATATATATATATAGTGTGTGTGTGTGTGTAGCCCCTGGTGGTACAGCAGGTGAAACTGCTGAGCTGCTGAACTTACTGACGGAAAGGTCAGCGGTTCAAATCCAGAGAGCGGGGTGAGCTCCCACTGTTAGGCCCAGCTTCTGCCAGTTCGAAAACATGCAAATGTGAGTAGATCAAGAGGTACTTCTTTTGCAGGAAGGTAACAGCGCTCCATGCAGTCATACTGGCCACATGGAGGTGTCTATGGACAACACCGGCTCTTTGTCTTAGAAATGGTGATGAGCGCCAACCCTCAGAGTTGGATACCACTAGACTTAATGTCAGAGGAAACTTTTACCTTTACGATATATATATAGGTAAAGGTTTTCCCTTGATATTAAATCCAGTCGTGCCCGACTCTAGGGGGTGGTGCTCATCTCCATTTTAGAAATGGAGCCGGTGTTGTCTATAGACACCTCCAAGTTCATGTGGCCAGCATGACTGCATGGAGTGCCATTTCCTTCCTGCCTGAGCAGTACCTATTGATCTACTCATCTTTGCATGTTTTCGAACTGCTAGGTTGGCAGAAGCTGGGCCTAACAGCGGAAGCTCACGCCGCTCCCCGGATTTGGACCCCTGCAGCCTTTCCGCCAACAAACTCAGCAGCTCAGCGGTTCAACCCACTGTGACACTGGGGGCTCCCTATATATATAATGGCACTCCATGCAGTCATGCCAGCCACATGAACTTGGAGGTGTCTACGGACAACGCTGGCTCTTTTGCTGAGAAATGGAGATGAGCACCAACCCCCAGAGTCGGACACGATTGGACTTCATGTCAGGGGACAACCTATACCTTTACTCACTAAAGTCTGCTATAAAGCCTAGAACAGTGGTTCTCAACCTTCCTAATGTCACGACCCCTTAATGCAGTTCCTCATGTTGTGATGACCCCCAACCATCAAATTATTTTTGTTGATACTTCACAACTGCCATGTTGCTACTGTTATGAATCATAATGTAAATATCTGATGTGCAGGATGTATTTACATTCTGAATACTGGTGCGGTTGGGGGCATTAATTTTGTCATCTAGAAGTTGTAGTTGCTGAGATTTATAGTCAACCTACAAACAAAGAGCATTCTAAACTCCACCAATTATGGCATTGAACCAAATGTGGCACACAGGACTCCAATTACCAAGAGAAAACACAAGAAGGGTTTGGTGGGCATTGACCTTGAGTTTGGGAGTTGTAGTTCACCTACATCCAGAGAGCATTGTGGACTCAAACAATGATGGATCTGGACCAAACTTGACATGAATACTCAATATGCCCAAATGTGGACACTGGTGGAGTTTGGGGGAAATCGACTTTGACATTTGGGAGTTGTAGTTGCTGAATTTATAGTTCACCTGCAATCAAAGAGCATTCTGAACCCCACCAATAATAGAATTGGGCCAAACTTCCCAGACAGAACCCCACGACCAACAGAAAATACTGTGTTTTCTGATGGTCTTTTGCGACCCCTCTGACACTCCCTTGCGACCCCCCCAGGTTGAGAAACACTGGCCTAGAAGATGAAAAAAGGGGACAAAGCTGAGTTTTGCAGCTCCCCTGCTTCATTTTGAACAGGTAAATCTCTCCTTTTTTCCCTCTTTTCTCCTAGTTGCTGCGAATTATTCCGAATGCTGCTGCAAACCCAGCTAAACGCCACCAAAAAAAAAAAATACTACACAAAATTTATTTTTGAAAAAACACTTTCAAAAGAAAGCAATTTACCTTTCACTGCTAGCAGATAGATTAGTGTGCGGTTATTATGCCCATATTTTAAAATCTTTTTTCGGCGCACACATGGGTCGGGCCCACCGCAATGATGTGGTGCAAGTTCTCCTGAGTCATCCTTTTCGGCGTTCCTCCTCCTCGCGGCTGCCACCTGTTCCTGGTTCCCCCTGCCCGCTAGCTCTATCCTCCCTTTAATTGAACAAAGTGGACTTAATTTGAATTAAACTGTCAAGAAATCTTCCACTTAAATTGATTTATCTGCCTCTTCGGCTGAAATGGATTCATTTCTGCACAATGTATAAAGAAGCGTGTGTTGATGGATTGCGTCTCGCGGAATGGAAACATTTTTAATGCAACTCCATTAAATTCTACTCAGGTATGAAAGGCGGGGGGAGAAAGGAGCCAAGAGATGAGAATGGAGAGAACAGAACGTTTCGGGGAACGGTGGCAGATGAGGAATCCTGAGACATAGATTCTGCCTGGGTGAAAAAAATGTAATTTTCAGATGTGCAAATCCAAGACATGTGGAGTTGTTTCCCTTCTCTCTGTCTCTTAATTTCTAGCATGATTCACTTTGCTACGTGGAAAACGTGCTGCTCATTTTGACTATCTGCGTCACTCTTTCTAAAATTGGATGAGTACTTACTAACTTAGGCGATCCCTCGCTTTCCGAGGATGATTGTCTTCCAGTGTTCTTATGGGTCCGTATGTGGCTGTGGAGCCCTATTCTTGGTCTGCATCTTCTTCCGCAGTGAGGGCATTGGTTTCCAGGTGGAAGGCGGTCTCGGTCAGGATTGGCTTGACACGCCTTCCTCTTGGCACGCTTCTCCCTTTCACCCTCCATTCGTGCCTCTTCAAATTCTGCAGCACTGCTGGTCACAGCTGACCCCCAGCAGAAGCGGTCAAGGGCCAGGGCTTCCCAGTTCTCAGTGTCTATGCCAGAGTTTTTAAGGTTGGCTTTGAGCCCATCTTTAAATCTCTTTTCCTGTCCTCCAACATTCCGTTTTCCGTTCTTGAGTTCGGAGTAGAGCAACTGCTTTGGGAGACTGCACATTGCTTAAGTCGCATTGACCAACTGTCTGCAGGGTTCCATACTTCGCACTTTAACAACACAACTATTCAATACTAAGACCTCCCGCCAAAATTGAACTGTAGAGGAGAGTCTACTGAACAATCCAGTACCTGCCGCATACCAGTACTGTGATCCGTTGAGGAGTTACGAAGGTAGAGGCATTACTTTTCATTCAACTCTCATACATTGTATATTTTTTATGGCATCAAATGGCTGCCAGGTTGTAAGCTGCCTTGAGCCACCATTGGGTTTGAGAAAGGCGGGATAGAAATCATGTAAATAAATAATAATTAATATCCACCAATTTCTTCCCAGTTGAGTAAATTTAGGTGGTGACTCTAAAACCAGTTGAAGTGGTTTCTCTAGTTGGGATCAGTAACATTGCACCATTGTGCTGGTACGGCTGTACCAGGAGCTCCAACTTCATTTCTTTCTTTGAGTGTTTGCATGTATTCCAAAGTTCCATGCATTTTGCAATAAGGTGGCTTCCCTTGGTTTGCAATTATAGGGCCAATGACCCATCAATCATTGTTAAGTTTTGGTTCCGCCCCTTTCCCCAGGGCGCTGGGAGGAGAGGGAGCCATTTTAGGTCAGTCTTGCATTGGAAAGCTTAGCTACAGGATGTGGATTAGCTCCACCTGTAGAGAAGCTTTGTTTCTTACAGCATCCGGGGGAATTCCGGGGGGAAACAGTTCCAAAGGACTCCAACTGGAGAATCTACAAAGCCTTGACTGGTAGGTTTACTCGGGACCCAAGAAGCAGTTTGGAGCCGAGAGTAGAGCCCACACGAGCAAAGTTTAGAAAGTAGATTGCCCAAGGAGGGGTTAAAAGGGGTTTTCCCCTTAAAGAAAAGAAACAGTTCACGAAGCCAGTTGCCTGTCCCTTGTGGACAAGATTAAGAAAGCCACCAGTTGATTCAAAGCCTTGAAGCATTTGTTTAATTGGTTGAAGGTCTAAGAAGTATTTGATTGTTTGTTGAAGACTTAAGCAATAATAAAGGACTTTGTTAAACCTTTCAAGCTTCTAAAGACTCTGTATAGGAAAATCCTTAGGGAATCTCACTCGAGGCACCCCGGCTTCCCGCTGGGCACAAAGAGCACGTCCTGTTCAAAAGCCAACTGCTATAGGCCCAGCGCGTGACAGCATAACCATATGAACATCTATGCGGGGTAGATGCGGGGAATGTCGTGGATGTAGCGTACCTGGATTTCAGTAAGGCCTTTGACAAGGTCCCTCATGACCTTCTGGCAAGGAAACTAGTCCAATGTGGGCTAGGCAAAACTACGGTGAGGTGGATCTGTAATTGGTTAAATGGACGAACCCAGAGGGTGATTCTCCCCAATGCTTCCTCTTCATCCTAGAAAGAAGTGACGAGCGGAGTGCCGCAGGGCTCCGTCCTGGGCCCGGTCCTGTTCAACATCTTTATTAATGACTTAGATGGAGGGCTAGAAGGCAGGATCATCAAGTTTGCAGATGACTTGATCTGCAAACTTGGAAAGTTTGCAGATCAAACTTTCCAATACTCCAGAGGACAGGAGCAGGCTTCAAAACGATCTTGACAGATTAGAGAGATGGGCCAAAACTAACAAAATGAAGTTCAACAGGGACAAATGCAAGATACTCCATTTAGGCAGGAAAAACGAAATGCAAAGATACAGAATGGGGGACAATGCCTGGCTCGAGAGCAGTACGTGTGAAAAAGATCTTGGAGTCCTCGTGGACAACAAGTTAAACATGAGCCAACAATGTGATGTGGCGGCAAAAAAAGCCAATGGGATTTTGGCCTGCATCAATAGGAGCATAGTGTCTAGATCTAGGGAAGTAATGCTACCCTTCTATTCCGCTTTGGTTAGACCACACCTGGAATATTGTGTCCAATTCTGGGCACCACAATTCAAGAGAGATATTGACAAGCTGGAATGTGTCCAGAGGAGGGCGACTAAAATGATCAAGGGTCTGGAGAACAAGCCCTATGAGGAGCAGCTTAAGGAGCTGGGCATGTTTAGCCTGAAGAAGAGAAGGCTGAGAGGAGATATGATAGCCATGTATAAATATGTGAGAGGAAGCCACAGGGAGGAGGGAGCAAGCTTGTTTTCTGCTTCCCTGGAGACTAGGACGCGGAACAATGGCTTCAAACTACAAGAGAGGAGATTCCATCTGAACATGAGGAAGAACTTCCTGACTGTGAGAGCCGTTCAGCAGTGGAACTCTCTGCCCCGGAGTGTGGTGGAGGCTCCTTCTTTGGAAGCTTTTAAACAGAGGCTGGATGGCCATCTGTCAGGGGTAATTTAAATGCAATATTCCTGCTTCTTGGCAGGGGGTTGGACTGGATGGCCCATGAGGTCTCTTCCAACTCTATGATTCTATTATTCTATTGTTCAATTGTGGCAAAAACTCGAAAGTGGTGAGTTCAAAATGCATTGGGGTATTCTTGTTAATGCCTGGATGGATGCACATCTTTGAAATTTGCAACTGGGTTTCATTGCCTTTCTGCAACATAGCTACAAAGTTACAAAGTTTAGATTGTGATGTAGGATCCTGGTATGTGTTTGTAAGAAGTCCCATAGTAAAATGGGGGGAAACGTTCCCTTTGCAATCCTCCTCACCAATTGATTCGTGCCAAAGTGAAAATATTGATAGATCATTCAAAGCCATATGCCTCCGAGACTGGAATAAACAACTACAATCCAAATGCTTAGCATTTCCTAAGCACCTTGACATTCAACACGGTGCATTCCAAATTACAAAATTTTACGCATGATGTTAATAATAAGGGTACTGAATAATAAATGTGAGTTTACAGGGGGAGAAGAAGCCTTCCTTGCAGCTCTGAAATGAGGTAAAAAAATAATCATTCAGGGGAAAAAGATGATCAAATTGACACCGACAATAAAAGAAGTAAAAATATGTAACTTCCATCTTTTTTATTTCCAAACCACCTCCTGCAAAACAATCTTAATATGTGCCTGCTTAATGAAGGTACTGATGCAGTAGTATGTGCAATTTGGACTTAGCCACAGTATCCATGGACCAGTTGCTTCTTAATTTGAGGGCTGAAATGTACTCTATTTGGGGCTGCCCTTGGAGTTTTGGAAATGTCAGCCAATACAAAATGAAACAGTTAGATGACTGTTTCATTTTGTTAGATGGATCTGTTCCCTTCTTAAAGCTTTCTTCTCTCCCAGCACCATCAGCTTTAAGGCATTTTAAGGAGGCCCAGGGAAGGAAGCAGCTCAGTCAAAGTATCCTCCCTGGACTACCTTAAAAGTCCCCTCACTTGTCTGCAAGGCTGCAATTTCCTTTCTGCTTCGGTTTACTGCTTTTTAAAGCTGTTCTCCTCTATAGGAGAAGCAGGCATGTACACTTTCTTATCACCCAGTAACAGCAGCTTTAAGGCATTTTAAGGAGGCCTATGGAAGGAAGGAGCTTAGTAAAACTATCCTCTCTGGACTACCTTAAAAATCTCCTCACGTGTCTGCAAGGCTGCAATCTCCTTTCTGCTTCGATTTACTGCTTCTTAAAGCTGTTCTATTCTAGAGAAGAGGCAGGCATGTGCGCTTTCTTATCACCCATCCCCAGCAGCTTTAAGGCATTTTAAGGAGGCCCAGTGAAGGAAGGAGCTATCCTCCCTGGACTACCTTAAAAATCCCCTCACTTGACTGCAAGGCTGCAATCTCCTTTCTGTTTCAGTTTAATGCTTCCTTAAAGCTGTTTCTACTTTCTGCTCTGGAGGAGAGGTAGACTTCTCTTTTTGTTTGATGGGATTACAGTTATTAATAACTATTATTATCTTTTAGAAGTATTTTCCGAAGAAGAGAAAGGAAAAGGGGAAAAGAAGGTAAACGAGTAGCTTTCTGTCTACAAGCCCTCAAACGCACTAGCGTGCGCACCCCACCCACTCTCCCTCAGGTCCCCAATTCCCCGTCAGTCCCAAAAAATTAAAAAGAATCAGGAAAATAAAGGAAAATAAAAAAAATATTCAACTGTGATGCTGAATAGGGGAGGAGGAGCCGAGATTGGCTCCCTCTTGCTTTCGTGTTGGGTGGGTTTTGTACTGGAAGGATCCTTACCATTATGAGCTCCAGAAGTACAGATGGTACCAGAGAAAATGGAGGAAATAGAAGACACGAAATCTGTGCACAACCCTACTGTTTAATAATATAGTATTGGTATTACATACATAATGGCAGAACGTCTCTTTCCATGCCAAGGATAGTAATGAATCCATTCTGACTTCTGTTTTGGAGAAAAGATTTAGCACCTTGGAGAGCGCCTACAAAGTTCAGACTAGAACCCAAAGCGGATTCATTTTCCCACTGACATGGGATCCAACAGCAGCATTTCCCTTAGGAAAACACAAGTGAGGTGAAGCTGATTCCATATTGATGGGAAATTAGGCAGGCACCGTCTCTCCATTTATTTTCATTTTGAACATTTCATTTTCCTTGCTTCCTATTCATTTGAGTTGATTTTATGTTCATTGGAATGTATGATCTGATCTAGTTGGCTACGAGAGAAAAAAGCAGATTTTTTCTTATTTTTTTTCTTGTAAGCACAAGTAGAATAATGTCATATTCAGTAACCATTTTATAACACCAACAGAATATTATTCTCTTAGTTTTCTTAATTTTGCTGATTTCACATTTGTCTCCCACCTGTGATCAGGGGCGGCTCAACCATTACACAAAGTAAGCGTTTGCAGTATAGTTGATTTTGCCCAGGGGCACTCTTGAGGCGCTCTTGGGGGAAAATAGACCTTGACATATGCGAGTTGTAGTTACTGGGATGTATAGTTCACCTACAATCAAAGAGCATTCTGAACTCCACCAATGATGGAATTGGACCAAATATGGCACACAGAACTCCCACGACAAACAGAAAATATATATCAGTGATTGGTTTGTTTTTTTGTTTTTTTTTGGGGGGGGGTGCCAAAATACTGTTTACTTACTGTTGAAAATTACCTAGGGCCGCCTCTGGCTGTGACTATCAATATTTCTCCCCTCCATCCCCCCTCTGCCCCCACCCTCCAGGAACAGTACTTTCCTTCATTCAATAATAATAATAATAATAATAATAATAATAATTATTATTATTATTATTATTATTATTACATTATTATTTTAATGGATTGTTTGTACTTACTTAGGCATAACCCAAGGAAGATGGTCTTCCAAGTGTAGTGTCTTGGTGATGGATCTGTAGGTGGCTGCGGAGCCCTATTCTTGATCTGCATGTTCTCCCGTAGTGAGGACATCGGTATCCAGGTGGAAGGTAGTCCTGGTCAGGGTTGCCTTGACGCGCCTTCCTCTTGGCACATTTCTTCCTTTTGCCCTGCATTCATGCCTCTTCAAGTTCTGCAGCACTGCTGGTCACAACTGACCTCCAGTAAGAGTGCTCAAGTGCCAGCTTCCCAGTTCTCAGTGTCTATGCCACAGTTTTATAAGGTTGGCTTTGAGCCCATCTTTAAATCTCTTTTCCTGGCTACCAACATTACATTTCCCATTATAGAGTTGGGAGTAGAGTAACAGCTTTGGGAGACGGTGGTTGGGCATCCGGACAATGTGGCCGGTCCAGCGGAGTTGATGGCGGAGGACCATCGCTTCAATGCTGGTGGTCTTTGCTTCTTCCAGCATGCTGACATTTCCCCACCTGTCTTCCCAAGAGATTTGCAGGATTTTTTGGAGGCAACACTGATGGAATTGTTCCAGGAGTTTATGTGACGTCTGTAGACAGTCCACATCTTCCAGGCCTATATCAGGGTTGGGAGGACAATAGCTTTATAAGCAAGCACCTTGGTATCCTTACAGATGCCCCGGTCCTCAAACGCCCTTTTTGGAAGCAACGCTGATGTACATTCCATTTCCTATTCTTGAGTTGGGAGTAGAGTAACTGTTTACGAAGGCTGTGATCGTACATTCGGACAACGTGGCATTCAGTCCAGTGAAGTTGATGATGGAGGAGCATCGGTTGAATGCTGTTTGCTTCTTCCAGCATGCTGACATTTGTCTACCTGTCTTTCCAAAAGTTTTGCAGGATTTTTGGAGGCAAAGCTGATGGGATCATTCCAGGAGTTGCATTTGACGTCTGTAGACAGTCCACGTTTCACAGGCATAGAGCAGGGTTGGGAGCACAATGGGTTTTTAAACAAGCACCTTGGCCTCCAATCTTCAGATACTCTCTGCTTTATTTGGAAAAATGCTGCACTCGCAGAGCTCAGGTGGTGTTGTATTTCAGTGTCAGTGTTGACTTGTGAGGAGAGGTGGCTGCCAAGGGAGCAGAAATGGTCAACATTTTCTAATGTTACACCATTAAGCTCTATTTCTGGCATTGGAGAGAGATTGGCTGGCGACTGCCGGAAGAGCACTTTGGTTTTCTCGATGTTCAATGACAGGCCGAGCTTCTTGTATGCTTCTGAGAAGGCTTGTATGTTTCTTCTGAATGTGCACAGATGACATTGTCATCAGCATATTGGAGTTCTATAAGAGATGTTGTTGTAACCTATTTTAGTTACAACAACATCTGTTATAGAACTCCAATATGCTGATGACAATGTCATCTGTGCACATTCAGAAGAAGACCAACAAGCCACTCTAAACACCTTCGCAGAAGCATACGAGAAGCTCGGCCCGTCATTGAACATCGAGAACAGATGTTGTTGTAACCTATTTTAGTTACAACAACATCTGTTATAGAATTCCAATATGCTGATGACATTGTCATCTGTGCGCATTCAGAAGAAGAAACATACAAACCACTCTAAACACCTTCGCAGAAGCATACGAGAAGCTCGGCCTGTCACTGAACATCGAGAACAGATGTTGTTGTAACCTATTTTAGTTACAACAACATCTGTTATAGAATTCCAATATGCTGATGACATTGTCATCTGTGCGCATTCAGAAGAAGAAACATACAAACCACTCTAAACACCTTCGCAGAAGCATACGAGAAGCTCGGCCTGTCACTGAACATCGAGAACAGATGTTGTTGTAACCTATTTTAGTTACAACAACATCTGTTATAGAATTCCAATATGCTGATGACAATGTCATATGTGCACATTCAGAAGAAGAAACATACAAACCACTCTAAACACCTTCGCAGAAGCATACGAGAAGCTCGGCCTGTCACTGAACATCGAGAACAGATGTTGTTGTAACCTATTTTAGTTACAACAACATCTGTTATAGAATTCCAATATGCTGATGACATTGTCATCTGTGCGCATTCAGAAGAAGAAACATACAAACCACTCTAAACACCTTCGCAGAAGCATACGAGAAGCTCGGCCTGTTACTGAACATCGAGAACAGATGTTGTTGTAACCTATTTCAGTATGGAGCCCCCGGTGGCGCAGTGGGTTAAACCACTCTGCCGGCAGGATTGAAGACCGACAAGTCGCAGGTTCGAATCCGGGGAGGGGCAGATGAGCTCCCTCTATCAGCTCCAGCTCCTCATGCGGGGACATGAGAGAAGCCTCCCACAAGGATGATAAAAACATCAATTCATCCGGGCGTCCCCTGGGCAACGTCCTTGCAGACGGCCAATTCTCTCACACCAAAAGCGACTTGCAGTTTCTCAAGTCGCTCCTGACACGACCAAAAATGTACCAATAGAAAAATAGACCTTGCCATTTGGGAGCTGTAGTTGCTGGTCCTCGATTGTGGAGAGTGTATGGTTCAGTTCTTTGGATTTTCCTTTCACTCTAAAATGAGGAAATATATACATCGCCACACTCTGAAAGCATCACTGCCAAAGAACAAACATCTATTACTACACGGAAGTAATGTGAAAATTGGGAATGAGTGGTGTCCCTTTGGGGAAACGTGATGCGAGATACATGAACGTGGCTGTCCTATTGTGGCAGGCACCCAATTTTGCCGATATCAGGGGAGATGCTTCACTTTGCATGCCTCCAGAATGTAATTGTCTGTGCCAAGCCAGGGAGGAACAGATGCAAAGATTAAACAACCCTATTCATACAGCCTGACACCGACGGTTGGCAATACACAAAAAACAGAATGGGAAGATCAGAGTAGACTTTGAAGATTGCTTTTTTTTCAAAAGAAAAAAATCACAAGCAAAATTATTATAAGTACCAAGGAGTTCACACCTGGGATCCTTACATAAAAATGCATCAAGCTGTGACTCAATAACATGGGCTCAAATCACACTGTGGAGGCTTATAAACTATGGCTGGCATCCTCTATCACAGCCCTAGCAATTCATAAGTAGAGAGAAAAAATGTAATGAAGGCCTGTTAGTGAATCGTGGACTTTAAAGATAGCACTCACATGTGTTGCTGCCACCATGTTTTCTCCCTCTATTTGCCAGTAATCAATCAGTCTGGTTGCTATAATCTTCGTTTTTTGGATGTTTAACTGCAACCCAGCTTTTGCCCTTTCTTCTTTCACCTTGGTTAGAAGGCTCCTCATCTTTTCCTCGTTTTCAGCCATCAAAGTGGTATCATCTGCATATATAACATTGTTAATGTCTCGTCATTCTGGGGAGCAGCATGAGCTCCTGCTGTCAGGCCCAGCTTCTGCCAACCTAGTAGTTCAAAAACATGCAAATGTGAGTATATCAATAGGTACCACTCTGTCGGGAAGGTAGAGGCATTCATTAGGGCTCGGCGGTTTCGTTCATTAATTTCGTAATTCGTTATTAATTCGTATTTAATACGACTGGGTAACCACGGAAAAATTTGTTTCTAAACTCGATTAGTTTTTAGGGGGTTTTTGCGTTTCGTTTTTTAAAAGAATTCCAAATTTTTTCTTTTAAAAAGTTTGAAATATACGAAATTTCGTACATTACGAAACAATTACGAATTGATTAGTTGATGGCAGACGCGATTGCACAATATGCTTAAAAAACCTCCAAATGGGACAGGGGGAACTTCTGAAGCTTCCCTCTCCCTCTGTTGTTGACTGTTAGTGTGATAATTTATTTTTTTTATCACTGATAAAACAAACAACAACTATAAAACTTGCACCAGATATACGGAAATAATAACGAAACAATTTTGAAACGATTTCAAAACGATTTCGAACCAATTACGAAACAATTACGAAAAAAATTGAAAAATTCATTTTGATTTTTAGTTGCTCCTGCATGGCTCGATATCGGATCGTAAGCTAATTTAAATACGAATCAATAACGAATTACAAAATTAATGAACGAAACCGCCCAGCCCTAGTTAATTAGCTTACGATCCGATATTGAGCCATGCAGGAATAGTGTGAGGAGTAATTAAAAATCGAAAAACAATTTTTCCAGTTTATTTCGTATTGCTTCGTAATTGTTTCGTAATTGGTTAAAAATTGTTTCGGAATTGTTTCGTAATTGTTTCGTAATTATTTCCGTATGTCTGGTGCAAGTTTTATAGTTGTTGTTTGTTTTATCAGTGATAAAAAATAAATTATCACACCAACAGTCAACAACAGAGGGAGAGGGAAGCTTCAGAAGTTCCCCCTGTCTCATTTGGAGGGTTTTTTAGCATATTGCGCAATCGCGTCCGCCATTAACGAATCGATTCGAAATTAACAAAATTTCGTAAATAACGAAATTTTGAAATCTCAAAATTTCAGAAGTATTTAGAATTTGGAAACGCTAGCGCCCCCTGGAAATGAATCTAGTTTAGAAACAATTTTTTCCGTGGTTACCCAGTCCTAGCATTCATAGAATCAAAGAGTTGGAAGAGACCTCATGGGCCATCCAGTCCAACCCCCTGCCAAGAAGCAGGAATATTGCATTCAAATCACCCCTGACAGATGGCCGTCCAGCCTCTGTTTAAAAGCTTCCAAAGAAGGAGCCTCCACCACACTCCGGGGCAGAGAGTTCCACTGCTGAACGGCTCTCACAGTCAGGAAGTTCTTCCTCATGTTCAGATGGAATCTCCTCTCTTGTAGTTTGAAGCCATTGTTTCGCATCCTAGTCTCCAGGGAAGCAGAACACAAGCTTGCTCCCTCCTCCCTGTGGCTTCCTCTCACATATTTATACATGGCTATCATATCTCCTCTCAGCCTTCTCTTCTTCAGGCTAAACATGCCCAGCTCCTTAAGCCGCTCCTCATAGGGCTTGTTCTCCAGACCCTTGATCATTTTAGTCGCTCTCCTCTGGACACATTCCAGCTTGTCAATATCTCTCTTGAATTGTGGTGCCCAGAATTGTGGTGCCTTACGACATATTGCAGCTTTGCATCCTTTCCATCTGGATCGCAATAAAACATTTCAGTGGCTTCTGCTTCAACTTGGTGAGATTTATTTTGCAATATTGGCTTCTCTTTTCTCACCAGGCAACCCACAATGGCTTGGGCCTAATCCACAGCCAGTCTAAATTGCTCAACAGCAAGTTCATCTTGGAGGAGGTGGGCTTCGCAGATTCCTTTTGCATGGTCTGCTAGGGCTTTAATTGTGCTTCTTATGTTGGATTGGTTGAGACTTTAGAAGAGATTCGTTGAAAAAGTAGAGCAAAATGTGCTGCGGGATGTTCCTCCCCCCAAAACAAAGTTTGTGCTGTTTAATGAACTTTTTCCATGTTTTATGCTCGAACCAATTAGGAAATGACATTTATAACCCAAGGACAAAAAATCGTGTTACATAGTGTTATCTGTGTGTGTGGCAACAACAGGATTTGGGATTTTGTGTTCTTGACAGTGTCTTTTGTTTTTCTCCAGGGATCAGCTGTTTTCTCATCCCAATGTTTATTCAGTAATCTTCCCTGATAACTAATGTGCCCTAATGCAGATCTGTTCTCATCTATGAGAATGGCAGCAACAGGAACGGAGGAGAAATCCATTTGGTTTGCATGTTAATAGGAACTGACCTAATTCCCACTTGCAATCGTAACCTGTAAACAGGAAATCAGATGTTCACTACTTTATTTTACATTTCCCCAACATTTGCTGTGCAGCTCTCCCCCAGCACAACAAATGTGTACAAAACTACAAACGTTATTGGAAATGGCAGGCAAACCCGCATGCAAATAATATAAAGAAGCGGCATCTATTTGTGGAATCTGCTCCTCCGAAAATGAGAATATTAGGGAGGAAACGCATACAAAATCGATATGAATTTTCATGTGCTCTAAAATATGTACATGTTTTGGGGAAATAAATTCCACAATGAGACAGAAACGGGATGGAATGGACTTCTGCTTGCAAAAAAAAATGTGTAAAGACACTGAAATAGATGAAACTATCGCTTGTTATAATAGGATGCAACTGCAGCAGGAAGGAAGGTTACACTCCTTGTGTTTAAGAAGCATAGACTCATAGAGTTGGAAGAAAAAAAAATGGTGGCACAATGGGTGAAACCCTTGTGCCAGCAGGACTGCTGACCAAAAGGTCGGTGGTTCAAATCCAGGGAGAAGGATGAGCTTCTGTCTGTCAGCTCCAGCTTCTCCTGCGGGGATATGAAACCCTTGTGCCAGCAGGACTGCTGACCAAAAGGCCTTTGGTTCAAATCCAGGGAGCAGGGTGAGCTTCTATCTGTCAGCTCCAGCTTCTCATGCAGGGATATGAAGCCCTTGTGCCATCAGGACTGCTGACCAAAAGGTTGGTGGTTCAAATCCAGGGAGAAGGATGAGCTTCTGTCTGTCAGTTCCAGCTTCCCCTGCCTTGCTATGGATTGTGAAGCAATACATAGGGATGGATCTAGATAATCTGTTCCATCCAGGAACCCCTGTGTAGCAAAATTGCTACTTTATGTTAAATTTCTGGTGTATAGCTCCATGTTTATACATGGCAGATAGGGAAGAATAGGCACAGACAGGATAGCAACAGCAGAGATAGGATTCATTTGCATATGGAAGCCGATTGGTCATATGCAGATTAGCGTAGGCCCAGGATTTGAACAGGTTGCTAGGCCAAAATGACAGTTGGGAAGAGCAGAGCTAAACATTCGAAAGTGGCGGAGCCAAAGTTTAAAAATAGGCAGTTAGAGAGACAAAAGGGTTAGTTAGGAATTGCTGTTTGTGAGGGGAGTTAGGGATTCCTGTTTGTGAGAGACAGTTAGGAACTTCTGTGAGAGAAAAGAGTTAGGAACTCCTGTTAGAAATAAGCAGTTATGAAGATGTGTTAAAGACTTCTGATATATAGAAGCAGTTAGTTAAATAGAGCTCAAGTTTTAGGAACATAAAGAAAGCCAGTGGTGCTTTAGTCAGAAAATAATTTCAGTCAAGAGTGTGTAAAGCAAGTAACATGTTTGTGAATGTGAAATACTGAAAGTCTATTTCAGTAAAGTAAAGCAAGTATATTATACTGACTGTAAGCCTCAAGATTGCAACAAAACACAAATGTAACCACATGCGTTGGAGCCAGAAGTTATAAATAAACTGTGTTACTTTGTTATACAGAAGTGTGTCTCAGTGCCTGTACAAGAGTTAAACAGCACACAGAAAGTCCCAGCTAATATAAAAGAAGAAACTGAATCCTTATAAGAGTAAAGAGGTTTTTCTTAAATAAACAAATAGTCTCCCTCCCTCGTGACACCCTGCATTTGCAAAGCCACCACATGTTCTAGAACCTTACCCAAGAAGGGAAGATTTTACTGTCCTACAGTTGCTCATTGTGGAGTAGTCAAGAGATATTTTTGTTAGGATCAGCCTTACTATGGATTGTGATACAAAAACTTCTATTATTAGTTATGCATTGATTGAATTATGCACTTTTTTGGTTGAAGGGCCACACTGCACAACTGAAGCAAACCAATGGAAAATCTAATACAACAACAAAACATGGCTCCTCATCTATATGCACAGTTAAGCTCTGCTCTCCCTTGATGAAGGACTTTGGTTGTATTTATGACTCATACTGAAGGCTTGTTGCATTATTATTGCGTTCTTCTTTTCCCCCCATCTATCCCTCCGACAGCCTCTCGTCCAGCCTTGTACAAATAGCATGTCAACATCTCCGCGCATTTCAGGTTGTTGTCAATCTCCTAAAACAAGGTGCTTTAACAAAGGCCCCCGTATGTTTCTGACATTTTGGATATTTGTAATTTTGAGGAAATATTTGCATAGACAGCTAAAGCAAAGCTTTCAGGCTGAATGACAGATCAGAGGTAATTGGAATACATCAGCAGAGCCTGGGTTCTGCCATTTGTTTGTTGGGAGGAGCGGTCGCCGAGATGTTCAGCAAGACTTTCCACAGCAACGAAAGCAAACAATCGAAAGCAGTTTGAAAATGGACTCCAGCTAAGCAAACCCATTTGTGTTTCATGCATTTCCCTGCAAAAGTGGCACCGCTGCCCTGTGTGGAACATCTGCATTGAACTTACATTTCTAAAGAAGAGTTTGCAGAGGTGTCATGGCTAAGGATGTATTGCACATCTGCATATTCTGTTTTGGTTCACCTTGATTTATTTATTTATTTCAAATATTTGTACCCCGCCCTTCTCTACCCCTGAAAGGGGACTCAGGGCAGCTTAAAGCTGGCAACAATTCGATGCCGCACATATACAACAGATAAAATAACAATTACGTAATAAGTAAAACAATAAAAATGAGATTAAAAACCATTTAAAATAGTGCAAATTAAATTATTTGGCATGTCAACGCCGAGTTCTATGACCAACAACTTAATCTGAAGCCTGTCCATAGACCATTTTCCATAGCATTGTTGTCATTTTTATTATCAGCCTGCTATCCGAATGCCTGGTCCCATAGCCAAGTCTTCAACTTTTTCCTGAAGGAAAGGAGGGAAGCCGTTGAGCTAATTGCAGTACTGCTATGCAGCAGGTACTGGCTTGTTCAGTAGACTCTCCTCTACAGTTCCATTTTGGCGGGAAGCCTTAGTATTGAACAGTTGTGTTGTTATAGTGTGAAGTATGGAACCCTGCGCAGACAGTCGGTCAATGCGACTTAAGCAACATGCAGTCATTGAATTCTTGACAACAGAAGGTGTCACCCCAAAGGAGATTCATCAGAGAATGTAAGTTGTTTATGGAGATTGTGTTGATGTGAGTACTGTGTCCTTGGCTGAGTAAGTTTAAAGATGTTGAGGTAGGAACATCTGACTTGCATGACAAACAAAGAGTTGGACTGGCTTGTTCAGTGGACTCTCCTCTACAGTTCCATTTTGGCAGGAAGCCTTAGCATTGAACGGTTGTGTTGTTAAAGTGTGAAGTATAGAATCCTGTGCAGATGGTCGGTCAATGCGACTTAAGCAACGTGCAGTAATGGAATTCTTGACAACTGAAGGTGTCACCCCAAAGGAGATTCATCAGAGAATGCAAGCTGTTTATGGTGATTGTGTTGATGTGAGTACTGTGCGGCGTTGGGTGAGTAGGTTTAAAGATGTTGAGATGGGAACATCTGAGTTGCGTGACAAACAAAGAGTTGGACGTCCTGTGACAGCAACCACTGAGTTTCACAAGCAAAAGGTTGACAGATTGATCCAGAACAATCGTCATATCACTCAGAGAGAAATTTCAAGCATAATCAGCATTTTACAAGAACGTGCGGGTCATATGATTGCTTTTCTTGGTTATCGGAAGATCTGTGCACGATGGGTACCCAGGATGTTGACGCCTGAAATGAAACTGCACAGACTTGAAACTTCAGAGTCTGGATCTCACCACCGTACGGCATCCTCCATACAGTCCAGATTTAGCATTGTCTGACTTCCATCTGTTCCCGATAATTAAAGAAGATCTGTGGGGATATCATTATGCTTCTGATGAAAACGTTGAGAGAACTGTGAGATGCTGGTTGTGGAAACAGAGTGTCGACTTCTTCCGTGACGGCTTCAGAAAACTTGTTCATCTTAGAAAAAAGGAAACTATTCGCCCTAGAAGGTCATGATCTCAGGCAGGGATGGCACAATTACCTGTGGAGAGGGAAGGCCTCATTGGAAAAAAAATTGAAAAACCATTTTATCAGGTGTGGAATAAATATAAAGATAGGTTTCACCCTAAAACCCCTCTTTGGTTCTCCCCAAATGAGACAAACCAGGTTAGAGAGGTCCCAAGAGAAAAGTGGATAACATATAGGGAAATACTAAAATGGGAGGGACAAAGGGCAGCTTTAAAAACCCAGGAAGAGTTAAAGTCTTATGACCCGTTGCTCTCCTGGTTCCAATTTTATAAAATTAACGAGAATTACAAACTGGATAAAAAAAATAGGTTTTGAAAAAGCCGAAACATTCTGAAACAAGGTAATGAAAGTAGACGTGAAATTAATCGAGAAAATTTACCATCAACTTCTCAGATGGTTAACAGAGAAAGAACAGGTCAATGAGATCATGATAAAATGGTCCAGAGATATAGGTCGATCTATCAGCTTAACAGAGTGGGAGGAGATATGGTCAAGGAAATTGAAATTCACTTACTCAGTTGATTTCAAGGAAAACTGGTACAAATTATTGTACCGGTGGTACTTAACCCCAGAACAATTATCCAAAATTAACAACAACAAAAAAGAACATATGGGAAATGTTGGAAGTGTAGGAAAGATAAGGGAGACTTTTTCCATATGTGGTGGAGATGCAGGAAAGTTAAGTCCTTTTGGCGTCAAATTCACAAAGAAATAGAAACAATTCTCCAATTAAGATTTGAACTTAAACCAGAATATTTTTTGTTAGGCATCACCGACTTTGTTATGGACAATAACTTGAACAAGATCTTCTTCTACCTAATAACAGCTGCAAGAATCCAGCTGGCTCAGTTGTGGAAATCTCAGGAAACTCCCACAATAAAAGAGTGGACACTGAAAGTTCTTGACATAATGAATATGGACCTGCTGACACAAAGAATTTCTCAAAATTACAATACGGTCAAAACAACGAACTGGGACAACTTCCTAAAATACGTAGAGGAACAAAAAAATAAAGAGAGGATAAAAGAAAAATAGAAGAAGAAAAAAAGCTTTGGATCAAGGAGCAGATTTGAACCAACAATACCACCCCGAAGTTTCAAAGCCCACAAGATAAAAAGACAATTGTCTTAAGAAAGACAACAAATCTTTTCAACCCTGAGCAGCTTGGAAGTGCACTCTATCCTCGATAGAGAACCCCCCCCCCCTTCGAGAGCGTAGTATGATAGTGTGTGTGAGTGAGGTTGTGTTCTTTTCCTCCCCTTCTTTCCCCTCCCTCTCTCCCTTTTCACCCCCTTTCCTACCTTTCTACCCTAGCGCAATTGTTCCACCACTTTTTATGTAATCTAAATAACCACAATAAAAACAATTTTTAAAAAAGAAAACTTGTTCATTGTTGGCAGAAATGTATCCAATTGTCTGGTGATTATGTGAGAAAATGAATAGTGGTAGTTCAAGAGCACATTCTAAGGATTATTTCTGTGTTTGATATATTAAAATATTCCCATCCAAACCCAAGTAATGAAGGTGGAGGCATTACTTTTCATTCAACCCTCGTAGCTTTGTGTTTATGATGACCATATCTCTATTTGCATAAATGACTGGCCATGTTTTGGAGGTTGTCTTTTCCCCTCTTTTTTGTCTAATGTTTTGCAAACACTGCCAAAATGGTTCAAGACTACCAGCCTTGGAAGAGCCAGGGAGTGGAGATAGCTGAAAAGAGAGAAGAGTCCTCCAGGGAGTGCCAAGGCAAACAAAAGGCATGTCAGTCTTTTGAGTCACTGCATATGGGGGAAAAAAGGTTCTATTCAGGAGAAGGCGGCATCTTTTCACATGGTTAATTAACCTCTTCCACCTTTGTGCTGTTACAGGAAGACGTAATCCTTGGTCCCATATCAAGGGCATAATTAACACCGGTGGAACAAGCCTAGCATGTTCTGCACTTTGTGTTCAAGGTGGACACAAAGTGGAGCCAGCAACACAACAAAGGCAGTGAGGACCTCTCCAATTCATGCAATTCAAAACAGACAAACATAAAACAGAAATCTGGAAAACCCCAGTCTTGTTCGTTTCTTTTTCTCACAATCACTGTGCAACTCTACATCAATCCACTGAAAGGTGTAGAACCTCTACTTATTTTGAGAGGAGGAAATCCATTGAATTTGAATACTAGTGGGTTGTGGGGGGATTGATTTTGTCATTTGGGAGTTGTAGTTGCTGGGATTGATAGTTCCCCTACAATCAAAGAGCATTCTGAACTCCACCAGTGATGGAATTGAACCAAACTTGGCACACATGACCAACAGAAAATACTGGAAGGGTTTGGTGAGCGTTGACCTTGTGTTTTGGAGTTGTAGTTCACCTACATCCAGAGTTATAGTTGCTGGAATTTGTAGTTAACCTACAATCAAACTCCACCAAAGATGGAACTGAACCAAACTTGACACACAAATCTCCCATAACCAAGAGAAAATACTGAAAGGGTTTGGTGGGCATTGACCTTGCGTTTGGGAGTTGTAGTTCACCTATAACCAGAGAGTACTGTGAACTCAAACAATGATGGATCTGGACCAAACTTAGCACAAATACTCAATATGCCCAAATGTGGATACTGGTGGAGTTTGGGAGAAATAGACCTTGACATTTGGGAGTTGTAGTTGCTGGGATTTATTGTTCACCTACAATCAAAGAGCATTCAGAACTCCACCAATGATGGAACTGAACCAAACTTAACACAAAACTCCAATGACAAACAGAAAATATCAAAAGGGTTTGGTGGGCATTGAACTTGAGTTTGGGAGTTGTAATTCACCTACATCCAGAGAGCACTGTGGATTCAAACAATGATGGATCTGGACCAAACTTGGCACAAATATGCCCAAATGTGAACACTGGTGGAGTTTGGGGAAAATAGACCTTGACATTTGGGAGCTGTAGTTGCTGAGATTTATAGTTCCCCTACAATCAAAGAGCATTCTCAACCTCCACCAACGATGGAATTGAACCAAACTTAACACAAAACTCCCATAACCAACAGAAAATACTGAAAGGGTTTGGTGGGCATTGATCTTGAGTTTGGGTGTTGTAGTTTTCCTACATCCAGAGAGTACTGTGGATTCAAACAATGATGGATCTGGACCAAACTTGGCACAAATACTCAATATGCCCAAATGTGAACTCTGGAGGAGTTTTGGAAAAATTTGTCAGGATTAATTTAGTTATATATGTGTTTTCAAATGTGTTTCTATGTAATTCCAAGATGGAGTCTATTGCGTATTAGAAAATGCTATGCAGAATGTCCATGAGGCTGTGATTAAGTAACATTGGGAGAAATGAGATAATGTATGTTCTGGCTGGGAACAGAAGGGAGTCACCCATCTCAGCCAGAGTGAAGAGAGATAAGCAGGTGTGCAGAGAGACTTTCGTTTTCCACTAGTTCCTGTTTGTAGCTCGCTGTGTTAAGACGTGTGTTTGATGTACTTAGTAAAACTTAGTTTTCTTTTGTAACTGAAAGACTGCAGAGTCCTTATTTTGCATACAGTGTCTGCTGATCTAGCAATCCTTCCGCTGGCAAATGTAAATACTCTGACAAAATAAACCTTGACATTTGGGAGCTGTAGTTGCTGGGATTTATAGTTCACCTACGCTCAAAAAGCATTCTGAACCCTACCAATGACAGAATTGGGCAAAACATCCAATACAGAACCCCCTTGATCAACAGAAAATACTTTGTTTCCTGATGGTCTTTGGTGACCCCTCTGAACTCCCTTACCCCCCCCCCCCCCCGAGGGGTCCTGACCCATAGAGTTAGAAACGTTGCCTTAGAACAAGGCACCCAAAGTCCATAATCTCTTATTACTTGTTAGTATTTATTCTCATTTACTGCACAATAATAATAATAATAATAATAATAATAATAATACTTTAGTTATACCCCACCACCATCTCCCCAAGGGGACTCGGGACGGCTTACATGAGGCCAAGCCCAACAACACATCAGTAAAACAACAAAGCAGTAAGCAAATAAAACAATACAATTAATATAACTCACATATAAGCAGTAACACACAAAAATTTAAAACAATGGCAAGAAAAGTCTGTATTGACAAACCCAGTGCAAATTTTTTGCATTCATAAAGAATCGCATTCTGTATGCATTTGATTCTAACCTCAATAGCATCCAACTGGTGCGTGTTTGTGTGAGTGTGAATATTTAAACGAAAAGGCCATTGGGGTTGCATAGCTTAAAGCTCTGCATATAGTGTTTCACATTAATTGTGCAATGCAACTCTTGTGTTGAATGGCAATGTGGTGCGATTGAGCTACGACATCAAATGCAGGACTATATGCATGACAATGTGCACATGTGCATCAGGGGAGGAGGCCGAAGAGGATGAAAGGAGACAATTGTCCCCTCCTTCAAATCAGAATTCTGCACTCTGTGTTGTATTTCCCCTTCCCTCCGGAAATATCTAGCATTGTAGAAAAGGAGGCACCAAAAAGTATTAAACTCCTCCATTTTCTGTGCTCACATTCCCTTGGTTATTCTTCCTGTCTCCAAGATGCCTAAATTAAATTACTAGGCTTGTGCATTTTGGGTGAATCCCGATCTGTTTCTGCTTGCCGGATACAAGAAGTGAACTATATCTGTTTTTAGGTGCTTCCCGAAAATAGCTGCCTTTCTGAAAGGGCGTTTTCACTCCTCAGCCAAAAAAAAAAATGGGCTTAAGATACCATTCTTCCTGCAATGCTTTATCCTCAGTCCGCCGTGGAGACCTGGGTTGGACAAGTTGTAGTTTCAGGGCCATCTTCAAGGGTAGCCCTACTTAGAGTGCATTACAGTAGTCCAGTCTAGAGGTAACTAAGGTGTGGACCACCATGGTCAAGTCAGACTTCATGAGGTAAGGCCGCATTAATTGTGTGAAGGCCCTCCCGGCCACCGTCGACACCTGTGCATCAAGCGTCAGCGCTGAGTCCAGGAGGACCCCCAAACTGCGGACCTGTGATTTCAGGTGGAGTGCAACCCCATCCAGCACAGGTTGCCACCCAATACCCCAGTCAGCCGAGCGACTGACCTGGAGGACCTCTGTCTTGTCAGGATTGATCCTCAGCTTGTTCTTCCTCATCCAGGTCTTCACAGCAGCCAGGCACTGGTCCAGTATCCTCAGGGCTTCCTTGGAGTCAGGTGGAAAAGAGTAGTAGAGTTGTGTGTCATCTGTGTAGAGATGGCACCCAACTCCAAAACTCCAGATGACCTCTCCCAGCGGTTTCATGTAGATGTTAAATAGCATGGGGGACAGAATAGAGCCTTGTGGGACCCCACAGGTCAACGGCCAGGGGTCCCCCAGCTTCACCAACTAGGAATGACCCTCCAGGAAGGACCGGAGCCACAGTAACACCGTGCCCCGAGTCCCATCCCAGCAAATCTCCCCAGCAGGATACAATGGTCGATGGGCTTAAGATACCACTCTTCCTGGGTTTCAATAAAGTGCTTAAGATACCACTCTTCCTGTGATGCTTTCCCCTCGGTCTGCAGTGGAGACCTGAGTTTCAATAAAGTGCTTAAGATACTACTCTTCCTGCGATGCTTTCCCCTCGGTCTACAGAGGAGACGGATTTCTAGAAAGTGCTTAAGATACCACTCTTCCTGCAATGCTTTCCTCTTGGTCTGCAGAGGAGACGGGTTTCTACAAAGTGCTTAAGATACCACTCTTCCTGCAATGCTTTCCTATCGGTCTGCAGAGGAGATGGGTTTCTAGAAAGTGCTTAAGATACCACTCTTCCTGCAATGCTTTCTCCTCGGTCTGCAGAGAAGACTTGGGTTTCAATAAAGTGCTTAAGATACCACTCTTCCTGCAATGCTTTCCCCCCAGTCTGCAGAGGAAACTTGGGTTTCTAGAAAGTGCTTAAAATACCATTCTTCTTGCAATGCTTTCCCCATGGTCTGCAGAGGAGACCTGAGTTTTAATAAAGTGCTTAAGATACCACTCTTCCTGCAGTGCTTTCTCCTCGGTCTGCAGAGAAGACTTGGGTTTCAATAAAGAGCTTAAGATACCACTCTTCTTGCAATGCTTTCCCCTCAGTCTGCAGAGGAGACGGGTTTCTAGAAAGGGCTTAAGATGCCACTCTTCCTGTGATGATTTCCCCTCGGTCTGCAGAGGAGATTGGGTCTCTAGAAAGGGCTTAAGATACCATTCTTCTTGCAATGCTTTCCCCATGGTCTGCAGAGGCTACTTGAGTTTTAATAAAGTGCTTAAGATACCACTCTTCCTGCAGTGCTTTCTCCTCGGTCTGCTGAGAAGACTTGGGTTTCAATAAAGTACTTAAGATACCACTCTTCCTGTGATGCTTTCCCCTTGGTCTGCAGAGGAGATTGGGTTTCTAGAAAGGGCTTAAGATACCACTCTTCCTGCGATGCTTTCCCCTCGGTCTGCAGAGGAGACCTGAGTTTCAATAAAGTGCTTAAGATACCACTCTTCCTGTGATGCTTTCGCCTCAGTCTGCAGAGGAGACGGGTTTCTAGAAAGGGCTTAATATAACACTCTTCCTGTGATGCTTTCTCCTCGGTCTGCAGTGGAGACCTGGGTTTCAATAAAGGGATTAAGATACATAGACAGGACTCATGACAGCAGAGGGAGAGCCGGTGATCAGATCCCTCTTGCTTTCATATTGAGTGGGCTTTCGTGCTGGGCCCGCCCTTCACTTTATGAGCTCCCGAAGGTGCAGGAGGTGCCGCGGATACTGAAGGAAACGGTATCTGCCCACAGCCCTAATGCTCAGCCCACAATGCTCTGAATTTAGGGGCTGAAAGAACCTTTCATTGAGGGGACTTAATTTAAATTTGGAGGAGACAGTGCCCTTATTTTCTCCCAGATGGACATACATATGCCATGTGAATTCATGCACAATCTGCATGTAGATCCATGATGGAACTTGATGTTCAATGTTCCTAGATTTACATGCATATTATGCATGAATTCACATGTTCTTCTTCCAACAAACATACCCAAGCACTTCCATGGGGGATCTTACTCCTTGGCAAGGCTCCAACAAGCTTCTACGCACGGTCTCTAAGACTACCATTCCTATCATCCCCAAAGACCAGACACGCTGGCTGAAACTGGAGGAATTGCAATCCAAACCGTGCCCAGGGCCTTGGACTGATTATATTTCTAACACCCACACACACTTCTGAAAAGCTTATGTTTCAGAGAAAATGCTGTGACCATTCCAGATGCAGGCACTAAATCATCCAGTCTCTTTTCTGAGACATGTGCTGAAGAAGGAAAGCCGGTGATGAATGGGGCTGTCCGTATTTACATTGAGAGCGGAACAGCTGTGAGAATCTCCGAGCACCACAAGTATCCTTTGCAAACTCCTCTCTTTCTCTCCTTCTAGGCTGCCGCTCGGTGACAGTGATGGATGATCTGCTCTTTTGCAGAACTACCTAGAGGTGTGAACTTCTTCTGATGAGGAACAAATCCCCTTCCCTGAGATTGTGCTGGAGCACCTTTTGGAGATGTCCTGGCTTAGCCAACCCACTGTGCACCGTCCAGTCAGAAGGGTACAGAGATGCACAACAATGCCATCCCTGGTGGTTATCCAAGAGTGCAAAAGCTAACCAAATGGGGCAGTTGGATTTTCGCTTTGTGCATCTCATACTTACTTAGTTAGGCGATCCCTCATTGTCTGAGTATGATAGCCTTCCAAGTGTAGGGTCTTGGCAGTGGATACGTAGGTGACTGTAGAACCCTGTTCTTGATCTGTATGTTCTCCTGCAGTTTCCAGGTGGAAGATGGTTCCGGTCAGGGTTGGCTTCATGTGCCTTCCTCTTGGCACGTTTCTCCCTTTCGCCCTCCATTCGTGCCTCTTCAAATTCCTCAACACAGCTGGTCACAGCTGACCTCCAGTTAGAGCACCCAAAGCAAGGGCTTCCCAATTCTCCATGTCTATGCCACTGTTAGCTTTAAGCCCATCTTTCAATCTCTTTTCCTGTCTATCAACATTCAGTTTTCCATTTTTGAGTTGGGAGTAGAGTAACTGCTTTGGGAGACAGTGATCGGGCATTTGGACAATGTGACCAGTTCAGCGGAGTTGATGGAGTAGGAGCATCGCTTCAATGCTGGTGGTCTTCTTCCAGCACACTTAGATTTGTCTGTCTGTCTTCCAAAGAGATTTGCAGGATTTTTTGAGGCAATGCTGATGGAATCATTCCAGGAGTTGAGTGTTAACGTCTGTAGACAGTCTACGTTTCACAGACATATAGCAGGGCTAGGAGGACAATAGCTTTATAAACAAGAACTTTCATCTCTCTATGGATGTCCCAGTCCTAAAACATTCTCTGCTTCATTTGGAAAAATACTGCACTTGAAGAGCTCAAACGGTGTTGTATTTCAGTGACTTTTGTGCAGAGGTGACTGTCAAGGGAGCAGAAATCATAGAATTGTAGAATCAAAGAGTTGGAAGAGACCTCATGGGCCATCCAGTCCAACCCCCTGCCAAGAAGCAGGAATATTGCATTCAAAGTACCCTTGACTGATGGCCATCCAGCCTCTGTTTAAAAGCTTCCAAAGAAGGAGCCTCCACCACACTCCAGGGCAGAGAGTTCCACTGCTGAATGGCTCTCACAGTCAGGAAGTTCTTCCTCATGTTCAGATGGAATCTCCTTTCTTGTAGTTTGAAGCCATTATTCCTTGTCCTAATCTCCATGCATGCAGTAAACAAGTTTGCTCCCTCCTCCCTGTGGCTTCCTCTCACATATTTATACATGGCTATCATATCTCCTCTCATCCTTCTCTTCTTCAGGCTAAACATGCCCAGCTCCTTAAGCCGCTCCTCATAGGGCTTGTTCTCCAGACCCTTGATTATTTGAGTCACCCTCCTCTGGACACATTCCAGCTTGTCAATGTCTCTTTTGAATTGTGGTGCCCAGAGTTGGACACAATATTCCAGGTGTGGTCTAACCAAAGCAGAATAGAGGGGTAGCATGACTTCCCTAGATCTAGACACTACGCTCCTCTTGATGCAGGCCAAAATCCCATTGGCTTTTTTTGCCACCACATCACATTGTTGGCTCATGTTTAACTTGTTGTCCACGAGGACTCCAAGATCTTTTTCACACGTACTGCTCTCAAGCCAGGCGTCCCCCATTCTGTATCTTTGGTCTCCCTATGGATGTCCTCAAACACTCTCTGCTTCATTTGGAAAAATGCTGCACTTGCAGAGCTCAGGCAGTGTTGTATTTCAGTGTCAATCTTGACTTATATGGAGAGATGGCTGCCAAGGGAGTTGAAATGGTCAACATTTTCTAATGTTACACCATTAAGCTGTATTTCTGGCATTGCAGAGTGATTGGCTGGTGCCTTCTATAAGCACACTTTGGTTTTCTTGATGTTCAGTGAGGGGGCGAGCTTCTCATATGCTTCTGCAAAGGTGTTTAGAGTGGCTTGTAGGTCTTCTCCTGAATGTGCACAGGTTACGTCATCATCGGCATATTGGAATTCGATAACAGATGTTGTTGTGACCTTGGTTTTGTTCTTGCTAAACCCTCTATAGCACCGAGGCTTATTAAACATGGCTTTCTGTGGGCAAGCAGATGATGACTAATGGATAATTATTTATTTACAGCTTTTATATTCCGCCCTTCTCACCCCGCAGGGGACTCAGGGCAGATTACAGTGTACACATATATGGCAAACATTCAATGCCAATTTTGACATACAAACATATACAGACATAGACAGAGGCTATTTAACTTTTTCTGGCCGCCAGGGGAGCTGTCGCTTTCATTGTCCACCTGCGACGCTGATGAAGCACTTCCGCATTCCCCGCATGCTTTCCCGCTGGAATGCTTTGCTGAAGTCTTCTTTATGGCCTCATAAATCAGTTAATTTCGCCTCCCCACACTTTAAGGTGGTACCTTATTTTCCTACTTGACAGATACAACTGTCTTTCAGGTTGCAAAGGTCAACAACAGGCTACACACAATTGGTTGGAAACCCACTCCAACCCGGGCAGGCTTCGAACTCATGACCTTTTTGGTCAGAGTGATCTTAATGCAGCTGACACTCAGCCTGCTGCACCACAATCCCGGTGTTCCTGATACGGAACCTATAACATATGTTCCGTATCAGAAAGTAGAGCTGATGTGGTCTATCCAACGTAATTTTCTGAATCACCAGCCCAAATAACCAAACTGAATCTAACGTTGACCAAAAACTGATTTGTAACCCTTTTGGTACTAATGTTGGAGAGTGGTCCTTGGTCAAAGTAGTCCATGGTCAAAAAATGTTGGGAACCACTAGTCTATAGGTTTTCAAGTGTTTCCAAATAAACCTATCTCAACCTCAGATCAAGGCAATGACTCTGAACAAATCTTGCAAAGAAAACTACATGACAGTCTTCAGATATGGCTTGAGGACACCTTGGTAGGACTTCACATCTTCCTGTTCCAGGATCTGTGACATAAGAGCCCCATCCCATATTCAACCTGGCAACCCAATAAACCCCCGTGGAGTGAAGTAATTGCTACAGAAGTCTAGATTATAAACTCCGGAATGAGAGAGGGATCCTTCCCCTTTGAAGTTCCTTTTGTCTGGTCTTTGTTGTCATTCCCAACTTGAGCGCTGCCTTTGAAGCACCTTGTCTTCTTTCTTCCTCAACTGTGTTGACAGCAGAAGAAAACACACATCAGAAATGAAATTTCTTTATTTCGACATCAGGAGTAAACAAGATGTCAGCTGTTTTGTGAGAGAAAAGGAGAATGGAGCCGAGAAGGGGAACAACACATGAGAGCTGAACGGGGAAGAATTGAGGGTGATCATATTTTCAAATGAGTAGAAGAAGCTCGGGAAGGTTATATTCTCAAGGCAATGGGGAAAGTCTGAACGCACATCAAAAAATTTTCAGATCCCTTGACAATGGTCATAGCAGTCAGCCTCGGAGGGGCGAGTCAAATTTAAACTTCTCACCCGCACTTCTGAAGGAAAAGGGAGAATATGAAATGATGCCGCTGCAGGAATATATTTCCACCAATTACAGAGGATCATATCTTTTAAAAATCAAAAGAGGTTGCCCAACTTACTTGGATCTTTTCACAATCTTCTACTCTTTGACCTGCGTTGCCTAGGAGTATAGCTTCCAGAAGTGAAAGAAAAAAAATTGCCCCCAAATAATTTCCCATAAATGTTATTCATAATTAAATGGGAGAAAAGTACCAGAAATTGATTCATGACAAAATCATCTGTATGTGGATAATGCCCAACTCAATGCCAAGGAAGTTGTCCTGCCTTTGAACCATTGTCTGAAGGCAGTGATTGATTGCGTGAACAAGTTGAAGCTCAATCCAGACAAGAACTCCAGTATGCTGATGACAACGTCGTCTGTGCACATTCAGAAGAAGACCTACAAGACACGCTAAACATTTTCGCAGAAGCATACGAGAAGCTCGGCCTGTCATTAAACATCAAGAAAACCAAAGTGCTCTTCCAGCAGTCACCAGCCAATCCCTCTCCAATGTCGGAAATACAGCTTAATGGTGTAACATTAGAAAATGTTGACCATTTCCGCTCCCTTGGCAGCCACCTTTCCACAAAAATCAACATTGGCACTGAAATACAACACCGCCTGAGCTCTGCGAGTGCAGCATTTTTCCAAATGAAACAGAGAGTGTTTGAGGACCGGGATATTCATAGGGAGACCAAGGTGCTTGTTTATAAAGCTATTGTCTTCCCAACCCTGCTATATGCCTACGAGACGTGGACAGTCTACAGACGTCACATGCAACTCCTTGAACGATTCCAATAGTGCTGCCTCCAAAAAATCATGCAAATCTCTTAGGAACACAAGCAAACAAATGTCAGTGTGCTGGAAGAAGCAAAGATCACCAGCACTGAAGCGATGGTCTTCCGCCATCAACTCCGCTGGTCCGGCCACATTGTCCGGATTCCTGGCCACAGTCTCCCAAAGCAGTTGCTCTACTCTGAACTCAAGAAGAGAAAATGGAATGTTGGAAAACAGGAAAAGAGATTTGAAGATGGGTTCAAAGCCAACCTTAAAAACTCTGGCATAGACACTGAGAACTGGGAAGCCCTGGCCCTTGAGTGCTCCAGTTGGAGGTCAGCTGTGACCAGCAGTGCTGTAGAATTTGAAGAGGCATGAATGGAGGGTGAAAGAGAGAAACATGCCAAGAGGAAGGCACGTCAAGCCAACCCCAACCAGGACCACCTTCCACCTGGAAACCAATGCCCTCACTGCGGGAGAACATGTAGATCAAAAATAGGGCTCCACAGTCACCTACGTACCCACCACCAAGACACTACACTTGGAGGACCATCATCCTGAGACTACGAGGGATCGCCTAAGTAAGTAAGTAAATAAGTAAAAATCACTCGTGTCTTGGAGGTGGGATTTGGGAATGGCTGGTTGAGGTTGAACTCCGCTTTAAAACTAGACTCCGCTTTAGACCTGGAAGCCCAGGTGGCAGCAGTGACTAAGTCAGTCTACATACAACTAAAGCTTGTGCGCCAATTATGCCCATTCCTGGATACCCCAGACCTGGTCTCAGTGGTGTAGCCATTGGTTACAATCCAGATTGGACTATTGTGATGCACTCTACGTAAGTCTGCCCTTGAAGAGCATCCAGAAATTACAGTTCATCCAAAGAGCAGTGGCTAGGTTTCTGATGGGTGCTAACTTCAGGGAGCATACTACACTTATCCTGAAGCAGCTCCATTGGTTGCCTCTCTGGTTCCAGGCACAATTCAACGCACTGGTCATCATCTATAAAGTCCTATATGGCTTTGATCCAGCCTAACAGAGCACCGTGTCCCCTGTTACATCCTAGAGCTTGAACTTAGATCAAGCAGGGAAACTCGAATCAATACGCTAGCCACACCAGTATGCGCATAACTAGAGAAGACTCCTTATCGGGTTCAGCCCCAGCTCTCTGGAACTCCCTCCCTGAAGAACTAAGGGCTACTCCATCTTTGCTTAGGAAGGGGGCCAAAGCTTTCTTATTTAACAAAGCCTTTAATAGAGCCATGACAGGAGTTGAGGATTTTATGATCGGGATGGAGGAAGGATACATGGGGGAGAAGTTATGGATTTAACTGAAATGTGGGATTTGATTGATTGTTGTTCTATCAGTGAGCACCCAATGTTCAGCCCAGCTTACTGTCCACCTAAGCAGTTTGAAAACAGCTGTGAGTAGAGAAATTAGGCACTGCTTAAGCAGAGAAGTATTTTATGGCACCATAACAGAAATACCAGAAAATGCCGGCAATCAAAGGAAGAAGGAAGTATTGTATCAAGGGCTCTTCATCATGGAGGATGGAGAAACAGCACCCCCCTGTGGCTGGAATTGAGCACAATCTCCAGGACATTGAAGTTGGGAAAAGTGCCAACATAATACCTCTATCTGTTGTCTGTCCTGTCAGTTTAATGACATTGAACGTTTGCTGTGTGTGTGTTCTGTGATCTGTCCAGAGTCCCCTTCAGGGTGAGAAGGGTGGAATATAAATGCTGTAAAGCACTGGGATTGTGGTGCAGCTGGCTGAGTGTCAGCTGCATTAAGATCACTCTGACCAAAAGGTCATGAGTTCAAAGCCATCCCGGGTTGGAGTGGGTTTCCAACCAATTGTGTAGCCTGTTGTCGACTTTTGCAACCCGAAAGACAGTTGCATCTGTCAAGTAGGAAAATTAGGTACCACCTTAAAGTGTGGGGAGGCGAAATTAACTAATTTATGAGGCCATAAAAAAGACTCCAGCAAACACTCCAGCAAAAAGCATGCGAGAAATGCGGAAGTACTTCATCAGTTATCTCAGATGGACGATGAAAGCGACAGCTCCCCTGGTGGCCAGAAAAAGTTAAATATAGCCTCTGTCTATGTCTGTATATATGTTGTTTGTCAAAAACTGGCATTGAATGTTTGCCATATATGCGTACACTGTAAACCACCCTGAGTCCCCTGTGGGGTGAGAAGGGCGGAATATAAAAGCTGTAAATAATAAATAAATAAATAAATAAGGAGCCCCCAGTGGCGCAGTGGGTTAAACCCCTGTGCCAGCAGGACTGAAGACCGACAGGTCACAGGTTCGAATCCGGGGAGAGGCGGATGAGCTCCCTCTATCAACTCCAGCTCCTCATCCAGGGACATGAGAGAAGCCTCCCACAAGGATGATAAAAGCATAAAATCATCTGGGCGTCCCCTCGGCAACATCCTTGCAGATGGCCAATTCTCTCACACTAGAAGCAACTTGCAGTTTCTCAAGTCGCTCCTGACATGACAAAAAAAACCAATCAATAAAATTATCATGATATTTATATACTTTGTTCTCCTGATTGAAGGATTTTAATGTTTGTATTCTGTTTGAGCCTTGTGTCAATGCTGCAAAGAAAGGCAGAATAGAAATGTCCTAAATAATTAAACAAAACCTAGATCTTATTGTCAGTCCCAAATAGAGCAGATTCATGCTATCAATAAAGTCTATCCATGTGTCGATTCACCATTCAAACATTGATTCAATGAGTTGGAATAGATCGAGGCGGTTCAGGGGAAGAAAAAGTGGGCATCTTTGTCACTTCCAATACTGAACAAGATGGAGTTGATAGTTAAGAATAAGGAGAACATTTTGCCATGTCCTGAATAAATGTGGTATGGCTCAGAATTTTCAAAGTTTGCATTTGTCTAGGTTAGGTCTAACTAAGTTCTATAGCAGTGGTTCTCAACCTTCCTAATGCTGCGACCCCTTAGTACAGGTCTTCATGTTGTGGTGACCCCCAACCATAATGTTATTTCCGTTGCTACTTCACAACTGTGATTTTGCTACTGTTATGAATCTTAATGTAAATATCTGATATGCAGGTGAAGTTGGGGGAGATTGATTTTGTCATTTGGTAATGCTGGAGTTGCTGGGATTTATAGTTCACCTAAAATCAGAGAGCCTTCTGAACTCCACCAATGATGGAATTGAATCAAACTGAGCACACAGAATTCCCATAACCAAGAGAAAATACTGGGAAGGTCTGGTGGACATTGACCTTGAGTTTTTTTGGAGTTGAGGGGCCGACCAAGGGAAAGATGGATGGACGGCATCCTTGAAGTGACTGGACTGACCTTGAGGGAGCTGGGGGTGGTAACGGCCGACAGGGAGCTCTGGCGTGGGCTGGTCCATGAGGTCACGAAGAGTCGGAGACAACTGAACGAATGAACAACAACAAGTTCACCTACATCAGGAGAACACTGTGGACTCAAGCAATGATGGATCTAGATCAAACTTGGCACAAATACTCAATATGCCCAAATGTGAACACTGGTAGAGTTTGGAGAAAATACACCTTGCCATTTGGGAGATGTAATTGTTGGGATTTATAGTTCACCCACAATGAAATAGCATTCTGACCCCCACCAATAGAATTGGACCAAACTTTCCACACAGAACCCTCATGATCAACAGAAAATACTATGTTTTCTGATGGTCTTTGGCGACCCCTCTAACACCCCCTCGCGACCCCCACAGGGGTCCTGACCCCCAGGTTGAGAAACACTGTTCTATAGGATGGTGATAATGTAAATGGTGCAGAAATGAAGCCTTTGTGACCCCATCATTGGACAAACAGAGTTTCTGAAATTACACTGGGATTTATTCCAAGCAGCAAAGTCCTTTTCAAACCCAAGATGGAAAAGAATCCAAGCAAACCTGGTATAAGAAAAAGAGCGTATTTCTCATGCAAGTTTTGTCCTTATTCCCTTGGTGTTCTTTTTTGCTCCATGAAGTGATCGAGCATCTTCTTTTTCTCCTTTACAGTCACATACACAGCTCCTCGGTTAATTCGCTCCTTTGCGAGATTGGAGATTAGATAACAGCCAGGATTTATAGCTAGTGAAAATTAAAATAAATATATAAATAAATGGAGGAAAAAGATCTGCTTTTGTCGAGGATTCAAATGATGAAATATGCCACCCTGGAAATTTTTCTCACATCACTTGCAGACAGTACAATCTCACTTACATGCCAAGGCAAGTGACAGTGGTTAGAAAATCAACCGGAGTAATAAGGCTCGAAAGAACAGAGGAAATCATTTGGGGAGTGAAGGAAGAAAAAGGAGGAGGAGGAGGAGGAGGAGGAGGAGGAGGAGGAGGAGGAGGAAGAGGAGGAGGAGGAGGAGAAGGAGAAGGAGAAGGATAAGGATGAAGGAGAAGGAGGAGGAGGAGGAGGAGGAGGAGGAGGAGGAGGAGGAGAAGGAGAAGGAGAAGGAGAAGGAGGAGAACGAGATTAGAAACCCCAGGGGAGGTGGGGCACCCACAGAGCCCCGCAAAACCTCTCGTGGAGCCCCAAGGAGAAGGAGAAGGAGAAGGAGAAGAGAAAGTAGAAAAGGAAATACTGAAGGAATGTGAAGAGGCAGCTCAAAAAGAGAAGTTAGTTTCCTTCCCATCTGCAGCTTTCATGACTGACATGGTGGATCTCCTAGTGGTTCTCAACCTTTCTAATGCCGTGACCCATACAGTTCCTCATGTTGTGGTGACCCCCAACCACAAAACTATTTTCGTTGCTACTTTATAACTGTAATTTTGCTACTGTTTTGAATCATAATGTAAATATATTTTCATTATTACAAATTGAACATAATTAAAGCATAGTGATTATTCACAAAAACAATATGTTTTGGGGAGGTTGGAAAATGGATGAAGGGATCTGCAGTACCTTCAAACAATTCAGCTCTGACTTCCACAGACCTGGGTCGCCCGGCTTGGGGGGCGTGAGCCGGGTGTCCCAGACTCTGAGGCAGAGCCTGGGCTCTGTGAGGAGCTATTTTGAGGAGGGGGCAGGGCCAAAGGAGGTGGTATCGCGACCCCTCCAAAATGGCCAAGCAACCCCCCTGGGGGTCGCGACCCCCAGGTTGAGAACCACTGTCCTAGAGGACATCTTTGGGCTGTGGTTTCTTAAGGAAATTTTGAGCCAACATGAAGAACAGATAAATAGTTGGAGTGTGTCCAGATTTATTCCAGAGTAAGGGAACTTTGTGGTGTTCTTTTGATGTCAATGTAGTTCTCACCCTTTGGTTTTCAATTCCCAAAAGACTCTGTCAATTTGACCCAAAACAAGAGATTTCTGGAAGCTAAAATCCAAAGAAGAAATTTGGATAAACCAAAGGTTAAGAATGGGATAATATACCAAACCTAGTGATGAATTGGAATGAAGCCTGGAGTAGCCATGGCATGAAAGTAGGCTTGTGCATTCGGGGTAAGCCGCGATCCATTTTGGTGTCCCATATTTCTTTGGGGACCTGATCCATTTTTTGGGAACCTCCTGAATTCCTGAGGGCAGATACAAAGGTTGAATGTGAAAAGTAATGCCTCCACCTTTGTTACTTGAACAGGCAACTCTGCATCTAAACTAGGAAATCCCAACTGAATGACACCTCACGAGGGAGGGTCTTCCTCCAGGGGCAAATCAAGAATGGGCAACTTGGAAGTCCCTGAATAGTCTCAGAAGCAGAGTGGGCAGATCAAAAGACAACCTGGCAAAATGGCACGACCTAAAAGAATCCCACACCTTGTGTGACTGTGGAGCAGAACAGACAACTCTGCATCTGTATGCTTGTCCACTGTGCCCTGCCTCATGTACAGACGAAGAGTTGTTGGAGGCTGCAGACAATGCCATTGCTGTTGCCCGTTTTTGGTCGAAGGATATTTAGCCGCCTGCGCTCCTCCTATTTCTATCAATTTTATACTAATTTATGCAATGCTTTTGATACGAAATTATAAGCATGACAGATGTAGCCATCCAAGTTAGAAGCAACTAACTAAGTAATAAAGAGCATGCACATCAGTCCAGGATTTTTCGAGCCTTCTTGACCCTTCAAAAATGTGCTATTCGACATTTTTAAAAATAATGTTAAATATGCCTTCCGCCCTTAATATAGATCTAGGCTATCACTCTTGGGGCTTAAACTTGTCCAATTAAATGAAAGTGGCACTGATATCACTGGGTCTGCTCCTCAGAGTTTGGGAAAGTTACTTTGTCAATACATGCCAAGAATGCCTTGCCATGTTGTCCAAAAAAGGCAACTTTTTCCCAAGTTTTTTGAAGCTGATTCACCTGTGTTTGCCCATACACATTGCCGGTGAATCTTTTCTCTCTGTGCCATTCCCTGCTGCATAGGGGAAAAGTTGCTCGCAGTAGGCCAACGAGGGCATGCAAATGAGCCATTAATAATTCATGGCCAATTTGACTGAGATCGGGCAGGTGCCTTAGCAGGATGTTGCCTACCAGGTGAAAAAGTGAGCTTCTCCCTTCTGTCAGGTACTTCCTCCACCTCCCTCTCCATCCCATCCAGACGTCTTGGTGGAGCTAAAAAATCAGACATCCTTCACCTCTGGACCTTAATTGTGGCATATGCTGCTTTCAGTTCCCTTTGTACTTTCCCCTGCAATTCACCCTACATTAACAAGCTGGAAGCAAAGCAGAGGAAGGAGAGGAAGTTGGACCTCCATTCCATCCTGCTGTCGCCTCAGTGAATTATTTATACACCTGTGAAGCTTTGTTTCTCCTTCTCCCATCTCTTCTAATGGCAATTTTGTGCCACATCAAACTCTATAATGAGAGCTACTGAGGCAATCCATTGCCAAGAATGGTGGCATTGGTTGAAAAAAATGTGGCTTTATGTAGTTAGACCCTGGAGTGCAACTAGCTCTCTGCCTTTCCTTTGGTCATTCTGAAAATGTAACCAAGTCAATGTGAGCAAAATCATGAAATCACAGAATGATTGAGTTGCGATGGGCATCACAGATATTATAGCTGAATTGCTGGATCAAGCAGAATCTTCCATGTCTTTGTGGTGGCTGGTGGTTTCCATGCCTCGGAGATCTTCTAGTTGAATTGCTGGATCAAGCAGAATCTTCCATGTCGTTGTGGTGGGTGGTGGTTTCTATGCCTCAGAGATCTTCTAGTTGAATTGGTGGATCAAACAGAATCTTCCATGTCTTTGTGGTGGCTGGTGGTTTCCATGCCTCGAAGATCTTCTAGTTGAACTGCTGGATCAAGCAGAATCTTCCATGTCTTTGTGGTGGCTGGTGGTTTCCATGCCTCGGAGATCTTCTAGTTGAATTGCTGGATCAAGCAGAATTTTCCATGTCTTTGTGGTGGCTGGTGGTTTCCATGTCTCGGAGATCTTCTAGTTAAATTGCTGGATCAAGCAGAATCTTCCACGTCATTGAGGTGGCTGGTGGTTTCTATGCCTCAGAAATCTTCTAGTTGAATTGCTGGATCAAGCAGAATCTTCCATGTCTTTGTGGTGGCTAGTGGTTTCTGTGCCTCAGAGATCTTCTAGTTGAATTGCTGGATCAAGCAATTGTTTAAGGAGTTCAGAATGCTCTTTGATTTTAGGTGAACTATATATTCCAGCAACTACAACTCCCAAATGACAAAATAACCCACCCACCTATCCCCAATATTCAAATTTGGTCATATCAGGTATTTTTGTCAAATTTGGTCCTGGGAATGAAAATACATTCTGCATATCGGATATTAACACTACGATTCATAACAGTAGCAAAATTACAGTTATGACTTAGCAACAAAAATAATTTTATGGTTGGGGGTCACCACAACATGAGGAACTGTATTATGGGGTCATGGCATTAGGAAGGTTGAGAACTACTGTTCTAGAGGCATTAGAACATGGCCATATAGCCCGAAACAACGTACCACAACCCAGATCCAGTGTTTGTTTTGATGGCTTGACCAAGACTCTAGGATATCAGGATTTGGATCACTGCTTGGCCATGAAAACCACTTCATAGCCTTGGGTAATTCTCACACCCTCAGCCTCAAAGGAAGACAATGAGAAACGTCCCAAGAAAATGAAATGATAGAGTCTCCACAAATCAAAATCAGCTTGAAGGCACATGACAACAGCAGCCAAATATACCTTGTATTCAGCTGTAAGGCGCCATGGCTTGAAATAAACCCATCACAATCCTAGTTATTTATTGCCAATATAAATCACACCCTGCTCATACCAGGGTGACATTAAGTTAGACTTAAGTTTCCTAACATGCTTCAAGGATACACTTTCAGACTCCTTTTCCTCCTTGGTTTCCCTCATCGTCAGTTGTGTGAAGATTGTTTTGTATGTTACAGATAGTATATTCGAATGGAGAATCATGGCAGCCTCCATACTTGGACAAGAGAGTTTTCATTATATTAAACTATTTATTTGTCGTGTCAGGGTAACCAGTCCATTGTATTACATTTCTAACAGAACAAAACAAACAAACAAACAGACAAAATACAAAATTTGTGAGTTTGGTAGCTGATTAAATGTCCTTAGACCAGTAGCTGGCCACTTGGAGTGCTTCTGGTGTTGCTGCAAGAAGGTCCTCCATTGTGCATGTGGCAGGGCTCAGGGTGCATTGCAACAGGTGGTCAGTGGTTTGCTCTTCTCCGCACTTGCATGTCGAGGATTCCACTTTGTGGCCCCATTTCTTGAAGTTGGCTCTGCATCTCGTGGTGCCAGAGCGCAGTCTGTTCAGCGCCTTCCAAGTCCTCTGTGTGCCCAGGGGGGAGTCTCTCATTTGGTATCAGCCATTGGTTGAGGTTCTGGGTTTGAGCCTGCCACTTTTGGACTCTCGCTTGCTGAGGTGTTCCAGCGAGTGTCTCTGTAGATCTTAGAAAACTATGTCTAGATTTAAGTCGTTGACGTGCTGGCTGATACCCAAACAGGGGATGAGCTGGAGATGTCTCTGCCTTGGTCCTTTCACTATTGGCTGCTACTTCCCGACGGATGTAAGGTAGTGCAATACCGGCTAAGCAGTGTAATTTCTCCAGTGGTGTAGGGCGCAGACACCCTGTGATGATGTGGCATGTCTCATTAAGAGCCACATCTACTGTTTTAGCATGGTGAAATGTGTTCCACACTGGGCATGCATACTCAGCAGCAGAGTAGCATAACGCAAGGGCAAATGTCTTCACTGTGTCTGGTTGTGATCCCCAGGTTGTGCCAGTCAGCTTTTGTATGATATTGTTTCTAGCACCCACTTTTTGCTTGATGTTCAGGCAGTGCTTCTTGTAGGTAAGGGCACGGTCCAGAGTGACTCCCAGGTATTTGGGTGTGCTGCAATGCTCCAGTGGGATTCCTTCCCAGGTCATCCTCAGAGCTCAGGATGCTTGTCTGTTCTTGAGATGAAAAGCACATGTCTGTGTTTTAGATGGATTCGGGATCAGCTGGTTCTCCCTGTAATAGGCAGTAAGACAACCTAGAGCTTTGGAGAGCTTCTGTTCAACCACCTCAAAGCTCCCTGCTTGAGCAGTAATGGCACGATCATCAGCATAGATGAAACTCTCCGTCCCTTCTGGCAGTGGCTGGTCATTTATGTAGATGTTGAACATGGATGGAGCAAGCACGCTTCCCTGAGACAGGCCGTTCTTCTGTTTCCGCCATCTACTTCTCTGGCCCTGGAACTCAACAAAAAAGCTCCTGTTTTGTAGCAGGTTTCCTATGAGGCGGGTGAGGTGGTCGTCCTTTGTGATATTATACATTTTTCTCAGGAGGAGGCGGTGGTTCACAGTATCATAGGCTGCGGACAGGTCTATGAAGACAACTCCTGTGATCTGCTGCCTTTCAAACTAATTAAATAATTTGATATATCAACAAACTTCTGCAGTATATTTTTTTGGTCAAGTTGAAAGGTTTTCATCCCAATCCCAGATCAGGACAAACAAAAATATTCTGCTCACAAAGATATTGCAGCAAAAGAAGACTGGATGGCGTTGGGGTGAGGAAGCCATAACCCACTGAGGTCTAGGCAGGGCTGGATTATCAGAGGTTCAGCTAGTTGATCCCGGTCTCATGTGGCCCAGATGTCTAGAAATGAAAGCTAAAGAAGGTATTGCTTGCTTTCTATTCTTCTCCAGTCCCTCCCTGAATCTCCTGATGCTTCTGCTATCATCAATATGTGGTGTGTTATGTGAATAACTGAGTAAAAATGCATGAGCCTGTTAGTCTCACTGAAGCAGTGGGGTTGAAAATGAGTTCACAGATGCAGACTTATTTTTGCCACTGTTGATTGTTCCTTGGGCTTTCTTTCATTATTTATCAATTAATTTATTTAATTGATTTTTGTGTCATTGCGTGCTCAGAACAGAACAAATCGCAGATTGGTAAAAAGGGCCACCTTTTTTTAATGGCTCCAACCACCTCAATTTGGAGTTTCCAGTAGACTTGTGCATGGATTTGTTTTCTTCTGTTTACCTTTCATACCTTCAATACCTCCAGGAGCCCGTAACAGTAATGGCCCTCCCAGTACGAAAACCCACCTGACATGAAAGCAAGCAGGAGCCAATCTCAGCTCTTCCTCCCCTATTTGGCATCACAGTTGAGTCTTTTTGATTTTCCTTTATTTTCCTGATTCTTTTTATTTAGTAGGGCTGACTGGGAGTTGGGGACCTGAGGTGAGGTAGATGCAAACACATTTGGGGGTTGGAGAGTCACTCTTTTAGTGTCTTTTTCTCCTCCCCTTCCTCTCCTTTGGAAAATACTTCTAAAAGATAATAGTAAAGGTAAAGGTTTTCGCCTGACATTACGTCCAGCCATGCCTGCCTCTGCAGATTGGTGCTCATCTCCATTTCTAAACTGAAGAGCTGGCATTGTTCGTAGACACCTCCAAGGTCATGTGGCCAACATGACTGTATGAAGTGCTATTACCTTCCTGCTGGAGTGGTACTTATTGATGTACTCACATTCGCATGTTTTCAAACTACTAGGTTGGCAGGAGCTGGTGCTAACAGCGGGAGCTTACCCCACTCCCCGGATTCGAACCACCGACCTTTTGGTCAGCAAGTTCAGCAGCTCGGCAGTTCAACTAGCTGCACCACCAGCAGGCCCATTGCCAGGATTTTGATTCGGGGGGGGGGGTGAGTTTGATTCAGGGGGGGGACTGAGTCTGGGTGAAAGAGGGTCTACCCTAGCAAACCTTTTGTATCATTACCCCAATACCCCCATGCATATGGGTTATATTGAGAATGGTGATCAGATCATGATATGAATAAACATAACAGTTTAAATAATGTACCAGTAAGGCCTTCTCGTGGACCACCATGAGAATTTCGGGGGGGGGCTGAAGCCCTTATAGCCCCCACCCCCCAGCTACATGCCTGGCCACCAGGGATTCCTCCTCCTATTAATCAACTCACATTTGCATGTTTTCAAACTGCTAGGTTGGCAGAAGCTGGGCCTAACAGCAGGAGCTCGTGCCGCTCCCCGGATTTGAACCTGTGACCTTTCAATCAGCAAGTTCAGCAATTCAATGCTTTAACCCCTCTGTGCCACCGGGGGCTCCTAAAGATAATAAATATTATTAATAATAGAAATTCCAGCAAACAAAAAGAGAAGCCTACCTCTCCTCTAGAGTAGAAAGTAGAAACAGCTTTAAGGAAGCAAAACCCCAAGCAGAAAGGAGATTTCAACCTTGAAGACAAGAGAGAGGGGATTTTTAAGGTAGTCCAGGGAGGATAGCTCGACAGAGCTCTTCCTTCCCTGGGCCTCCTTAAAATGCCTTGGATGGAAAGCTACATGGGGTGCTGCTGATGCTGAGAGAGAAAGCACACATGCCTGCCTCTCCTCTAGAGTAGAACAGTTTTAAGAAGCAGTAAATCCGGTCTCCTCCTCTACAAACAAAAGGGAAAGGATCCAGAAACTTAGTGATAATGAAGCATATGGAATGGGAGCCTGCGGGAAGTCCTTCCCATAATGGGCTAGATATGGTGCTTTCTTAACTCTATTGCTGACACCCAGACTCCCTTGAAGGGAAGAAAGGAAAGGCTCCCAGGGAAAAGGAGAGCCTCGTAAGATCCCCATTGCCACCAATGGGCCACAAAGGGCTGCTTTTTTCAGATGCAGAACAAAAATGCCCATTCAGCAGCACACCCATTACTGGAAGATGTTGGAAAATGGGCTTCCAGTATCCAACAAGCAGAAATGGATAGTGATTCACCCGAAATGCACAAGCCTACTTTCCAGACCACTAGAAAGGGCCCATTCCAATGTACTATCTTTGAGTTGCTGTGAAGTGTGCAACAAAGAAGGACATCTAATCACCTCTCAACAAAAGTTTGCTCCAGGCACTGTCAGGCCATTATATGCTAATCAAGGTGGTCAGTTGAAACATTCACACCTAGCTCCGGCAGACAAGAGTCCTTTGTTCCACCCTGGTCATTCCACAGATATATAAACCCTTTTTCCTAGTTCCAACAGACCTCACTACCTCTGAGGATGCTTGCCATAGATGCAGGCGAAACGTCAGGAGAGAATGCCTCTAGACCATGGCCATATAGCCTGAAAAAACCTACAACAACCCATTGCAACTTTAGTTAGCTTACAAGTTGGACAATTGCAATTTGTGTTTCTCTCCCCTCCCCAGAAAGAGAGGACAAAAAGAAGAAGAGTTGCTCAGGGCCAGCAAGGGCATTTCAGATACTCTAAATGTGTTCTGTGAATTTCTGAAAACATGGGGAAGCCGAGAGAAAGGAGTGATGGTGATCTCTCCCTAGCCTGTAATGTCAAAGATGTTCCTCTAGCCATACACTCAGCAAATGCCAACCTTTATGGAGCATACTACATTTCTTCTTGGTTCCCCAGCTTCTCTCCATAATAACAAGAAGCACTGCATAGAAACTGACAGTATCTCTAAACCCCAAGATCACAGCTTGCTACTAATTATAGGCATAAATAACTAGTGACTTTACCCATCTGTTCATTATTTGGCAGCATGTTTGCTCGTCCGCAGAATCCATGCCACCTGCGAGCTTCACACGGCCCTCGGAGAATGGGTCACGCCGCCCTCCAAATCTGCAGATGCCATGCTACAAGAGCTGCCTGCAAGGACAGCCTCATGGAGAACTTGCTGGCCCAGCCCCACTCGTTTCTCTGCCACCTGCAATGGGGAAATAAATAATGCAACTGACATACTTCCATCCATTATATTGCATAAAGGCAGAACACAAAATGGAACATAGCTATCTAGATGTTGATGATGATCACAATGATCATTACTATTAATATGTTTTATTTATATCCTGTTTTTCCCCCACTTTGGGGCTCAAAGTGGAAATTCAAACCATATACAAGTCAAAGGCAAATAATTAAATGACTATGAAAATCAAACCTTTCCCCCGGACCTTTCTTGTGTCTAGAAACCTTTTCCTGCATGGATGGCCCCTGGGATTTCTGCTATTACTACTATTACTACTACTACTACTACTACTACTACTACTACTACTACTGTTACTGTTACTACAAAGGTTGGATGGCCATTGGTTGGGGTGCTTTATAACAACAACAACTACTACTACTACTACTACTCACCCTATCTCCCCAAAAGGGACTCAGGGTGGTTTACAGACAAAAGTAGCTAAGTGGCAAACATTCATCGCCAAAACAAATAAACAACCACAAATCAACTGGAGCCACAGCGGCCTGGGCAGGGTGATGATGAGGCCCTTCTGGGCCTGCTGATGCCACAGCCGCCTCAAGAAGGGTGATAGCGAGGCCCTCCTGAGCCATTGGTGCCATGGCTGCCTCAAGGAGGGTGATGGTGAGATGCTCCTGAGCCATTGATATCATGACTACCTTGGGGAGGACAATAGTGAGGCCCTTATGGGCCGTTGGTGCCGCAGCTGCCTTGAGGAGGGTGATGTTGAGGTCCTCCTGGCCCGGTGGTGCTATGGCTGCCTCGGGGAAGGTGATGGAGAGGCCCTCCTGGGCCTTTGATACCATGGCTGCCTTGGGGAGGGCAGTAGCAAGACCCTCCTGGGCTGTTGGTGCCACAGTTGCCTCGAGGAAGGTGATGGCGAGGCCCTCCTGGGCCGTTGATACCATGGCTGCCTTGTAGAGGGCAATAGCAAGACTCTCCTGGGCTGTTGGTGTCACAGCTACCTCGAGGAGGGCAATGGTGAGGCCCTCCTGGGTTGTTGGTGCTATGGCTGCCTCAAGGATGGAATAGCAAGGCCCTCCTGGGCCATTGATACCATGACTACCTTGGGGAGGGCAATAGCAAGGCCCTCCTGGGCCGTTGACACCTTGGCTGCCTTGGGGAGGGCAATAGCAAGACCCTCCTGGGCTGTTGGTGTCACAGCTGCCTCGAGTAGGGCAATGGTGAGGCCCTCCTGGGTTGTTGGTGCCATGGCTGCCTCGAGGAGGGCAATAGCAAGGCCCTCCTGGGCTTTTGATACCATAACTACCTTGGGGAGTGCAATAGCAAGGCCCTCCTGGGTGGTGATACCTTGGCTGCCTTAAGGAGGGCAATAGCAAGACCCTCCTGGGCTGTTGGTGTCACAGCTGCCTCGAGGAGGGCAATGGTGAGGCCCTCCTGGGTTGCTGGTGCCATGGATGCCTCGAGGAGGGCAATAGCAAGGCCCTCCTGAGCCGTTGATACCATGGCTACCTTGGGGAGGGCAATATCAAGGCCCTCCTGGGCCGTTGATACCATGGCTACCTTGGGGAGGGCAATAGCGAGACCCTCTTGGGCTGTTGGTGCCACAGTTGCCTTGAGGAAGGTGATGGTGAGGCCCTCCTGGGCCGTTGATACCATGGTTGTTTTGGGGAGGGCAATAGCAAGACCCTCCTGGGCTGTTGGTGTCACAGCTGCCTCGAGGAGGGCAATGGTGAGGCCCTCCTGGGTTGTTGGTGCCATGGATGCCTCGAGGAGGGCAATAGCAAGGCCCTCCTGAGCCGTTGATACCATGGCTACCTTGGGGAGGGCAATAGCGAGACCCTTTTGGCCCCGTTGGTGCCATGGCTGTCTCGAGGAGGGCAATGGTGGTTTCTACTGTCTAAGATAACTTTGGGAGTATTTCAAGTGCAAATTCATAGCCATGAATCCATACCCCAATGATGGGTAAGGCTTTCAATCATTCATTGTACTTACAAATGATAGCCTCCAGTACTGGGATTTTCAGCTTTGATCCTCCATCTGATTTGTACTTCAGCTCCTAGAAGCCTCCACCAGCATGACCAATGATGATGAATTCTGGGAAATGTCTTCTTGGGTCTGTTGATCGATTAGCATAGCAGATAAAAGTGGACCAAGATTCTGTAAAGTTATTTATGTTCATACCTTCATGTAGTTCTTTGACCTTTTTTTGGTTAAACTTTCCTGAAACAGTGAAGTCCCATGTTCTTGCATACCATGCGATAATGTTCAATGCATTTCCAGATCTTCGATGTTGTGCTAATAACAGTAGAGCAGCTAAAAGTAAGTATGTTATTAGACCCTTATGTGATAACTGAGCATTAGAACTGGAGAAAATGTTCAACAGTGCTAAATATGGAACAAATTGGTCTCCAGAGTCATCACACAACACTCAAACCACTACATCACACTGTCAATTGAAAGAGAAGGTGCATGAAGTGGACACATATCACAACAGCCTTTCCTTTTCACTGTATGTTGGAAAGAGTCAGGTAAAAGTCCTATCAGAGATTGTTTTAAAGCTACCATAGCAATGGCTTGACTCGAAGATTGCATGCTTTTAATGTTGAGTTGTATTCTTTGTTTTTATGGCTTGTTTTCAGCATTTCTTTGTATTCATTGTGTTTTATAGTCACGGCATTTCCACTCGTATTTAGAAAACATGGTATTTTCAGCACAGCAATTTGAATATTTTTCCTCCCGCAAAGGCTCTTTTGCCATAAACAATAACAATTGGGTTCTTTATTCATTGAGTGCTTGCTTGAACCATTGGCTAATCCCTTATACTAAAAGGAGGATGAAAGTGTTGCCCTGTGGATCTAAAAAACAAAAACAAAACAGAAACTGAAAGGGAGCTCTGCCACTTTAAAGGCAAACCATTTTTTTTTTGCCTGTTGCTTGAAAGTTCTGTTTGATTGAGTTCTGGTTAATTGAGAATCTGCTGTATTTTTCTGAATAGTATGAGTATTTTCCCATCATGAAGCAAGAATGGGCCCACCGACTTTAAAGTACTGAAGACAGTGTTCAGCACCTTGGACCAATACTTTGGATTCATATACATTTAAGAAAGTGAAGATAGGGTTCACCACATTGAACTGGTCTTTTAGATTTTTGGAGATAGAGTTCATCATTTCGGACTAGTCTTTTGGATTCATATCCGTTTAAGGAAGTGAATATAGGGCTCAGCACCTTGGACCAGTCCTTTGGATTCATATGCATTTAAGGAAGTGAAGATAAGTTTCAGCACCTTGGACCAGGCCTTTAGATTCATATACATTTATGGTAGTGAAGATAAGGTTCAGCACCTTGGACCAGGCCTTTAGATTCATATGCATATAAGAAAGTGAAGATAGGGTTCAGCACCTTGAACTGGTCATTTGGATTCATATACTTTTAAGGAAGTGAAGATAGGGTTCAGCACCTTGGACCAGCCCTTTGGATTCATATGCTTTGAAGGAAGTGAAATTCAGCACCTTGGACCAGTCCCTTGGAGTCATATGCATTCAAGGAAGTGAAGATAGGGTTCAGCACCTTGGACCAGCCCTTTGGATTCATATGCTTTTAAGGAAGAGAAATTCAGCACCTTGGACCAGTCCTTTGGGTTCATATACATTTAAGAAAGTAAAGATAGGGTTCACCACATTGGACTAGTCATTTGGATTTTTGGAGATAGAGTTCAGCATCTCGGACCAGTCCTTTGGATTCATATGCATTTAAGGAAGTGAAGACAGGGTTCAGCACCTTGGACTAGTCCTTTGGATCTATATGTATTTAAGGAAGTGAAATTCAGCACCTTGGACCAGTCCTTTAGCTTCATATACATTTAAGGAAGTGAAGATAGGGTTCACCACACTGGATTAGTCCTTTGGATTTATCTACATTTAAGGAAGTGAAGACAGGGTTCACCACATTGGACTAGTCATTTGGATTTTTGAAGATAGAGTTCAGCATCTTGGACCAGTCTTTTGGATTCATGTGCATTTAAGGAAGTGAAGATAGGGTTCAGCACCTTGGACTAGTCCTTTGGATTTATATGCATTTAAGGAAGTGAAATTCAGCACCCTGGACCAGTCCTTTGGATTCCTATGCATTTAAGGAAATGAAGATAGGGTTCAGCACTTTGGACCAGCCCTTTGGATTCATATGCTTTTAAGGAAGTGAAATTCAGCATCTTGGACCAGCCCTTTGGATTCATACGCTTTTAAGGAAGTGAAATTCAACACCTTGGACCAGTCCTTTAGATTCATATGCATTCAAGAAAGTGAAAATAGGGTTCAGCTCATCGGACTAGTCCTTTGGATTTTTTGGCGATAGGGTTCGGCACCTTGGACCAGTCCTTTGGATCCATATTCTTTTAAGGAAGTGAAGATAGGTTTCAGCACCTTGAACCGGTCATTTGGATTCATATACATTTAAGGAAGTGAAGACAGGGTTCAACACCTCTGGACCAGTCCTTTGGATTCATATGCATTTAAGGAAGTAAAGATAAGACCCAGCACATTGGAACTTTGGATTCATATGCTTTTAAGAAAGTGAAGATAGGGTTCTCCAGATTGGACTAGTCCTTTGGATTTTTGGAGATAGGGTTCAGCACCTTGGACCAGTCTTTTGGATTCATATGCATTTAAGGAAGTGAAGATAGAGTTCAGCAGCTTGGACTGGTCCTTTGGATTTATATGCATTTCAGGAAGTGAAAATAAGGCTCAGCATATTGGACCTTTGGATTCATATGCATTTAGGGAAGTGAAGATAGGGTTCAGCACCTTGGACTAGTCCTTTGGATTTTTGGAGATAGGGTTCCGCACCTTGGACCAGTCCTTTGGATTTATATGCATTTAAGGAAGTGAAGATAGAGTTCACCAGATTGGACTATTCCTTTGGATTTTTGGAGATAGAGTTCAGCACCTTGGACCAGTAGTTTGGGTTCATATTAGCATCTGTAATGGCATCATATCTAGTTTATATGGAGGTCACCAGCTGTTACGGCTCATGTTGACCCCCTGTCTTCCCCACCAGATTTGGAAACAAACCCTTCAGCATTTCCAATCACATGTACTATCCAAAACGCAGGGAGATGTTTGCTTCATGTATTTGTTTAAATGCAGTGGAACATTCTTCACCTTATTCCTCCCACATTTCTATATATATAAAAAAAATCTCCCTTTTTTCAGAGTTCTTCTCCCTTGTTTGCAGAGATGGTGATGAATTTAAAGAAGATGATTAATCCTGCAACTTTGATTTTTCAATGCGTTTGACTTTTAGCTTAAGCTCCAAAATATTTGGGGTCTTTAGAGCAATAATGAGACTATTTTCTTTAGCCACACACTAAAACGATTTGTACGCCTTCAAAATAAATCTCTCTGCAGAAAGGTAGGCAAATATTGAAATGTATAATGAAAGGAGGAAGCCGGCAGGCAGAAAGGAATACACACACACCTCTATTTTAAATCTTTCAAATTAGTTCTCCTCTCATTAGTAAATATTTTAGTTTCCTTGAACAAACCTTCTCCACTCAAGGTCTTCCTTCCTTCCTTCCTTTCTTTCTTTCTTTCTTTCTTTCTTCCTTTCTTTCTTTCTTTCTTTCTTTCTTTCTTTCTTTCCTTCTTTCCTTCCCTTCCCTTCTCCTCTCATTAGTAAATATTTTAGTTAGTTTGCTTGAACAAACCTATTGCATTCAAGGTCTTCCTTCCTTCCTTTTTTATTCTTTCTTTCTCTCCCTCCCTCTTCCCTTCCTTTCTTTCCTTCCCTCTCCCCCTCTTTCCTTTCCTTCCTTTCCCTTCCCTTCCATTTATTTCCCTTCACCTCTCATTAGTAAATATTTTAGTTAGTTTCCTTGAACAAACCTTCTCCACTAAAGGTCTTCCTTCCTTCTTTCCTTGCTTCCTTTTTCCTTCCCTCTTTCTTTCCTTCCATCCCTCCCTCCCACCCTCTCTCCTTTCCTTTCCTTCCATTCCTTCATTCCTCCATTCCTCCTTCCTTCCTTCTTTCCTTCCTTCTTTCTTTCCTTCCCCCCTCCCTGTTTCCTTTCTTTTCCTTCCCTTCCTTCTTTCCTTCCTTCTGTCCTTCCTTCCTTCCTTCTTTCCTTCCCTCCCTCCCTTCCTTCCTTCCTTCCTTCCTTCCTTCTTTCTTTCTTTCCTTCCCTCCCTTCTTTTTTTCCTTCCTTCCCACCCTCTTTCCTTCCCTTCCCTTCTCTCTCTCTTTCCTTTCCTTCTCCTTCCTTCCTTCCTTCCTTTCCTTCTTTCCTTCTTCTCCATTCCCTTCTCTTTCCCTCCCTTCTTTCTTTCCTTCCTTTCCCACCCTCTTTCCTTCTTTCCTTTCCTTCTCCTTCCTCCTTCCTTTTCCTTCCCTCCTTCCTCTTCCCTTCCTTCCCCTTCCTTCCTCTCCTTCCTTTCCTTCCTTCCTTCCGTCCTTCCTTCCCTCCCTCCTCCCTCCCTCCTCCCTTCTCTTCCTTCCCCTTCCTTCCTTCTTCCTTCTTCCTTCCTCTTCCTTCTTCCTCCTTCTTTCCTTCCTTCTCCCCTTCCTTCCTTTTCTCTTCCTTCCCCTTTCCTTTCCTTTCCTCCCTTCTCCCTTCCCTTCCCTTCCCCTTTTCCCCTTTCTCTTTCCTTCCTTCCTTCCTTCCTTCCTTCCTTCCTTCCTTCCTTCCTTCCTTCCTTCCTTCCTTCCTTCCTTCCCTCCTTCCTTGGTGTTTCTGGATGTCATTCCCCTTTATTAGAGTTCTTGCTCTCCTCCTCTATCTTAACTGTTCTTAAATCTAATTTATTTCTTCACCATTTAGTTCCAAATTAGATGGAGAAAATAATGAAGCGTACTTGTTTAAAATCACCTTTTAAACAAGAATCCAATTTGCACAGTATATATAAAACACTAAAACTACTACATCTTACAAACTAAACTGACCTAACACAAACCTACACTAATGTACACTTATTAAACATACTACTGCAGAAACTATTCTAAAACCTGACAGTTATTTGTTATCCTACTTCCTTCCTTCTGTTATAGAACTCCAATATGCTGATGACAACATTGCCTGTGCACATTCAGAATAAGACCTACAAGCCACTCTGAACACCTTCGCAGAAGCTTCCGAGAAGCTCGGCCTGTCATTGAACATCGAGAAAAGTTCTGTTCCAGCAGTCACCAGCCAATCCCTCTCCAATGCCAGAAATACAGCTTAATGGTATAACATTAGAAAATGTGGACCATTTCTGCTCCCTTTGCAGCCACCTCACCACAAAAGTCAACACTGACACTGAAATACAACACCGCCTGAGCTCTGCGAGTGCAGCATTTTTCCAAATGAAGCAGAGATGGTTTGAGGACCAGGACATCCGTAGGGACACCAAGGTGCTTGTTTATAAAGCTATTGTCCTCCCAACTCTGCTATACACCTGCAAGATGTGGGCTATGTACAGGCATCACATGCAACTCCTAGAACGATGCCATCAGTGTTGCCTCTGAAAAATCCTGCAAATCTGTTGGGAAGACAAACGGACAAATGTCAATGTGCTGGAAGAAGCAAAGACCACCAGCATTGAAGCGATGTTCCTCCACCATCAACTCCACTGGACTGGCCATGTTTTCCAGATGCCCGACCACCATCTCCCAAAGCAGTTGGCCTATTCCAAACTCAAGAATGGAAAACAGAATGTTGGAGGACAGGAAAAGAGATTTAAAGATGGGCTCAAAGCCAACTCTGGCATAGACACTGAGAACTGGGAAGCCCTGGCCCTTGAGCACTCCAGCTGGAGGTCAGCTGTGACCAGCAGTGCTGTAGAATTTGAAGAGGCACGAATGGAGGGCGAAAGAGAGAAACATGCCAAGAGGAAGGCACGTCAAGTCAACCCTGACTGGGATCGCCTTCCACCTGTAAACCAATGCCCTCACTGTGGGAGAACATGAAGATCAAGAATATTATTGTTATTATTATTATTATTATTATTATTATTATTATTATTATCTTTATTTATACCCCACTAACATCTCCCAAAGGACTCGGTGCGGCTTACAAAGGCCAAGGCCCTCAATAAAACAACAGCATAACAAATACAACAATAAAACTCATAAAGCAAATCAATAAACATTAAAGCAATAACAATAAATATTAGAACAATAACACCACGGCGCATTTAAAACTAAGGCCGGGCCAAATGTAATTAATAAAATTTAAAAAGTGCTGGACATGACAGGTGAAATGTATAGGTTTTTAGAGGTAGGTGCAGTGTTCAAACAATCTTAAATCTCTAATAAAGTGCATTTGGGACATGATGATAGGAGTTTCCTATTCTGGAAAGGCACACTGGAACAGCCACATCTTCAAGCTCTTCCTAAAGACTGCCAACGTTAGGGCTTGTCTGATGTCCTTGGGGAGAGAGTTGGGGGGCTACCACAGAGAAGGCCCTATCCCTCGTCCCCACCAATCGTGCCTGCGATGCAGGTGGGAGCGCGAGCACGGCCTCTCCAGATGATCAGAGAGATCGTGTTGGTTCATATATGGAGATGCAGTCACGCAGGTAGGCGGGTCCCAAACCATTTAGGGCTTTGTAGGTAAGCACCTGCACCTTGAATTGGGACCGGAAAATGAATGGCAGCCAATGGAGCTCCTTAAACAGGAGGGTTGACCTCTCTCTGTAAGGAGCACCAGTTAACAACCTGGCTGCCGCCCATTGGACCAGTTGGAATATCTGGGCCGTTTTCAAGGGCAGCCCCACATAGAGCACATTGCAGTAGTCCAATCTGGAGGCGACCAAGGCATGGACCACCCTGGCCAGATCAGCCTTCACGAGGTACGGTCGCAGTTGGCGCATGAGTCTCAATTGCGCAGGGCTCCACAGTCACCTAGGGACCCACCAGTACACTGATCTTGGAAGACAATCCTTCTCAGACAATGAGGGATCACCTAAGTAAGTAAGTAAGTGTGAAAGGGCTACATAGCCTCCAGAAGACTATACACTGCTGCAAATCACAGTTGTAAGATAGTTGTAGCCGCCAGGAAGTTCTCTCTAATGTCGAAGAGCAATATCTTTTTCTGCAGTTTGACTCCATTGCTACCCAATTCACTTTGGCACACCTGTGTAAAACCATTTGCGGAGATGTACATCCCAAGGAAAATGCCAGTTATTTCAATGTATAAGCTGCTGTTAGTCCTAGTTTTGGGGCCAAAGTGGCGTATGAACAAAAATCAACACCATCATCAACAACAGGTTTTTACATAAAGCCAACCTGAAATGCATTTTCTGCCTTGCAACTACTGCCATTAAGAGTCCTGAGCAAACCAACACAACTTTCAAATCCCACTTGCAGGTGAGCATCTTCTCTTTTCTCCTCTCTCCTCTATATGGAAAGGAAAGAAAGAGTTGATGGGAAAGAGAATGACGACATAATTTCCCCATGACAGCGGTAATCGGAGAATTTACCATTTATTTTATTTTTATTTCATTTCATTTTATTTTTGACACCGTCGACAGCTCTCTGAGGCTGCCTTCCCTTACAAACAGAAAAGACACTTGTCATTCTGGTGCAAGCAGATAAGGGAAATGCCAGGAGTTATTTGAAATGTAAAATACTTTTTTTTAGCTGTGTCTCTCTCTTTTTCTTCTTTGATTGTCATGAAAGCAACCAGCTCTGTGAACTCAGACAGGAGGAAGGTTAAAAAAAATACAAAAATAAAATAGTACATGGTTGCAAATGCTTACCTCTTAAAGGAAAAGTCTGGTATCCAGAGAAGAAAAGCAAACCGATATCACTTTTTCCCCCCCACAATTTTTTGCTTGATGTTTCTAGTCCTCATGAGCATTTTATTATGTTTTTGGAAAGAGAAGCTTGGAGAATTTTATAATAAATTCTGCTGCAGTATGAGAATTTCAACCAGCAATATGTACTAAATGTTAGGCTTGTGCAATCTGAGGAAAATTGTTTTTATGGTGTTGGGTTGTGTTATTGTGATGTGATTATTTTTATTTTATTTTATTTTATTGCATTGTGTTTCAGTCTGTTTGTCCAGGCTCGACCCCATGTAAACCACCCTGAGTCCCTTCGGGAAGATGCAGGCGGGGTATAAACATTAAATTGTTATTATTATTTGATACGCAACAAGATGAGTACGCAGCAAACAAGATCGCTATGCTGGTTGTTGTATTGAATCACACATCGGATACTTCCCAAGTGTCTAGGACTGTGTGATGTATCGGCGAATAATGCATGCAGATCCCAGTAAGGTGGCCTTTTGCAGCTGGCAGCTGGTAATCTTGTCAGCGCCAATTGTGTTTAAGTGCAGGCCAAGGTCTTTAGGCACTGCGCCCAGTGTGCTGATCACCACTGGGACCACCTTGACTGGCTTGCGCAGAGGCGGCACTAGGTAATTTTCAATTGCAAGCAAACAGTATCCCCCCCCCCCCCCCGCCCCCCAACCAATCACTGATACATATATTTTCTCTTCGTCGTGGGAGTTCTGTGTGCCATATTTGGTTCAATTCCATCATTGGTGGAGTTCAGAATGCTCTTTGATTGTAGGTGAATTATACAGCTATGTAACTACAAATCGCATATGTCAAGGTCTATTTTCCCCCAAGAGCGCCTCAAGAGCGTCCCTGGGCAAATCAACTATACTGCAAATGCTTACTTTGCATAATGGGTTAGGCCGCCCCTGGGCTTGTGCCAGAGTCTTTGCAGATTATTATTATTATTATTATTATTATTATTATTATTATTATTATTCTGACACAAAAGCACAGTATGTCACAGAAAACAAGATCTCTATGCTGGATTTTGTATCACAAAATCACAAGTCGAACACTTCCCAAGTGTCTAGGACTGTGTGATGTATTTTCAAATGGTGCGCGCAGATCCATGTAAGGTGGCCTTTTGCAGTTGACAGTTTGTGATTTTGTCAATGTTTATTGTTTCCAAATGCCAGCTGAGATCTTTTGGCACGGTACCCAGTATGCCGATGACCTCTGGGACCATCTGTACTGGTTTATGCCAGAGCCTTTGCAATTATTATTATTATTATTATTATTATTATTATTATTATTATTATTATTATAAAATGTGATCTATTTTGTGTCCCAGATTTTGGTGCGGGTCCCAATCCATTTTTCAGGTTCCTCCTGAATTTGTGAGAAGTTTTCAATCCAGGAAGCTGAAAGATTTGTTGTTGGGAAGGGGGGGGGGGCTTCCCAGGCTTCCCTTTCCATCATTTCAGACATTGTTTGTCCTTGTATCCTTCATTAAGACCTGGATGAAAAGCATCAGAGTTAAGATGCCACTCTTCTGTGATTCTTCCCCTTCTGTCTGTTGGGGAAACCAGGTTTAGTTCTTTGTTAAAGCTGTTTCTACTTTAGAGGAGAGGTGCTGCAGGCAGGCGTGAGCTTTCTTTCCCTGTAATACATCACACAGCTTTCCAAGGCATTTTAAGGAAGCCTATGGAAGAAAGAGTGATGACTTGAAGCTATCCTGCCTGGACTTCCTTAAAAAGCTTCCCTTTTTTCTCTAATGCTTGATTGGACATGCTTCAACGCCTTTTCAGCTTTCTGCTTTGGGCTTAATGCTTCCTTAAAACTATTCTACTTTCTACTCTAGAGGAGTGGTAACTAGGTCCTAGTAGTGTTCAGAAAATGAGAGTTTTCTTTGTTTTATGGGGATAATAATAATAATAATAATAATAATAATAATAATAATTTAGAAGCATTTGAAGGGAAGGGGAAAAAGCTAAAAGGGTGACTCTCCCAAGAACTCTACCCACCCATCCCACATGTCCCCAACTCCCCAGTCAGTCCCACTAAATTAGAAAAAATCAAGAAAATCAAGAAAATCAAAAAGATTAAACTGTGATGCTGAATAGCTCCACTGGCTACCAGTTTGCTACTGGGCACAATTCAAAGTGCTGGCTGTAGCCTATAAAGCCCTAAATAGTTCCGGCCCAGCTTATCAGTCCAAATGTATTGCTCCTTATGAACCATCTAGGACTTTAAGATCTTCTGGGGAGGCCCTGCTCTCGGTCCTGATTCCTTCACAGATGTGTTTGGTGGGAATGAGAGGCAGGGCCTTCTCAGCGGTGGCCCCTCGGCTGTGGAATGCCCTCCCCACGGATATAAGTTTGGCCCCCTCCCTCCTGACATTCTTTAAGAAGGTTAAAACATGTCTCATTGAGCAAGCTTTTGCTAATGCAACATAATTAGATAAAGATGGATCACGATTTTATTTATTTATTTATTTGCTTTATTTATATACCGCTTTTCTCAGCCCTCAGGCAACTCAAAGCGGTGAACAACATCGATACAAAACATAACGAGACAAGTATAGGGCAATTAAAAACAATTGTAACATAAATAATTAAACATCAGTATAACAATCATTAGCGCCTCAACAGTAAAATCAGAATCCAGTCTCATCTTCCATTATTCCGTATTCCTATGTTCAATTACACTGTTTAATCAAATTCTTGTTCGAACAGGCAGGTCTTCATTTTCCTCTGAAATGCCAGCAGGGAGGGGGCCGATCTGATATCTGCAGGCAGGGCGTTCCACAGCCGAGGGGCCACCACTGAGAAGGTCCTGTCTCTCGTCCCCACCAAGCACGCCTGTGATGCAGGCAGGACAGAGAGCAGGGCCTTCCCAGATGATCTTAGTGTCCTAGCCGGTTCATAGGAGGAGATGCATTCAGAGAGGTAAGTAGGGCCAGAACCGTTTAGATTTTAGTAAGGAGACATTGAAGATTATGTTTTTATGGCTTTGTTTGGTTTTTATACTATATGTTAATGTTTTAATTGTATTTATAATCTGTTTTTAACTTGCTCTTTATAGTTGTGGAGGCATCGAATTGTTGCCAATTGTGAAATGCCCTGAGTTGCCTTCAGGCTGAGAAAGGCAGTATATAAATGTGGTAAATAAATAAATAGGGGAGGAGGAGCCGAAATGAATTCCCATTTCGGGTGAGAATCTTTGAGGGCTGGGCTCTTGCCATTATGGGCACCTGAACAAACCGAAAAAGCCAGATTGGCCAAAGGAAATGGCTAAAAACCAATTTGTGCTCAAGCCTACCAGCCACAGGAATCTAATGTGTTCACTCTGGGAGAGTCTGCATAGAAGTTGTTCTTTAGGAGCCCCGTTGCTTTGATGGGATGCCAGAAGCATAAAGGACTGTGTTACTTCTGCCTCCTTAGATCTGCTGCTGCTTCATGTTATCTTATACGGATAAAGTAGGGCAGGCTTTGTTACAAGATGAAGTCATGGGGTAGGGTGAAGCTTAGCCAGTTTTGACTTGGATCAGAGAGTGAATTCAGCTTTGCTGGATGTGACCACAAGAAAAAGAGAAAAGGTGGTCTGGGAAGCTGGAAACCACACAAACATCCTTAGAAGAAACACGTGGCTCCAGGGCTGAACTCTGAAGAAACCTCTAGACCACCAAAAAATATAGTATTTTCCATTGGTCATGGGGTTTCTGTGTGGGAAGTCTGGCCCAATTCTATCGTTGGGGTTTGATTGTAGGTGAACTATAAATCCCAATAACTACAACTCCCAAATATCCAGGTCTATTTCCCCCAAACACCTTCTGTGTTCATATTTGGGCATATGTAATATCCATCATTGTTTGAGTCCATGGTTGTCTCTGGATGTAGGTGAACTACAACTCCCAAACTCAAGGTCAGTGCTCAGCAAACCCTTCTAGTGTTTTCTATTGGTCATGGGAGCCCTGTGTGCCAAGATTGGTTCAATTCCATCGTTGGTGGAGTTCAGAATGCTCTTTAATTGTAGGTGAACTATAAATCCCAGCAACTACAACTCCCAAATGTAAAAAAAATGTTTTGAGTGATGGTCACTCCTTGCATTATTAGGTGTCTTGTGTCCAAGTTTGGTGTCAATTTGTCCAGTGGTTTTTGAGTTATGTTAATATCACAAACAAACATTACATTTTTATTTATATAGACTAGCCGTCCCCTGCCACACATTGCTGTGGCCGAGTCTGTTGATCTGGAAAATAAAGAAATGGGAAAGTGTGGGTTTCTAATATATGTAATTTCTTTATGTTTGTGAGTAAACAGTATTTCTTGCTATTTCTTTGTCAGTGTTGATGTGGAGAGTGTCTGCTTTATCTACTCTGGAACATGCAACATATTATTGTACTTCTTTAGGGGTCCCTCTCAAATCTATGATACCCTATCTGTGTGTGTGTGAATCATATATATCTATCTATATCTATGGCTGGATGGCTCTCTGTCAGGAGGGCTTTGATTATATTTTCTTGCCCTGGTGAAGGGACTTGGACTTAATAGCCTTAAGTATTTTCTCTTGGTCATGGGGTTTCTGTGTGGGAAGTTTGCCCCAATTCTGTCATTGGTGGGGTTCAGAATGCTCTTTGATTATAGGTGAACTACAAATCCCAGTAACTACAACTCCCAAATGTCAAGGTCTCTTTCCCCCAAACTCTATCTGTGTTCATATTTGGATATATGGAATATTCATGCCACATTTTGTCCCGATACATCATTGTTTGTGTCCACAGTGCTCTCTGGATGTAGGTGAACTACAACTCTCAAACTCAAGGTCAATGCCCACCAAACCCTTCTGGTGCTTTCCGTTGGTCATGGGTGTCCTCTGTGCCACGTTTGGTTCATTTCCATCATTGGTGGAGTTCAGAATGCTCTTTGATTGTAGGCGAACTATACATCCCAAGAACTACAACTCCCAAATGACAAAATCAAAAAAAATTGAGTGAAGGACATACATTGGGTCGTTAGGTGTCTTGTGTCCAAATTTGGTGTCAATTCCCCCAGTAGTTTTTGAGTTCTGTTAATATAACAAACGAACATTACATTTTTATTTATATAGATTAGCTGTCCCCTGCACACGTTGCTGTGGCCCAGTCTGTGTTTTTGTGCCTTGTGTGTATATATATTTGTGTATATATGTGTGTTTGTGTATATATGTGGTTTTGCGCATGCATTGTAATATATGTTTTGTTTTTTGGCTTTTTAAGTATCTTCTGCTGTGTTTTTCAGTGTTTTTATGAGTGATGGTCACTCGTTGGCCTCATAAGTGTCTTGTGTCCAAATTTGGTGTCAATTTGTCCAGTGGTTTTTAAATTATGTTAATCCCACAAACGAACATTACAATTTTATTTATATAGATTTCTAATTTTGCAAACTTCAAAAACTATGTCGTTTCCTAAGATTTTCTCACAGCAGGGAAGGAATGGGTAAAATTGCTTCTTGCGTCCTTCGGTAAGACTCTTAGTGAAGAATTGCACCCCCAATTTTAAAATAACAACTCTCCAAAGCTCTACCCGGGATGGAGTCGTAGCAAGTTCAGGAGGGCGTAATCCATGAAAATGAGTACAATAATGCCATCTAACCTTCCTCAAATCCTTCCACCTCCATGGCGTGAACTTTCCATGGGTTTCAGGCTGGGAGAGTTGCCAGTTTCCCGTGAGCAGGAAGGAAATAGCTTCATTCGGCCACATTTATTTATTGTTTCTTACACTCTGACCTTTTCAAAATAATCCATCTGTCAAAAGAGGGGGAAAAATCCAGAAATTCTTTCTGTGCCTTTCTATTCTACTACTCTGCTTTGAAGGTTTATTGGATACACAGATCATACTCAGTTTGTATTCTGCACCAGATCTGCAGTGAACCGTCTCTTGGCTGCGGCATTGAGCTTTGACTAATAAGGTGCCGGCAGGAACACACTGCCAGAGGGGAATTATCTTTTGTCAGTGGATCAAGTTACTTAGACTCAAGAATCAAAGAGTTGGAAAGCACCCCAAGGACCATCGAGCCCAACCCACTTCTGCCATGCAAGAATACCCAATCAAAGCACTCCTCAGAGATAGCCATCCAGCCTTCATAGAATCATAGAGTTGGAAGAGACCTCATGGGCCATCCAGTCCAACCCCCTGCCAAGAAGCAGGAATATTGCATTTAAATCACCCCTGACAGATGGCCATCCAGCCTCTGTTTAAAAGCTTCCAAAGAAGAAGCCTCCACCACACTCTGGGGCAGAGAGTTCCACTGCTGAACGGCTCTCACAGTCCTCATGTTCAGATGGAATCTCCTCTCTTCTAGTTTGAAGCCATTGTTCCATTGCGCCCTAGTCTCCAGGGAAGCAGAAAATAAGCTTTATCCCTCCTCCCTGTGGCTTCCTCTCACATATTTATACATGGCTATCATATCTCCTCTCATCCTTCTCTTCTTCAGGCTAAACATACCCAGCTCCTTAAGCCGTTCCTCATAGGGCTTGTTCTCCAGACCCGTGATCATTTTAGTCGCCCTCCTCTGGACACATTCCAGCTTGTCAATATCTCTCTTGAATTGTGGTGCCCAAAATTGGACACAATCTTCCAGGTGTGGTCTGACCAAAGCGGAATAGAGCATGGGGAGCATTACTTCCCTAGATCTAGACACTATGCTCCTATTGATGCAGGTCAAAATCCCATTGGCTTTTTTTGCCGCCACATCACATTGTTGGCTCATGTTTAACTTGTTGTCCACGAGGACTTCAAGATCTTTTTCACACGTACTGCTCTCGAGCCAGGCATTGTCCCTCATTTTGTATCTTTGCATTTCGTTTTTCCTGCCAAAGTGGAGTATCTTGCATTTGTCACTGTTGAACTTCATTTTGTTAGTTTTGGCCAATCATCTCTCTAATCTGTCAAGATCGTTTTGAATTCTGCTCCTGTCCTCTGGAGTATTGGCTCTCCCTCCCAATTTGGTGTCGTCTGCAAACTTGATGATCCTGCCTTCTAGCCCTTCATCTAAGTCATTAATAAGGATATTGAAGAAGACCGGGCCCAGGACGGAACCCTGCGGCACTCCGCTCGTCACTTCTTTCCAGGATGAAGAGGAAGCCTTGGGGAGAATCACCTCTGGATTCGTCCATTTAACCAATTACAGATCCACCTCACCGTAGTTTTGCCTAGCCCACATTGGACTAGTTTCCTTGCCAGAAGGTCATGGGGGACCTTGTCGAAGGCCTTACTGAAATCCAGGTACGCTACATCCATGGCATTCCCTGCATCTACCCAGCTCGTAACTCTATCGAAAAAAGAGATCAGATTAGTCTGGCATGACTACCTATAGGTAAAGGTAAAGGTTGTCTCCTGACATCAAGTCCAGTTGCGTCCGACTTTGGGGGTTGGTGCTCATCTCCATTTCTAAGCCAAAGAGCCAGCGTTGTCCATAGACACCTCCAAGGTCATGTGGCCAGCATGACTGCATGGAACGCTGTTACCTTCCCACCAGAGTGGTACCTATTGATCTACTCACATTTACATGTTTTCAAGCTGCTAGGTTGGCAGAAGCTGGGGCTAACAGAAGGAGCTCATGCCACTCCCCGGATTCAAACCTGTAACCTTTCGATCAGCTTTAACCCTCTGTGCCACCAGGGACTCCTAAAGCACATTTGGCAGGGAAGAGAGACTGGGCCTTCTCAGTGGTGGCCCCTCGGCTATGGAATGCCCTCCCTAGGGAGATCAGATCTGCTCCCTCCCACTTGACGTTTTGGAGACAAGTTAAAACATGGCTATTCGAGCAAGCGTTTACAAATACAGAGTAGTGAATATAGGAAATCGAATGACCTGACAATGGAATTGGACAATGCTTGAGAATAATGAGACGCTGATGTTGCTTTTATTGCTTTTGTGATGTCTTATACTGTTTAATGTTTTTTTTTAATCTATTATGTTTTATGTATACTGATTTGTTGGAAACTGCCTTAAGTCGCCAATTGGTTGAGAAAGGCGGTGTACAAATACAGCAAATAAATAAATAAATAAATAAATAAATAAATACATTTTTAGTTCACCTACAATCAAAGAGCATTCTGAACTCCACCAATGATGGAACTGAACCAAACTTGGCAGACTCATCTCCCATGCCCAAAAGAAAATACTGGAAGGGTTCGGTGGGCATTGACCTTGAGTTTTGGAGTTGTAGTTCACCTACATCCAGAGAGTACTGTGGACTCAAACAATGATGGATCTGGACCAGACTTGGTCCAGATTACTCAATATGCCCAAATGTGAACACTGGTGGAGTTTGGGGAAAATAGACTTTGACATTTGGGTGTTGTAGTTAATGGGATTTATAGTTCACCTACAATCAAAGAGCATTCTGAACTCCACCAATGTAGGAATTGAACCAAACTTGCCACACATATCTCCCATGCCCAAAAGAAAATACTGGAAGGGTTTGGTGGACATTGACCTTGAGTTTTTGAGTTGTAGTTCACCTGGATCCAGAGAGTACTGTGGACTCAAACAATGATGGATCTGGACCAAACTTGGCACAAATACTCAATATGCCCAAATGTGAACACTGGTGGAGTTTGGGGAAAATAGACCTTGACATTTGGGAGTTGTCATTGCCGGGATTTACAGTTCACCTACAATCAAAGAGAATTCTGAACCCCACCAAACTTTCCACACCGAACCGCCATGACCAACAGAAAATACTGTGTTTTCTGATGGTCTTTGGTGACCCCTCCGACATCCCCTTGCGGCCCCCCAGGAGTCCTGACCCCCAGATTAGATGGATGTTTTCTTTGCAAGAGAAGCCATTCTTGTTTCAGTAGCACATTAAAGACTGGTTGCTTCCTAGGAGCTGACCTTTCACAATGAGCTGCATTGTCTATTTGTGGCTTTCCTTTTAATTTGTATGTTTTTCATTGGTTTCAACTTTATTAATAGCTTGATTGTATTTAGCTGTATTTGTTTTAGCTTTTGTAAGCCACCTTAAATCCTAGCTGGGTAATAGCCGTAATCATCCTCACCCACCATTCACCGAAGCACGGGACTCAAGGGCGGCTTATAGTTAAGGAGAACAAATGCAATTAAAACACGAACAAAGGGAAACATTAGAAATCCCAGAATGTATGACGAATAATAGCACAGTGTTTTGGGAGAACAAAAGCAAACGGGAAGGAACAGGATGTACTGATTTTCTGGATGACATGTCAGATCTACAAAGTCTTGCTTGCTTTGGCCCACTTTTCCTAGAGTCAGATTAATCGAAAGGATTCCTTGAATGCCAACTCAGTACAATGAAAGTGGGGTGATGACTATCAACGTCTAGGTTTCTATTGCTTTCATTGGAATGTAAAATGAACTGGTGCTAGTTAAATATCTTGGCCAAGCTATGGCACAAATGAAGGCTCCTTTTCAACCAGGACGTCGTGTTTTCCTTACATGTTGAAAACAAATTCCATGAATGGTCTGGCAAACATAAAAAAAATAGTCCCCACTCTACTTAGAGGGCTGAGTACAACATTTCTCAGAGGGTCAAGTAAAGATTAGGGTTGTGCGTTCAGGGTAAACCTTGACCCATTTCGTGTCCTGGCTTTCAGTGGGGGTCCTGATCCATTTTTTGAAAGCCTTCAGAAATCAGGAGGGCAGATAACTGTTTTCACTCTGGGGTGCCGAAAGATCCATTATGGGAGGGGGAGCTTCACAAGCTCCCCTTCCCATCATTTTAGGTATTTAAGATCTTCTGGGGAGGCCCTGCCCTTGGCCCCGCCTTTGGCGCAAACACGCTTGGCGGGGACGAGGGACAGGGCCTTCTCAGTGGTGGCCCCCCGCCTGTGGAACTCGCTCCCCAGTGAAATCAGATCAACAACATCCCTCCTCGCAGGAGGAAATTGAAAACATGGTTATGGGACCAGGCTTTTGAATAGCTGGCAGATAATTTATTATTTGCTAGCCGTCCCTGCCACGCATTGCTGTGGCCCACATGGGGGTTCTGTGTGGGAGGTTTGGGCTAATCTTATCGTTGGTGGGGTTCAGAATGCTCTGTGATTGTAGATGAACTATAAATCCCAGCAACTACAACAGGCACGCACTTTAAAGAGGCATCTTACCTGTTTCTTACTCTGGTGAAGGAGGTTGGACTAGATGGCCTTAAGTATTTTCTGTTGGTCATGGGGGTTCTGAGTGGGAAGTTTGCCCCAATTCTGTCATTTGTGTGATTCAGAATGCTCTTTGATTGTAGGTGAACTGTGAATCCCAGTGACTACAACTCCCAAATGTCAAGGTCTATTTCCTCCAAACTCCACCTGTGTACATATTTGGGCATATGGAATATTTGGGCCAAGTTTGGTCCAAATCCATCATTGCTTGAGTCCACAGTGCTCTCTGGATATAGGTGAACTACAACTCCCAAACTCAAGGTCAATGCCCACCAAACCCTTCCAGTATTTTCTGTTGATCATGGGAGTTCTGTGTGCCAAGTTTGGTTCAATTCTATCGTTGATGAAGTTCAGAATGCTCTTTGATTGTAGGTGAAATATAAATCCCAGCAACTACAATTCCCAAATGACAAAACCAAATTTTTTTGAGTGAAGGACATACATTGGGTTGTTAGGTGTTTGCTGTCGAAATTTGGTGTCAATTCGTCCACTGGTTTTTGAGTTCTGTTAATCCCACAAACAAACATTACATTTTTATTTATATAGATTACTACCAGTACCCACCATGCATTGCTGTGGCCAACCTTCCCTCCCCCTTTCCTTCCTTCCCTCTTTTTCTTTCCTTTCTTCATTCCCTTCTTCTTTCTTCCTTCTCTACCTTTTTCTTTCCTCACTTTTTTTGCTCTTTGGTTCCACTTTCCTTCTTTCTCCCTTTCATTCCTTCTCTCCATCTTTCCCACTCTCTTCCCTTCCTTTCACTTTTTTATTTCCTTCTCTCCTTCCTTCCTTCCTTCTCTACCTTTATTTCTTTCTTTCCTTCTTTCTCTCCTTCTCTCCTTCTTTCCCTCCTTCTTTCCCTCTTTCTCTCCCTCCTTCCTTCCTTCCTTCCTTCCTTCCTTCCTTCCTTCCTTCCTTCCTTCCTTCCTTCCTTCCTTCCTTCCTTCCTTCCTTCCTTCCTTCCTTCCTTCCTTCCTTCCCCCTTTCTGTGTATATGTTTTGTGTGTGCATATATGTCTGTATATATTTGTGTATATGTGTTATATGTGTGTTTGTGTATATATGCGGTTTTGACCATGAGTTGTAATGTATATTTTTGGTTTTTTGGCTTTTTAAGTCTCTTCCCCTGTGTTTCCCAGTGTTTTTATGAGTGATGGTCACTCATTGCCCTGATAGGTGTCGTGTGTCCAAATTTGGTGTCAATTTGTCCAGTGGTTTTTTAGTTATGTTAATCCCACAAACGAACATTACATTTTTTTATATAAAATGCTGTGGCCCTCAGAAAACAGATGAATTCCAGGCATGAAACAATAGACAGAAGAGACATATTGAAGGGACATTGATAGATGGAACAGAAGATAGATGGATAGAACATAGATAGGTAGGTAGATAGATGGATGGATGGTCAGACAGACACATACACATATTTAAAGGGCCAAAGGGGGTTGGACTGGATGGCCTTTGGGGCTGCCATCCAACTGGTTGGCCTCTGTCGGGTAGGCATTGATTGTGTCTTCCTTTACTGCCCAATGAGGTTGGACTGGATGACCTTTGGGGTTCCTTTCCAACTGGATGGCCATCTGTCGGGAGGGCTTTGATGGTGTCTTCCTTTGCTGCAAAAAGTGGTTGGGCTGGATGGCCTGTGGGGCCCCTTTAACTACAATGACTCAATGCTGTGGAATAATTCCACGGTGTAGACCAGGTAGGGGCAGACTTGGGCCATCCAGGGGTTTTGGACTCCAACTCCCACAATTCCTAACAGCCTTCCTAACAGCCTTTTGGGGTTGTAGTTGTTTTTGTTGCTGTGTTTTTCAGTGTTTTTATGAGTGATGGTCACTCGTTGGCCTGATACATGTATTGTGTCCACATTTCGTGTCAATTCGCCCAGTGGTTTTTGAGTTATGTTAATCCCACGAACGAACATTACATTTTTATTTATATAGATTAGCATATTGATAAAATTGTAAAGCTAACATGGAGTATTTCTAATACACAGCAATTGAACATTCATAACCAGGAAAAGCTAACTGAGTACATATAGTCCCTGGAAAAATGTGTGAATAAGGGGTTTAGGATACACTCTATATTGTTATGGGGGGGGGGGGGAATGAGAGCTGCTGTGAACTAAATGCTGCGCTGGGAAGAGATGAGGTCCATGGCTGTGGACTTGACAGTAACAGCCATTTTTAAGGAAAATCTGTTTCCATTTTAGACTTTTTTTCACATATTAGCTGAGGCTCAGTATCTGAGGACAGGTTCAGTGCATCTGCCAGCTGTTGCTTGGCGTTCGCCATTTCTATGAGAGTGATGCATAGATGAAAGCCACAGAACGCATTGCATGTGCAAATGAGCTGCCACCCTCTGAGTGTGTCAAAATGCTCCCATGGGTGATACTCGGGGTGCCATAAGGCGGCCCGCTTTCCAGAACAGGTCAAATGTTGGCTTGGCAACCTTTCCGCAACAAAGCCCGCTCTTCCCATGCAGCCTGTGTTTGTTAAAAGGGAAGCAATCAACAAACCATTGAGCTGCGGGAGGAGAAAGAGATGTACCGACAGCATCTGTGTTATTGTGTGTTACTGGGGGTGTGTGTGTTTAAAATTAGCTTTCCCTTTAAATACATTTTTCCAGCAAGCCACATAATTGGATTTTCTTTTGTTAAAAGAAGGGAACATAAATTACTCCTGTTGGGTGCAGATTAGGTTACTGGATTTCTTTTCTTCTGTCATCGCCGAAGCCCCGGTGTCAGAAAGCTTTAATATTTAATGCATTCCTAATTAGTCTCTCTTGGTTTAAGGCACTTAGCAAAACCTGACACCAGCTGTAGAGTCAAGTTCATTTAGGGAAGCAAAATTACCAGACATCATTTCCATATCACAGCTAGCACACCTCCACCAAAGTCTCACCGGACGATGCATGCGCCTTCTTGCTGCGAGTTCATGCTTGTCTTAAAGGCAAGGGAGGTGATTTGTACCAACAAGTGGTCCCAAATGCCTTTCCATGCTCTGGGCACTAGTGTTTTTGGGTGCTCTTTAAATAGCAAAGAAAACACATATCAAAAAATGGAAGTGATGCCTCAAGTTTTTCAGTTTGACACCAATTGAATGCTAAGGAAATGAGACTCTACCACCATCACCATTACTTCCACCTTCCTCGGGAAAATGTACTCGGTTCTGTATTACGTTGGCTGTTGTGGTGTAGCATTTCTAACTTATGGAGATCCCAAGATGAATCTATCATGGGATTTTCTTGGCATGATGTCTTCAGAAGGGAAACTGCCATTCCCTCCCTTCTCGATTGGTATCTCTCAAACCTTTGGTCTGTCATGACTGGTGTCTTCTAGAACATTGGTCCATCTTGATTAGTGTCTTCCAGACCCTTGATCCATCTCAATTAGTATCTTCCAGACCCTTGGTCCATCTCAGTCGGTGTCTTGCAGACCTTTGGTCCATCTCAATTACTATCTTCCACACCCTTGGTCCATCTCAATTGATATCTTCCAGACCCTTGGTCCTTCTCAATCAGTGACATTCCTTTGGAAGACATTGATTGGTGCCTTGATTTGTGTCTTCCAGACCCTTGATCCATTTCAATTGGTGTCTTCTAGACCCTTGGTCCATCTTAATTGGTGTCTTCCAGAATCTTGTTCCATGTCAATTGGTGTCTTCCAGACCCTTGGTCCATCTCAATTAGTATCTTCCAGACCCTCGGTCCATCTCATTTGATATATTCTAGAGCCTTGGTCCATCTCGATTAGTGACATTCCTTTGGAAGACATTGATGGGTGCCTTGATTTGTGTCTTCCAGTTCCTTGGTCCATCTTGATTGGTATCGTCCAGACTCTTGGCCTGTCTCAATTGGTGTCTTCCAGACTCATGGTCCATCTCGTTTAGTATCTTCCAGACCCTTGGTTCATGTTGAATAGCATCTTTCAGACCCTTGGTCTGTCTCAATTGGTGTCTTCCAGACCCTTGGTACATCTCAATTGATACATTCCAGACCCTTGGTCCATCTCGATCAGTGACATTCCTTTGGAAGACATTGATTGGTGCCTTGATTTGTGTCTTCCAGACCTTTGGTCCATTTCAATTGATGTCTTCTAGACCCTTCGTCAGTCTTGATTGGTGTCTTCCAGACCCTTGGTCCATGTTGATTAGCATCTTTCAGACTCTTGGTCCTTCTCAATTGGTGTCTTCTATACCCTTGGTCCATCTCAATTAGTATTTTCTAGACCTTTGTTTCATGTTGATTAGCATCTTTCAGACCCTTGGTCTTTCTCAATTGGTGTCTTCCAGAGCTTTGGTCCATCTCGATTAGTATCTTCTAGACCCTTGGTCAGCCTTGATTGGTGTCTTCCAAACCCTTGGTGCATCTTGATTAGTGTCTTCCAGACCCTTGGTCCTTCTCAATTGATATCTTCCAGACCCATCTCAATTGGTCCATCTCGATTGGTGTCTTCCAGACTCTAGGTCAATCTTGATTGGTGTTTTCCAGACCCTTGGTCTGTCTCAATTGGTGTCTTCCAGATCTTTGGCCCTTCACAATTGGTGTCTTCCAGACCCTTGGTCCATCTTGATTAGTTTCTTCCAAACCCTTGGTGCATCTTGATTAGTGTCTTTCAAACCCTTGGTCCATCTTGATTAGTATCTTCCAGACCCCTGGTCCTTCTTAATTGGTGTCTTCCGGACCCTTGGTCCATCTTGATTGGTGTCTTCCAGACCCTAGGACCATCTTGATCTGTGTCTTCCATTCTTTTGGATACGAGAGTATGTCTTGGACAAGTCTGAGTGGGGATTCAGAACTTGACCTACCAGAACCCTAGAAATGAATCTCACCTTATCTTAATGGTTTGCCCCTTCTAGGTGTGCCAGATGGGACCTGGGTTGGGGCTCCTGTAACCTGAATCCATCACAAAGCTTGGTGCAAGATGTGGCACTATAAATCGCCAACACATGGAATGAAGATATCTTTCCTCCCTCACCTTCTAAACTTCTAATGTCAGCTACAGCTCTCTCCACCCAACACAGTTTTAGTTATTGCTGTTATTATTTTTTAAAGTTGTTTTCAAGTTATGGACAACATTCCCTTCCAGTAAAAGGAATTCTGCAGTGCTTTCTAAAATGGTCCCTGGCTTTCCCTACATGAAATCAACATTAGGCCCTGCTGTCAGCCATCTTTCTCACTGGGATATTGCCCTTTGTGACAACAGAGGGTTAACTCCTACAGTGTGCCCAGAGGGCAATCCAGAAGTTTAAACCGCCAACAGTTAATTAAAAATAAACTGACACTTTACATTAAGGATAGTTTTAATAACCATTTATAAATGTTACATTAAAAATTCATGCTTTGTTATCAACCCCTGCTAAGGATTTACAGCACAATGCAAGTGTTATGAATGTTTTATAGATGGTGGAAGAAGAAAAGAGAAGGAAGAAGAAAGAGAGAGATCTTCCTGAGTAGATATTTCCAGAGGTCTATTTGTCTTCCCTGGGCAATATTTTAAGTGCCTGAGACAGCAGCAGAAAATGCAAACTTCTCACAGGAGGTTCAGAACCTAAATTTAGACTCCCGGTACCAGAAGAAGACCACACACTTGTGCATGGTTCCTATGGCATACCTCTGCGGTGAATGCACATAATTTCAGCCATAAGGTAGAGACAAGAAATGTTTCAAGACTTGGAATATTAGAGGAGACTTATTGGATTAATGGGAGCTTCCTTCATCCTTACTCACTGCCCTGGAGTGTGGTGGAGGCTCCTTCTTTGGAGGCTTTTAAACAGAGGCTGGATGGCCACCTGTCAGGGATGCTTTGAATGCAATTTTCCTGCTTCTTGGCAGAATGGGGTTGGACTGGATGGCGGGACTGGATGGCCCATGAGGTCTCTTCCAACTCTAGGATTCTATGATTCAACAACTGATTCCATGGTCTACTGCAGTTGAGACTGACCCAAAGTTTGGGCCTGAAATATGGAGTCCTATTAGGACAGTGTTTCTCAACCTGGGGGTCGCAAAGGTGTGTCAGAGGGGTCACCAAAGACCATCAGAAAACACAGTATTTTCTGTTGGTCATGGGGATTTTGTGTGGGAACTTTGGCCCAATTCTATCATTGGTGGGATTCAGAATGCTCCTTGATTGTAGGTGAACTATGAATCCCAGCAAGTACAACTCCCAAATGTCAAAGTCTATTTCCCCAAACCCCATCGGTTTTCACATTTGGGCATATTGAGTATCCGTGCCAAGTTTGGTCCAGATCCATAATTGTTTGAGCTCACAGTGCTCTCTGGATGTAGGCGAACTGCAGCTCCCAAACCCAAGGTCAATGACCACCAAACCCTTCCAGTATTTTCTGTTGGCCATGGGAGTTCTGTGTGCCAACTTTGGTTCAATTCCATTGTTGCTCTTTGTTTGCAGGTTAACTGTAAATCCCAGCAACTACAACTCCCAAATGACAAAATCAAGGTTACCACTCTCTTCTGCTTTGATCAGACCTCACTTACCCACTCAAGATCCAAAAGTCAAATAGAACAAGAATAGCCCATTCCTGGTCTATGTATAGATAGAGGTGGAGATTCTACCTGGTAAGAGTTCTACACACAGAAGTCTTCTACTGACCATCTGTTTCTGGAGAGCCTCTCTCCAATGGAAATTCATCAGTGGTTGGTGAAGGAGGGGGAGATCAGATGAGTTTTTATTCATGTACATAACCAGACACAAACCAAGAACATCTTCTGACAGGAGCTACAAGAATCCTCCAAAGATCTCAGAAGATAGTATCATTGGCATGGCACCAGGTTGGACTAGATCAGTAATTCCAAATTCTATTCTTCCAGATGTTTTGGACTTTAACTTCCAGAAACCACTGCTGCCTTTGTCCAATGATCAGGGAACCTGGGAACTGAAATCTAAAACACAAGGAAGACAAACGTTTGAGAAAGACCAAACTAGATGGACCTTGTGGTCCCCTCTCTGATCACAGAGCAATGGTGCATCCTAGAAGTGTTGAAAGTTGTACAGAGAGGGAGGAAATACCAATCTCTGTAATGATCCAAAAAAAAAAAAACACCCTCACCTAAGCATAAGATGGACCTATGCTTGAGTTGTGTCACTCACAGGATGCCAGCCATAACCTGTCAGCTTCACAAAGGTAAGACAAGGCCAAGTTCACGATGGCCTGTCAACTTCCCAGCCTGATAAGACACACAGAGAAAAGTTCATAAATAAATACATAGACAGTGTCAGCTCACATTAAACTCATTCCAAAGTAGAGTTTGTCACAGTTGTCTACCATGTTTTGAAAGATAATCCTTAGTTGTTTGAAAGTACTTGGCGTAAATAATTGGGTGGCACCCTCTTCGTGACTTACTCGTGTGTAAGTTCCCCAACAAAAGCAGTCTGTAAGTAAGAGTTCATGGGTGAAAGCAATTAGCAACAGTCAGAACTGACCACGGAACAACAGACTGGTTCAGGATCAGGAAAGGTGTACGGCAGGGTTGTATACTCTCACCCAACTTATTCAACTTGTATGCAGAACACATCATGCGATGTGCAGGGCTTGATGAATGCGAGGCTGGGGTCAAAATTGCTGGAAGAAACATTAACAACCTTAGATATGCAGATGACACCACTTTGATGGCCGAAAGCGAGGAGGAGCTGAGGAGCCTTCTAATCAAGGTGAAAGAAGAAAGCGTAAAAGCTGGGTTGCAGCTAAACATTAAAAAAACCCGAGATTATGTCAACAAGAATGATTGACAACTGGGAAATAGAGGGAGAAAATGTGGAGGCCGTGACAGACTTTGTATTTCTAGGTTCAAAGATGACTGCAGACGCAGACCACAGCCAGGAAATCTGGAGACGCTTACTTCTTGGGAGGAGAGCAATGACCAATCTTGATAAAATAGTGAAGAGTAGAGACATCACACTGGCAACCAAGATCCACATAGTCAAAGCAATGGTATTCCCCGTAGTCACCTACGGATGTGAGAGCTGGACCATAGAGAAAGATAGATGCTTTTGAATTGTGGTGCTGGAGGAAAGTTCTGAAAGTGCCTTGGACAGCAAGAAGATCCATACTTCAGGAAATAAAGCCCGACTGCTCATTGGAGGGAAGGATAGTAGAGGCCAAGATGAAGTACTTTGGCCACATCATGAGAAGAAAGGAAAGCTTGGAGAAGACAACGATGCTGGGGAAAATTGAAGGAAAAAGGAAGAGGGGCCGACCAAGGGCAAGATGGATGGATGGCATCCTTGAAGTGATTGGCTTGACCTTGAAGGAGCTGGGGGTGGTGACGGCCGACAGGGAGCTCTGGCGTGGGCTGGTCCATGAGGTCACGAAGAGTCAGAAACGACTGAACGAATGAACAACAACAAATCTATTACCTTGTTCTGCTGGCCCCGTTTGTCTCAGAGAAGATACTTTTCTAAGTTTCTAATCAACTCTTGCAAAACGTGATCTGCACATAGATCTAAGCCATAAAGCCAACTTAGTGTACCCAAAATTTAAGCAAAGCTGTGTGTAAATATAGTGTTCCTTGCTCCCATATGCCTCTGTCCCAGTTTCATTGTTTCCCTCACTCTCTGTAAGTGGATTGCTCATTCACCCAAACCTCCCTGAAGCATTTTTAATCTAATCTTCTCTGTAGCTGGGAGGTGAGGGTCACCTATGAACATTTATTTTTTCATAAGAAAGAAAGAAAAGTATGGGAGAGAAAGCTAATAATGCAAACAAACCTAGGAAAATAACCCGCTGTTGAAACTTACTGCAGAAAGATAAAGAGAAAATGCTATTTTTTGTGCTGATAAGATCAGGGATTTGTCTCCCTCTGCTGGAGACTGTCAAGGAAGCATCATAACTCTTCTGGTTTCTCTGGCAAAGCTTAGGATTACAAACTATTTGCAATATATCTTACCTCCTGTGAGGTTTATCTTGCTCTCTGAATTCAACAAGAAAGTGGTCAAGTCTCCTTCAAGAGAGGGGTTGGGCTGGATGCCCTCTAGAGGTCCCTTCCAACTGTATAGAGTCATCTAGACAGCTTGGGAGTCAGGTGAAGTCTCCTTCAGGAGAAGTTGTCAGGAGAAGTACTTGGGTGGTGCCTGGGGTTGGACCGAATGCTCTCTGGGGATCCCTTCCAACTCTGGAGAGTCACATAGACTGCTTGGGAGGAAGGACAAGTCTCCTTCAGGAGAGTGGTTAGACTGGATACCCTATGGAGATCCCTTCCTACTCTACAGAGTCATATAGACTTCTTGGGAGGCAGGACAAGTCTTCTTCAGGAGGGTGGTTAGACTGGATGCCCTCTGGAGATCCCTCCCTACTCTACAGAGTCATATAGACTGCTTGGGAGTCAGGTCAGGGCTCCTTCAGGAGAGGGGTTGGGCTGGATGCCCTCTGGAGGTCACTTCTCACTCTATAGAGGCATCTAGAATTGTTGGGAGTCAGGTCAAGTCTCCTACAGGTGAGGGGTTAGACTGGATACCCTCTGGAGGTCTCTTCCTACTCTTAACCTGACTCCCAGGATTATCCAGACTGCCTGGGAGTCAGGTCAAGTCTCCTTCAGGAGAGGGTGTCAGGAGAGGAGCTTGGGTGGTGCCTGGGGTTGGACTGGTTGCTCTCTGGGGATCCCTTCCAACTCTATAGAGACATCTAGACTTGTTGGGAGTCAGGTCAAGTCTCCTACAGGTGAGGGGTTGGACTGGATGCTCTCTGGAGGTCACTTCTCACTCTATAGAGACATCTAGAATTGTTGGGAGTCAGGTCAAGCCTCCTACAGGTGAGGGGTTAGACTGGATACCTTCTGGAGGTCTCTTCCTACTCTTGACCTGACTCCCAGGCTTATCTAGACTGCCTGGGAATCAGGTCAAGTCTCCGTCAGGAGAGGCTGTCAGGAGAGGAGCTTGGGTGGTGCCTGGGGTTGGACTGGTTGCTCTCTGGGGATCCCTTCCAACTCTGGAGAGTCATATAGACTGCTTGGGAGTCAGGACAAGTCTCCTTCAGGAGAAGGGTTGGACTGGATGCCCTCTGGAGATCCCTTCCTACTCTACAGAATCATCTAAACTGCTTGGGAGTCAGGACAAGTCTCCTTCAGAAGAGAGGCTGGACTGGATGCCCTCTGGAGGTCCCTTCTCACTTGGTCTACCTATGGATGTCCCAATTCTCTGTGCTTCATTTGGAAAAATGCTGCACTCGCAGAGCTCAGGCGGTGTTGTATTTCAGTGTCAATGTTAACTTTATAAACAAGCATGTTGGACTACCTATGGATGTCCCAATTCTCAAACACTCCCTGCTTCATTTGGAAAAATGCTGCACTCGCAGAACTCAGGCAGTGTTGTATCACTTTTTGTCCATGTCCCAGCATTATTTCCAATTTTAACTCTACATTTGGCCTTCCCACTGTTTTTGATTGTGTGTTGTCTTATTGATAATGTTGTGTATTTTATTGTCTATGTTTTTTAATTGCTTGTATTGTTGTGATTATTGCTTGTATTGTTGTGTTTGGGCTCGGCCTCATGTAAGCCGCACCGGGTCCCTTGGGGAGATGGTAGCGGGGTACAAATAAATATTATTATTATTATTATTATTATTATTATTATTATTATTATTATTTCAGTGTCAATGTTGCCTTTATAAACAACCACCTTGGTCTCCCTATGGATGTCCCAATTCTCAAACACTCTCTGCTTCATTCGGAAAAATGCTGCACTCGCAGAGCTCAGGCGGTGTTGTATTTCAGTGTCAATGTTGACTTCATAAACAAATGCCTTAGTCTACCTATGGATGTCCCAATTCTCAAACACTCTCTGTGCTTCATTTGGAAAAATGCTGCACTCGCAGAGCTCAGGCGGTGTTGTATTTCGGTGTCAATGTTGACTTAATAGACAAGCACCTTGGTCTCCCTATGGATGTCCCAATTCTCAAACACTCTCTGCTTCATTCGGAAAAATGCTGCACTTGCAGAGCTCAGGCAGTGTTGTATTTCGGTGTCAATGTTGACTTAATAGACAAGCACCTTGGTCTCCCTATGGATGCCCCAATTCTCAAACACTCTCTGTTCTTCATTTGGAAAAATGCTGCTCTCGCAGAGCTCAGGCGGTGTTGTATTTCAGTGTCAATGTTGACTTTATAAACAAGCACGGTGGACTACCTATGGATGTCCCAATTCTCAAACACTCTCTGCTTCGTGAGTTGTTGTAGGTTTTTCCGGGCTATATGGCCATGTTTTGGAGGCAATTTTTCTCCTGACGTTTTGCCTGCATCTATGGCTTCATTCACTCTCTGCTTCATTTGGAAAAATGCTGCACTCGCAGAGCTCAGGCGGTGTTGTATTTCATTGACACTGAAATACAACACTGCTTTCAAAGTACCACTGGATTCACTGGGTTTGCAGAAACAGCATTGAGTTCGCAAGGTTGGTATTCAGCAGAAGGGTGCTGTAGTGCAATCACCACATTGAAGTGGTATCAAACCGCATTAATTCTACAGTGTAGATGCACCCCACATTGCCTCCTAGTGCTCTGACAAGGCCTTTGTACAACAGGATAGGATGTGACTCTTCCATCAGAACTGAAATCCAGCTGCTCCTCTCCCCAAGAGATCTTCCTGTCTCTGTCTTAATGCGGCCCAGTGTCATTTCTGAGCCACACAAGGAAATGATCGCCAGAGGGTCTGTGACAGTGGCTGCAGGCCATTAGCACTTCATTGCCTTCCTGAACCTGACGTATTGGGCCTTTCCCCTCCCCAGAACCCTTTCTCTCCTTCACCCCTTTTCTCTCTCCCTTTACATTCATGACACATCAGCAGGAAGCTTAAGTGTCGGGCTTAATTTTAACATTTCCTGGCACTCTGCGGCTTGCGTAGCTCGCAATCCATGCCTTATTTTGGAGACAATTTGTGTATTTATAATTAATATGGATTAGATATTATTATCCAGGCAATATGGCAGACAGGCAGTTAAGAGAGGATAACAGCTGTTCGATAATGCAAATGATGCACGCATAAATTACGTTTTAGCGATGGGGTATTATTACCGCGATGGACGAAAGTTCAGGACCCCGGGGCGGTTGGATTAAAAATCGCTACAGCGGGTAGACAGAAATGGGAGAGCGACGGGAATGAGGCCAGTCTCTCTTGGGTGACCCCCGGCCCCATTGGTCAGGACACACTTTGTGGACATTGCTAGCCTGGCAGAGAATCATGAATTGGTATTTTGATAAGGGACACTTTCAGACACAAGATCTCCACCATCCAATAGCTCTCCATAATCTAAGCCAGAAGTGGACACAATGTTTACGCTTGTAGGCAATATGTAGCACTTGGAATCCAAAAAATGTGGTCCTAGAAGTGAATGGAAGTCCTATCAATCCTTCATATTTTTTCAACCAGTTACGAGGTGCCAATAGAAGTCCTACCAATCCTTTATTTTTCAACCAGTTTTGGGTTGCTAATGGAAGTGCTAAGTAACAATCCTTCATTTTGCCAAACTAATTTTAAGGTATCAATGGAAGTGCTACCAATCCTTCATTATTTCAACTAGTTTTGGGGTGCCAATGGAAGTCCTACCAATCTTTGATTTTTCCAACCAGTTTTTAGATGTCAATGGAAGTCCTACCAATCCTTTATTTCTTTTCAACCAGTTTTGAGGTATCAATGGAAGTCTTACCAATCCTTTATTTTTTTTCAACCAGTTTTGAGGTATCAATGGAAGTCTTACCAATCCTTTATTTTTTTTTCAACCAGTTTTGAGGTATCAATGGAAATCCTACCAATCCTTTATTTTTTTCAACCAGTTTTGAGGTATCAATGGAAGTCTTACCAATCCTTTATTTTTTTTCAACCAGTTTTGAGGTACCAATGGAAATCCTACCAATCCTTTATTTTTTTCAACCAGTTTTGAGGTATCAGTGGAAGTCCTATCAACGTTTTATTTTTTCAACCACTTTTTTGGTGCCAACGGAAGTCTTACCAATCCTTCATACTTTTCAACCAATTTTGAGGTGCCAATGGAAGTCCTACCAACCCTTTATTTTTTCAACCAGTTTTGGGGTACCAATGGAAGTGCTACCAATCCTTTATTTCTTTTTCAACCAGTTTTGAGGTACCAATGGAAGTCCTACCAATCCTTTATTTTTTTCAATTTGTTTTGTGGTACCAATGGAAGTCCTACCAATCCTTTATTTTTTTTCAAACAGTTTTGAGGTACCAATGGAAGTCCTACCAATCCTTTATTTCTTTTCAACCAATTTTGAGGTGCCAATAGAAGTCCTACCAACCCTTTATTTTTTTCAACCAATTTTGAGTTGCCAATGGAAGTCCTACCAACTCTTTAATTTTTTCAACCATTTTTGGGGTGCCAATGGAAGTCCTACCAATCCTTTATTTTTTTTTCAACCAACTTTGAGGTACCAATGGAAGCCCTACCAATCCCTTTTTTTTCAACCAGTTTTGAGGTACCAATGGAAATCCAACCAATCCTTTATTTTTTTCAACCAGTTTGGGGTACCAATGGAAGTACTACCAATCCTTTATTTTTTTTTCAACCAGTTTTGAGGTACCAATGGAAGTCCTACCAATCCTTTATTTTTTTTCAACTTGTTTTGGGGGTACCAATGGAAGTCCTACCAATCCTTTATTTATTTATTTTTAACCAGTGTTGGGGTACCAATGGAAGTCCTACCAATCCTTTATTTTTTTCAACCAATTTTGAGGTGTCAAAGGGAGTCCTACCAATCCTTCATACTTTTCAACCAGTTTTGAGGTACCAATGGAAGTCTTACCAATCCTTTATTTTTATTCAACCAGTTTTGAGGTACCAATGGAAGTTCTACCAATCCTTTATTTTTTCAACCACTTTTGGTGTGCCAATGGAAGTCCTACCAATCCTTCATTATTTCAAGTACCCTTGGTGTGCCAATGGAAGCTCTTCATATTTTTCAACCAGTTTTGGAGTGCCAATAGAAGTCCTACCAGTCCTTTATTATTTCATCCACTTTTGGTGTGCCAACAGAAGTCCTACCAACCCTTTATTTTTTCAACCAGTTTTGGGGTACCAATGGAAGTCCTACCAACCCTTTATTTTTTTCAACCCGTTTTGAGGTACCAATGTAAGTCCTACCAATCCTTCATGATTTCAACCACTTTTGGTGTGCCAATGGAAGTCCTACCTATCCTTCATATTTTTCAATCAGTTTTGTGGTGCCAATTGAAGTCCTACCAATCCTTCATTATTTCAACTCATTTTGGAACTGGACCCAAGTAATCCCCGTAGGATTCTTAACCAACCGATTGGCTTCTTCTGACACCTTCAGGCCTATTTGAAAAGATACTTTCCCCACCTTGACTGTGCTATATTTCTGCCTAAGCTGACACACTGAATGCAGGCAGAGAAGACACAGCTTCTCACACACGCAGTAAATAAGGATGAGATTACCAATGGTGTGCAATGGGACTGACTATTGCAATATTTAATCTGCTGGGTGGGCCATTCATTAAAACAGATATCCAGGGTTTTAATCATGATGCCAAGCCACCATCTGCCTCCGCTGCGCTCCCTCATGGCTTAGGCCGGGGCTCAATATACGAGGGGACAGCTTGTGAGAGACGCGAGGGTGTCGGCGTCATAATTCATCTTTGGAGCACGGCAGCGCAAGCTGTTTTTCTCTGACGAATTCCTGCCACCTGAACATGCGTTCCCTATTACGGCTGTTCTAGCAGGCAGTTAGAGTTTGGATGTGGTTAGGGGCAGGGTACCGATCTCTGGTGGGCGGATGGAGACTCCAGGTGCCCAAGGAGGTTATAGCAGAACCTGGGGGTAAATTGTCAGACATGGTGCTCATTCGTCAAACAATGCAAGCGCGGTGTGTCTGGCTCTCTTTTCCCTTGACAGTTCTTTCCCTGAATAAGACAGAGATGCATTTTTAATGGCATCCTATTTTTCATGTTTATGTGTTTGTTTATTGATATTCCAACATTCTAATACGAAATGAAGTTTCAAAAATGCATCGTATATTTTGGACATGATGGCCATGTTTAAATATTTGGAAGGATGTCACATCAAGAGAAGGGCAAGCTTGCGGTTCAAGATACTTGAACACAATGGAGCAATGGGTTCAACTGGCAGGAAAAGAGGTTCCACCCAAACATTAGGAAGAACTCCCACATAGTAAACATTGCAACATTGTTCAGCAATGAAATATGCTACCTTGGAGCTCGGTGAAGCCTCCTTTTCTAGAAGTATTTAAACAGAGATTAGATCAGTGTTTCTCAACCTGGGAGTCGGGACCCCTGGAGGGTCATGAGGGGGTGTCAGAGGGGTCGCCAAAGACCAAAGTATTTTATGTTGGTCATGGGGGTTCTGTGTGGGAAGTTTGGCCAAATTGTATCATTGGTGGGCTTCAGAATGCTCTTTGATTGCAGGTGAACTATAAATCCCACTATTTTCTGTAGGTCATGGGAGTTCTGTGTGCCAAGTCTGGTTCAATTGCATTGTTGGTGGAGTTGAGAATGCTCTTTGATTGCAGGTGAACTATAAATCTCAGCAACTACAACTCCCAAATGTCAAGGTCTATTTTCCCCAAACTCCACCAGTGTACACATTGGGCATATTAAGTATTTGTGCCAAGTTTGGTCCAAATACATCATTGTTTGAGTTCACAGTGCTCTCTCGATGTAGGTGAACTACAACTCCCAAATTCAAGGTCAATACCCACCAAACCCTTCTAGTATTTTCTGTTAGTCATGAGAGTTCTGTGTGCCAAGTTTGGTTCAATTACATCATTGGTGGAGTCCAGAATGCTCTTTGATTTTAGGTGAACTATAAATCCCAGCAACTACAACTCCCAAATGTCAAGGTCTATTTTCCCCAAACTCCACCAGTGTTCACATTGGGCATATTGAATATTCGTGCCAAATTTGGTCCAGATACATCATTGTTTGAGTTCAAAGTGAGGGCATTGGTTTCCAGGTGGAAGGTGGTCCCGGTCGGGGTTGGCTTGATGCGCCTTCTTCTTGGCACATTTCTCTCTTTCGCCCTTCCATTCGTGTCTCTTCAAATTCTACAGCACTTCTGGTCACAGCTGACCTCCAGCTGGAATGCTCAAGGGCCAGGCTGCCCAGTTCTCAGTGTCTATGCCAGAGTCTATAAGGTTGGCTTTGAGCCCATCTTTCAATCTTTTTTCCTGTCCACCAACATTCCGTTTTCCGTTCTTGAGTTCGGAGTAGAGCAACTGCTTTGGGAGACAGTGGCCAGGCGTCTGAACAACGTGGCCAGTCCAGCGAAGTTGATGGCGGAGGACCATCACTTCAATGCTGTTGGTCTTTGCTTCTTCCAGCATGCTGACATTTGTCCACTTGTCTTCCCAAGAGATTTGCAGGATTTTTCAGAGGCAACGCTGATGGAATCATTCTAGGAGTTGCATGTGACGCCTTGGCCTTTGTAAGCCACATCGAGTCCTTCGGGAGATGTTAGCGGGGTACAAATAAAGATAATAATAATAATAATAATAATAATAATAATAATAATGTAGATAGTCCATGTCTCACAGGCATATAGCAGAGTTGGGAGGACAATAGCTTTATAAACAAGCACCTTGCTCTCCTTATGGATGTTCCGGTCCTCAAACACTCTCTGCTTCATTTGGAAAAATGCTGCACTCGCAGAGCTCAGGCGGTGTTGTATTTCGGTGTCGATGTTGACTTTGGTGGAGAGGTGGCTGCCAAGGTAGCGGAAATGGTCAATTTTTTTCTCATGTTACAATAGCTTTATAAACAATCACTTTGGTATCCCTACAGATGTTCCAGTCTTCAAACACTCTATGCTTAATTCGGAAAAATGCTGCACTCGCAGAGCTCAGGAGGTGTTGAATTTCAGTGTCTATGCTGACTTTGGTGGAGAGGTGGCTGCCAAGGTAGCAGAAATGGTCAACATTTTCTAATGTTACACCATTAAGTTGTATTTCTAGCATTGGAGAAGGATTGGCTGGTGACTGTGCATCTGTGTGACTGGTCGTCTGTGGGCAATCAGAAGACCTACAAGCCACTCTAAACACCTTTGCAGACGCATACGAGAAGCTCGGCCTGTCATTGAACATAGAGAAAACCAAAGTGCTCTTCCAGCAGTCACCAACATGCTGTTGTAGGACCTCAGCTGCTCCGTCCCCTCAATAGTAAAGTTCAACCTACATTTCTGCAGAGATACTCCTTCAGCTTTGACGCAAATATGTCTAGATTCAGTCAGATGGGGGTAGGGATGGATGAAAAGATTGCCAAATGGATGTTTGAGCACACACAGCCATATGCTGAGGGGGAGAAAACCCGCAGTGTATAAATATCACACCATAAGACTTGGGCACTCGAGTTCTAGGAAGATTAGCCGGAAAGTGGGGGAAAGGGAGGAGGCGATATATCGGAGGAGCTCATGAGAAGAGGGAGCTTAAGCTGTTGGCAGAATGAAACCTCCAGTGCTGCTGGAGAGAAGGGATGGGAGATGTCACCTTCTTTGTGAAAGGAAGGAATGTGGGGAAATAACCCATAGGATAATAAGGTCATTTCTTCTCAAAGGAGAAAGGGAGCATATTTAAAGTAGACAGTTTGAATGTGGAAATAGATTTCTGTTTCTCTCTCCACACATTCAGATGGTGAACCAGGGTGATGCAATGGTTTTTGTGTGCCTCCAAGTCATGTCATAGTTAGGGTGACCCCAAGGGACACCCACCATAGGGTTTTCTGGGGCGGAGAGTGTGTTGCCAAGATGAGATGAGACTAATCCCTAGACTTGTAGTCCAACATTCAAACCCAGTAAGTACGGGCAACTTTGGGAGGTTGAGATATGTTCACCTCTGAGAAGGACTTGGAGGGTTGTACTCCCCATGTCTCCTGTAAAAGTCAAATTATCATTACTGTCTCATATGCCTCTCAACACCGTGTGTTTTGTAGACCCAAAGGTGGCCCCCTTTATAATCCCTGTGTAGATACATCCAAAGCCTCCTTAGGGAGAGAGATCCAAAGCCTGGGAGCAGCCAGCTAGAAGATCCTCTCCTTGATTTATACCAAAAGATCTTGAGAACGTAGCAAGACAGAGAGCAGGACTTCTCCTGAAGATCTCAGAACTCGGGTAGGTTTATACATTATTATTATTATTATTATTATTATTATTATTATTATTATTATTATTAAGCCTAGCCCAGTTCTGAGATCTTCAGGAGAAGTCCTGCTCTCTGTCTTACTATGTTCTCAAGCTCTTTTGGTATAAATTAAGGAGAGGGTCTTCTAGATAGCTGCTCCCAGGCTTTGGAACTCTCTTCCTATTTGAAACACAACAAGATGAGTCCACAGCAGACACTCTGCTGGCTGTTGAATTGGATCACACATTGGACACTTCCCAACTATGTGATGTATCAGTGAATAATGCATGCAGATCACAGTTAAGGTGGCCTTCTGCAGCTGGCAGATGGTAATTTTGTCAGCGCCAATCGAGTTTAAGTGCAGGCCAAGGTCTTTAGGTACTGCACCTAGTGTGCCGATCACCACTGGGACTACCTTTACTGGTTTGTGCCACAGTCTCTGCAGTTCGATTTTTAAATTCTCATATCAGCTTTTCCAGTTGTTCCTCTTCAATCCTGCTGTCACCTGGGATTGCGACATCGACGATCCATACTTTTTAACATGATCGTGAGGTCAGGAGTGTTGTGCTCCAAAACTCTGTCTGTCTGAATGTGGAAGTCCCAGAGGAGTTTGGCAGGTTCATTCTCTGTAACTTTTTCTGGCTTGTGATCCCACCAATTCTTTGTCACAGGCAAATGGTATTTGTGGCGCAAGTTCCAATGAATTACCTGAGCAATGGTGTTGCGCCTCTGCTTGTAGTCTGTCTGCGCGATCTTCTTGAAGCAGCTGAGGATGTGATCTATTTTTCATATGCTTCCTTGCAGAGTCTACACTTGAGATCTGCTGGTTTTTGTGTGTGTGTGTTTTACGAGTGATGGTCACTCGTCGGCCTGATAGGTGTATTGTGTCCAAATTTGGAGTCAATTTGTCCAGTGGCTGTTGAATTATGTTAATCCCACAAACAGACATTACATTTTTATTTTTATAGATTGACTCTTTGTTCAACAAACAACCTGATGTTTCAGTGTGAATTGTTGTTGTTGTTGTTGTTGTTGTTGTGTGCCTTTTAAGTCATTATGACAACTCTAAGGTCCCCTATAATGGGGTTTTATTGGCAAGATTTGTTCAGAAGGCATTCACCTTTGGCTAAGAGAACATGATTGCCCTGGTGTCAAACATCAGGGTTTCCATGGCAAGAGATTATGTAAACAATGTATTGTCGAAGGCTTTCATGGCTGGAATCACTGGGTTGTTGTGAGTTTTCCAGACCGTATGGCCATGTTCAAGGTGAAAGAAGAAAGAGCAAAGCTGGGTTGCAGCTAAACATAAAAAAAAAAACAAGATTATGGCAACAAGAATGATTGATAACTGGGAAATAGAGGGAGAAAACATGGAGGCAGTGACTGACTTTGTATTTCTAGGTGCAAAGATTACTGCAGATGCAGACTGCAACCAGGAAATCAGAAGACGTTTCCTTTTTGGGAGGAGAGCAATGTCCAATCTCGATAAAATAGTGAAAAGCAGAAACATCACACTGGCAACAAAGATCTGCATAGTCAAAGCAATGGTATTCCCCATAGTCACCTACAGATGTGAGAATTGGATCATAGGGAAGGCTGAGTGAAGGAAGAGAGACGCTTTTAAGCTGTGGTGTTGCAGGAAAGTTGTGAGAGTGCCTTGGACCACCAAAAGATCCAACCAGTCCATACCTCGGGAAATAAAGCCCGACTTCTAACTGGAGGGAAGGATATTAGAAGCAAAGATGAAGTACTTTGGCCACATCATGAGAAGAAAGGAAAGCTTAGAGAATTATTATTATTATTATTATTATTATTATTAAACTTTATATGTACCCCACTAGCATCTCCCGAAGGACGCGATGCGGTTTACAAAGGCCAAGGCCTCAACACAACAACAACAAACAATAACAATATAATACAAGCAAATTAAAAACATAAGCAATAACAACAACAAAACATTACACTATTACACAATAAAACCAGGGCCGGGCCAATGAAGGGTACAGGTTAAAAGTGCTGGGTGTGACAGGTGATATGTTGGTATTCTGGGCAAGTGCAATGTGCAGAGAGTCTTAAACTCAATAAAGTTCTTCTGGGACGTAGTGCTGGAGGTTATCCTATTCTGAAAAGGCACATCGGAATATCCAGGTCTTCAAATTCTTCCTAATTACTGAAACGTGGGTGCTAGTCTAATGTCTTTGGGGAGGGTGTTCCAAAGTCGGGGGGCAACCACAGAGAAGGCCCTGTCCCTCGTCCCCACCCAACGAGCCTGTGACGCAGATGGAATCGTGAGCAGGGCCTCTCTGGGTGATCGCGTGGGTTCATACACGGAGATGCGGTCACACAGGTAGGCAGGTCCCAAACCGTTTAGGGCACCTGCACCTTGAATTGGGATCGGTAGGTAAACGGCAGCCAATGGAGCTCCTTGAACAGGAGGGTTGACCTCTCTCTGTAAGGAGCACCAGTTAACATCCTGGCCGCCACCCGTTGAACCAGTTGGAATTTCCGAGCCGTTTTCAAGGGCAGCCCCACGTAGAGTGCATTACAGTCATCCAATCTAGAGGTGACTAAGGCATGGACCACCCCGGCCAAATCTGTCTTTGCGAGGTACGGTCGCAGCTGGCGCACAAGTCTTAGTTGTGCAAAAGCCCTCCCGGACACCGCCGATGCCTGAGCCTCAAGCGTAAGTGATGAATCCAGGAGGACTCCCAAGCTGCGGACCTGTGACTTCAGGGGGAGTGTAACCCCGTCCAGCACAGGTTGCCACCCTATACCCCGATACGGTTTACGATTGACCAGGAGGACCTCTGTCTTGTCGGGATTGACCTTCAGCTTGTTCTCCCTCATCCAGATAGCCACAGCGGCCAGGCACTCATCCAGCACCCGAGGGACCTCCTTGGAATTAGGTGGAAATGAGTAGTAGAGTTGTGTGTCATCTGCGTAGAGATGGCACCTAACTCCAAAACTCCGGATGACCTCTCCCAGCGGTTTCATGTAGATGTTAAAGAGCATGGGGGACAAGATAGAGCCTTGTGGGACCCCACAGGTCAAAGGCTAGGGGTCCGAGCAGGCATCTCCCAGCTTCACCATCTGGGATTGACCCTCCAGGAAGGATTGGAGACACGACAAAACCGTGCCCTCGAGACCCATCCCAGAGAGACGACCCAGAAGGATACCATGATCGATGGTATCGAAAGCCGCTGAGATGTCCAAGAGAACCAACAGAGTCACACTCCCCCTGTCCAGCTCTCTACGGAGGTCATCCACCAAGGCGACCAAGGCTGTCTCGGTGCCGTGACCAGGCCTGAAACCAGACTGTGACTGATCTAGGTAGTTGATGTCATCCAAAAAGCCCTGAATGATGATGGGGAAAATGGAAGGAAAAAGGAAGAGGGGTTGACCAAGGGCAAGATGGATGGATGGCATCCTTGAAGTGAGTGGATTGACCTTGAAGGAGCTGGGGGTGGTGACAGCTGACAGGGATCTCTGACGTGGGCTGGTCCATGAGGTCACAAAGAGTTGGAAATGACTGAACGAATGAAAAATAACAACATGGCCATGTTCCAGAAGCATTTTTCTGGAACATGGCCAAACAGCCCGGAAAACTCACAACAACCCAGATTATGTAAACCCTAGTCTCCTAGAGACTTAGCACAGTACTTAAACCGCTATTCCACATGGGTTCTCCTATGTGACTATGATGTTAATATGGGCAAAAAGCAGCAACAACAGTATTGATCCCTGGTCCATTGATGTGAAAAGGTTGCTGTTATGCGAGATCATAAAATCTGAAAAGCTCCTGTCCACAGCACATGGAGTTTTCCTAGGTCGAGCAACAGCATTTGAGCATGACAGATGTAAAGATGAGAGAAACATTTGGCAACCCAGGCGAGGCAGTTGTCCCAGTGAGAACTCTGCCTTTAAACAGCTGGGGTTTCCAAACTAATTTGTCCAAGACACTCAGGCTTTTTTGCAACAGTAAGTGAGTCTTGTTAAATGGAGGTCACAGCAGGGCCCTGGTGTTTTTTCCTCCCGACAAGAGCTGAGAGCGGCTGGGTTTCTTGCACAACACTCTACATTCCCAGCCAATTGCAGCCATTTGAAGGGGCTTTAATGGGCCCTTAATTGAAGCTGATGGATTTTCTAGGATGGGAGCAGAGAGATGTGGGAGGCGGAGGGCTTTCCTGGATGGGGGAAGCCATCTCCACATCAGCCATGAGTGACAAAAAGGTTCATTGGGGTCTTCTCTTGAAATGGCTCCATGTGAGTGATTCAGACATTGCCACAAGCGACTGTTTAGCAGTCAATCTGGCAAAGTTACGAGACGAATGAGGTCCCAATTACTGCCGCTGCTCATCCACTCTGGAGAAGAACAAGATTTTGATGACACAACCCAGGATCATCCTCCGAAATCAAGTGGGTGCGTTTGTCTGCTTTATATTTCCTGGTACTGGTTTTGCAATTTGCTTTCTCCATGTTGCCCTAAACATCTGAGGCAACCAAAGTGCCTCACCATCTTCGTTTCGTGTGCTTAGGATCCAGACATTGGTGTTGATGGTGGACGTGATCCCGAAAGCTAAAATATATATCATGAATCATGAGAAGACAGGAAAGCTTGGAATCATAGAATCAAAGAGTTGGAAGAGACCTCATGGGCCATCCAGTTCAACCCCATTCTGTCAAGAAGCAGGAATATTGCATCCAAATCACCCCTGACAGATGGCCATCCAGCCTCTGTTTATAATAGAATCAAAGACTTGGAAGAGACCTCATGGGCCATCTAGTCCAACCTCATTCTGCCAAGAAGCAGGAAAATTGCATTCAAAGCACCCCCGACAGATAGCCACCCAGCCTCTGCTTAAAAGCTTCCAAAGAAGGAGCCTCCACCACACTCCGGGGCAGAGAGTTCCACTGCTGAACAGCTCTCACAGTCAGAAAGTTCTTCCTAATGTTCAGATGGAATCTCCTTTCTTGTAGTTTGAAGCCATTGTTCCTTTGTGTCCTAGTCTCCTGGGCAGCAGAAAACAAGCTTGCTCCCTCCTCCCTATGAGTTCATCTCACATATTTATACATGGCTATCATGTCTCCTCTCAACCTTCCCTTCTTCAGGCTAAACATGCCCAGCTCTTGAAGCCGCTCCTCATAGGGCTTGTTTTCCAGACCCTTGATCATTTTAGTCACTTGAATCATTTGAGTCCCCTGCGGGGTGAGAAGGGCAGAATATAAAAGTTGTAAATAAATAAATAAAAGATGTGCTCAAAGCCAACATTAAAAACTCTGGCATAGACACTGAGAACTGGGAAGCCCTGGCCCTTGAGCTCCAGCAGTACTGTAGAATTTGAAGAGGCACAAATGGAGGGCAAAAGAGAGAAACGTGCCAAGAAGAAGGCGCATAAAGCCAACCCCATCCAGGACTGCCTTCCACCTGGTAACCAATGCCCTCACTGCAGGAGAACATACAGATCAAGAATCGGGCTCCACAGTCACCTATGGACCCACCGCCACCACACTGATCATGGAAGACTATCCTACTCAGACTACGGGGGATCACCTAAGTAAATGTCTAAAACAGCCACTAGGTGGCGTTCAGTTAGGGGAGCCCAAATGAGGTTGAGATTCATAGTTTTCCAAGGTATGCTATTTATGCTTTTTCCCATTATACAAGTACTCCTCAATGTCCTTGTACCGATCAGCGACAAAAGACAGCAAAAGAAAAACCACAACATTGTACTCCTTTTGTAAACTCTGAAAGCCTGACCTGTTTCAGCAGTGATTTTGGGGAGTAGCCCAGAAGGCCGCAATGCTAATAGTAGCATCAGATTTGGGTCACTGTCTAATATCAAGTTGCAAAGGATTTCTTGTTATATAAGTTTCGGGGCAGGATTTAACAGTTGATATATAATTTGATACTAAATAAATACATCTTCCTATAACTTTGGAGGCTCTCCTTAAAGCACCTTTGCAAAGTTAGCTGGGAAGAGGAATGAATAAAGAGAGATGGAGAAAGAGAGAGGAGACGCTGCTGTTCAGCTTAGCAGGAGGGGGAAAATGGACAATTAAAGAAGGATTTAATTGACAATTTTTTCCGATAAAGTCAAGAGATCTTTCTATTCTCAGCCCAAGTGGGGATGAAGTGGCAAAAAAGACTAAATGTAGAAATTAAAGGAATAACCATTCAAAGCTTTCACAGAGGAAATCTCTGCCTTTTTTTCACAGAGAATTGAGACTGTGAAGGGGGGAAACCCAGCGGGGGGAATTCACAAGACAAGCTTACACTAAGAGCAGTCAGAAAATAATTAGCTGGCTTCCTAAGGGATGGGTGTGCGTAAAAAAAAGCTTGGATATTTGAGAAGGAGGGGGTGGAGAAGAGATGTTAATACAAGAGAAGTCTATGTGGGCTTGATGATTTTCTTTTCCACCATGCAAACTCCTTCTCTTTGAAAAGTAAAAAGGTGAGTGCACACAAACAGTTCCTTTCACAACCATTGACCTATGGTGCCAAACTAAAAATTTACTTGGACATTGGAGAAGGAGGATGGTTCACTTCTTGTTGCCTTGAGTCTGAATTGTTTCAGTGAAGACCACATTGGAGGTGTCATTGCGATCATACTGTTTGATTTCAAAACTCTTGCTCCCTAGAAATACGCATTGGAAGGGGTGCTTTCGACCTTTCCAAATGCCCCAAAAATGCCCCAGGAAGGGTGCTTCCTTAACCCCACTTTTCAAACCCAGGCTCCCTAAAAGGAAAGAAAGGAAATGGTCCCAGAGAGGGTGCATCCTTAACCCCATTCCTCAAACCCAGGCTCCCTTGAAAGGAAGAAAGTAAAAGGTCCCAGGAAGGGTGCTTCCTTAACCCTGTTCCTCAAACTCAATCTCCCTTGAAAGGAAGAAAGGAAAGAGTCCCAGGAAGGGTGCTTCCTTAACCCCATTCCTCAAACCCAAGCTCCCTTGAAAGGAAGAAAGGAAAGAGTCCCAGGAAGGGTGCTTCCTTAACCCCGTTCCTCAAACCCAGGCTCTCTTGTAAGGAAGAAAGGAAAGGATCCCAGGAAGGGTGCTTCCTTAACCCCATTTCTCAAAACCAGGCTCTCTTGAAAAGAAGAAAGGAAAGGGTCCCAGGAAGGGTGTTTCCTTAACTCCGTTCCTCAAACCCAGGCTCTCTTGAAAGGAAGAAAAGAAAGGATCCCAGGAAGGGTGCATCATTAATCCCATCCCTCAAACACAGGATCCCTTAAAAGGAAGAAAGGAAAGGGTCCCAGGAAGGGTGCTTCCTTAATCCCATCCCTCAAACCCAGGATCTCTTGAATGGGAGAAAGGAAAGGGTCCCAGAAAGTATGAATCCTTAATCCCGTTCCTCGAACTCAGTCTCCCTTGAAAGGAAAGAAAGGAAAGGGTCCTAGGAAGGGTGTATCCTTAACCCCGTTCCTCAAACCCAGGCTCCCTTGAAAGGAAGAAAGGAAAGGGGAGCCTTGCAAGTTCCTCATTACCACCAATTGGCCAGATCTTCCCAGATCTTTTGGTTGCTTAGCCTAAAACAGATTTTCTATTAGCTGATTTTTGAGAGGGTCCCAGAAACGGATCTGGGTTCCCAATCAGGGGCGGCTCGTCCATTACGTGAAGTAAGCAGTCGCAGAACACTTTTTTTTGCCAGGGGCGCAGAGGCGCCTCTGTAAATGCCCCTCGACCACCACTTGAGGAGCACCCCCTCAGCTCACAACAGCCCTAGCAGTCCAGGGGGAGCCTCGGCTTTCTTGCCTCGCTGCCGGGCGATCCTCTTCCCAAAGGGGCCGGGCCCTTGAGCCTCACCTAGCCCCTCTCGTTCCTGCTCCACCCGGCCACCGGGTGCGTGAGCAGAGCTGGCACTCAATAGTTCTCTGCGTTCGATCCCTTCCCCATGACCAGCTCCCTTTCCTGATCTCCCGGCGCTCCACCCACCTCCTCTCCTCTCCCCAATCCGCGGGTGGGCCAAGGGGCGGAGTTTCAGGTCCGGAGGCGTGTCTGAAGACCCCAGCGTGCGCACCAAAAGTCGCCTCTTCTCCTGACTTTCTCTTCAGCCATTGGGACCAGAGAGAGAGAGAGAGAGCCCCTCCGGCTGGAGGTATCTCCCACCTCCGCTCCCTCCTTTGTTTTTGCGCCTACCTTCAGGAAAGGTGGGCATCTCCACCTCTCTCTCTCTCTCTCGGTCCCAATGGCTGAGGAGAAAGTCAGGAGAAGAGGTGACTTTTGGTGCACACGCCGGGGTCTTCAGGCACGCCTCCGGACCCAAAGCGGGCCAGGCAAGGGAGCAAGTGTGGCAAGTGTAGTTACTGGATGTATAGTTCACCTACAATCAAAGAGCATTCTGAACTCCACCAATGATGGAATTGAACCAAATATGGCACACAGAACTCCCACGACGAACAGAAAATATATATCAATGATTGGTTGGGGGGAGAGGCGCCAAAATACTATTTGCTTACCGTTGAAAATTACCTAGGGCCACCTCTGTTCCCAATGAAATTCAGATACCAAAAACGGGTTGCCAAATTGCATAAGCCTATTGAATAGCAGTGGGAAACTGCTTGAACACTGGCACCAACCACGTCTTTTCAGAGACTGTTGATTTATATTATTGTGTTTCAACTTCGTCACCTTTGCTTGGAAGGTCCCTTGGGATCTCGTGCCTTCTCTCCCCCACCGTGTTAATATTTTAGTTGCTACCGAAACACTCTAGGGAAAGAACCTAAGAAGGGTTGCGACATTTTTTTAAAAAAATAAAATAATTTAAGGCACATCAACCGATTTGTCACTTTCATAATGAGAAAATGAACGACCTTGTGCCCTAATATAAATCATTATCTATGGCGTAGGCTTAAAATGGAATACATAACTCCTTTGCTACCTGATTCCTCGTTAATGTGCATGCGTGGGCATGCACACAAGCACACACACACTGATGAAAGGCCTCAAAGGAGAGCTTGGGGAATACTTTGAATACAGGACATTGCTTTGGAGGGGAGGGCACTCAGGACCAAGGATTTACACTAATTGCCTCTGTGCTTTGAACGTACAAAAATAGCCGCCTAAAAGAGCCTTGCTATCAAATGCCATGTCCTTAAGCTTGTTTCAGCATGAATGGCTATCCCCTGGAGGTCTTTTCTTAGGGTTCTTTAGGGATATGAAAGAGTCTGGCTCATAGAGCATGTGATGGCCTCCCAGCTCCAGGGATTTCTGGTTGAGATGATTATCTGGATCCATTTCAATCTGTTTTCAGGTCTGGCTATGGTACAGAGAAAGCTTTAGTCACTTTGGTAGACTTACTTAGGCGATCCCTCGTAGTCCGGAGATGAAGATGATGGTTCTCCAAGTTCAGTGTCCTGGGGATGGGTTCGTAGGTGGCTGTGGAGCCCTATATAGTGAGATGGATGGGGTTGCACTCCCCCTGAAGTCACAGGTCCGCAGTTTGGGGGTCCTCCTGTATTCTTCACTTACGTTTGAGGCTCAGGCGTCGGTGGTGGCCGGGAGGGCCTTTGCAAAATTACGACTCGTGTGCCAACTGCGACCATACCTTGGGAAGGCGGATCTGGCCAAGGTGGTCCACGCCTTAGTCACCTCTAGAGTGGATTACTGCAATGCACTCTACGTGGGGCTGCCCTTGAAAACGGCCCGGAAATTTCAGATGATCCAACGGGTGGCAGCCAGGTTGTTAACTGGGGCTCCTTACAGGGAGTGGTCATCCCTCCTGTTCAAGGAGCTCCACTGGCTGCCATTCATCTACTGGACCCAATTCAAGGTTCAGGTTCTTACCTATAAAGCCATGAACGGTTTGGGACCCGCCTACCTGCATGATCGCGTCTCTGTATACGAACCCACACGATCCCTTCGATCTTCCGGAGAGGCCCTGCTCTTGATCCCACCAGCATCACAGGCGCGATTGGTGGGGACGAGAGAGAGGGCCTTTTCGGTGGTGGCCCCTCAACTCTGGAACTCACTCCTTAAAGACATTCGACAGGCTCCAACTCTGGCAGTCTTCAGGAGGAGCTTGAAGACGTGGCTGTTCCAGTGTGCCTTCGCGGAATAATGACCCCATAGCACTTTGTCCTCCAAAGCACTTTACATTTTCCTGAGTCTGCTTGTATGCCCTCCACAAACATCAGTCTCACCTTTCGTTCATGGCCCAGCATTATTTCCAATTTTAACTCTACATTTGGCCTTCCCACTGTTTTAATTATGTGTTGCTTTTATTTATTTTTAATAATGTTGTGTATTTTACTGTCTATGTTTTTAATTGCTTGCTTGTATTGATGTTTTATTGCTTCTATTGTTGTGTTTGGGCTCGGTCTCATGTAAGCCGCACCGAGTCCCTTGGGGAGATGATAGCCGGGTACAAATAAAGTTAATAAATAAATAAATAAATAAATAAATAAATAATATTCTTGACCTGCATCTTCTTCCACAGTGAGGGCATTGATTTCCAGACGGGATGCAGTCATGGTGTGGGTTGGCTTGATGCGCCTTCCTCTTGGCACGTTTCCCTCTTTCACCCTCCATTCGTGCCTCTTCAAATTCTGCAGCACTGCTGGTCACAGCTGACCTCCAGCTGGAGCGCTCAAGGGCCAGGGCTTCCCAGTTCTCAGTGTCCAATTCTCTATAGATAGTCCACCATTGGCCCTATCAATGTCTTGCATGGCCTTGACTTCAGACTTCTTGGAACTTGGCCCCAAGGCCAACTTGATACTCCCGACTAACTCTTCGGTCTGAATCTCTATAGATGGCCCACTATGGGCTCTGCCAATGACTTGCATGGCCTCGACTTTGGACTTCTTGGAACTTGGCTGCAAGGCCAACTTGATATTCCTGACTGACTCTTCGGTCTGATTCTCTATAGATGGCCCACCATGGGCCCTGCCAATGTCTTGCATGGCATTGACTTTGGACTTCTTGGAACTTGGCTCCAAGACCAACCTGATACTGCTGACTAACTCTTTGGTCCAATTCTCTATAGATTGACCACCTGCTGAATATCGGCATTGGGTGCCAGCTACCTGAAGCATCAGCTGAAACAATACCTGATACGTAAAAGGCCCAAAACCATAAACGGAGCTTAAGTCAGTGAAATGTAAGATAATCACCATCATAACTCTTATGGATTTAGATTTCAAAGAATTAATGACCTGAACTATGACCATGTTACCACGCCAGAAGTGTACAGTGGTGTTTGCAGACTTGTGTGACCATATTGTCACCACTACCAGGATATCAAAAAATTCCAGAAATGTGAGTTCCCCAGATACAATCTCAGCGTGGCAATCATCTGGCCATTTTCCTGAACAGAAGTGGTCATTGAAATTACCAAAGCTGAGGGCATCCGGGGAGTCTGGCACCACCTGTATTTTAAAGCAGTAGATCCCATCTTCAAAACAAAACACCATTAAAGCCTAACAAGAACTGCAGCCAAGTTGACAGGTCTGACTTGATTTTCCAAGTATCGATATGTGATTGTGAGCTAATAAAAACCCTTTTGTTGTTGTTGTTCATTTGTTCAGTCGTTTCTGACTCTTCGTGACTTCATGGACCAGCCCACGCCAGAACTCCCTGTTGGTTGCCACCACCCCCAGCTCCTTCAAGGTCAATCCAGTCACTTCAAGGATACCATCCATCCATCTTGCCCTTGGTTGGCCCCTCTTCCTTTTTCCTTCCACTTTCCCCAGCATCATTGTCTTCTCGAAGCTTCCCTTTCTTCTCATGATGTGGCCAAAGTACTTCAACTTTGTCTCTACTATCCTTCCCTCCAATGAGCAGTCAGGCTTTATTTCCTGAAGTATGGACTGGTTGGCTCTTCTCGCAGTCCAAGGCAACTCTCAGAACTTTCCTCCAACACCACAATTGAAAAGCATCTATCTTCCTTCGCTCAGTCTTCCTTATGGTCCAGCTCTCACATCTGTAGGTTACTACAGGGAATACCATTGCTTTAACAATGTGGATCTTTGTTGCCAATGTGAAACATGAAAGCAGAAGAAATTAAGAATTCTTTCCCTCCAGATATATGTCAGAGCTGTATTTCTGTGTAAAGCAGAGAGAATAGGGCTTCTTCCTTGCTCCTGTGCTGGCCTATTTCCATCCTTCATGGTTGATAAGGTAGGAGTCAAAAGACTACTGGGATCCAAGCACAGCTTTAAACAAAGGTCATCCTCGTCCCCTGGCGATGAGATACAAATGGAAACTACAGCTCTTATGTCAGGGGGAGGTCAAGAGAGATCCAGATAGTAATAAAAGCCTAGGAAAGGCTCTTGTCTTCAACCCTTTTGCATCCCTCTTTAGAGTCCCTTGACATGGGGCACGTTAATGAGAAATTTCAAAAACACTGGATTATTTATTTTTTAATTAATTTACGACATATATATTCCGCCCTTCTCACCCCAAAGGGGACTCAGAACGGCTTACAATATTTATGTACATACAATCTATTATATTATTAACCTAGTACAATTTCAGTATTAAATATTAATATATTGTACTATACCATTATATTGTAATATTATCAGTAATATTACATGTAATATAAATATATAATTATAATATCATATCATTATTATTAGTATTATATTGCATTACATTATAATATTATACATGTTATATGTGTATACAATATATTATATTACATTATATTATTAGAATATCATAGGAGACAAGATGGAACTATCCTTTGACCTCCTCTCTCTTTACTCTGGCCCAGAGCAGCAGTTGGTGCTGGGGGGAGATGTCCCCAACTGATGACATATACAGGAGATGAGATACAACTGTCCCCTGGCCCCCCACTCTCTTCACTCCGACCCAGAGCGGCAGTTGGTGCTTGGGGGAGGGGTCCCCAACTGATGACATATGCAGGAGACAAGCTGGGATTGTCCCCTGGCCCCCTCTCTCTTCACTCTGTCCCAGAGCGGCAGTTGGTGCTTGGGGGAGGGGTCCCCAACTGATGACATAGGCAGGAGACGAGATGGAACTGTCCCCTGGCTCCCTCTCTCTTCACTCTAGCCCAGAGCAGCAGTTGGTGCTGGGGGAGGAGTCCCCAACTGATGACATATGCAGGAGCCAAGATGGGAATATCCCCTCACCCCCTCTCTCTTCACTCTGGCCCAGTGCGGCAGTTGGTGCTGGAGGGGATGTGTCCCCAACTGATGACATATGCAGGAGACAAGATGGGATTATCCCCTCACCCCCTCTCTCTTCACTCTGGTCTAGAGAGGCAGTTGGTGCTGGGGAGAGGGGTCCCCAGCAAATGACATATGCAGGAGACAAGATGGAACTGTCCCCTGGCCCTCTCTCTTTTCACTCTGGCCTAGAGCAGCAGTTGGTGCTGGGGAGAGGGGTCCCCAACAAATGACATATGCAGGAGACAAGATGGAACTGTCCCCTGGCCCCCTCTCTCTTCACTCTTGCCCAGAGCGGCAGTTGCTGCTGGGCAGAGGGATCCCCAACTCATGACATAAGCAAGAGACAAGATGGAACTGTCTCCTGGCCCCCTCTTTCTTCACTCTGGCCCAGAGCGGCAGTTGGTGCTGGAGGGAGGGGTCCCCAACTAATGACAAATGGAGGAGACAAGATGAAACTGTCCCCTGCCCCCCCCCCAATCTTCACTCTGGTCCAGAGCAGCAGTTGGTGCTGGGGGGGTAAGTGTCCTCAACTGATGACATATGCAGGAGACAAGATGGAACTGTCCCCTCACCCCCTCTCTCTTCACTCTGGCCTAGATCGGCAGTTGGTGCTGGGAGGAGGGGTCCCCAACTGGTGACACATGCAGGAGACAAGGTGGAACTGTCCTCCGACCCTCTCTCTCTTCACTCTAGATCAGCAATTGGTGCTGAGGGGAGGGGTACCCAACTTGTGACATATGTAGGAGACTAGGTAGAACTGTCCCCTGGCCCCCTCTCTCTTATTTCCAAAGGTGATGTACGGAGAACACACAGTGCACAGTGGACGGCGTTGGGATGTGTTGGAAAGCTTTAATCTGGCCGCCGCGTGTTGTCAAGGTGGGCTGTTGCAACCTGCTCTGTGACATTGTGGATTGTGTTAGACTTTGTGCTGATTTAATTGGAGCTTTGCTGCTGCCCTTGGTCGCAGCTAATTATCTTAATTGAAATACCAGGCAGACGGTGTCAAAACTCAAGAGTTCAGCGTACTTCCGCCGATTCCTCTTTCTTCTTCTCTTTGGCCATGTGATGCTTTTCAGAAAAGGAGGGTAACAGAGAAAACGGGGAAGCCACAGGCATGCACGGAAAAGCCAAATGTTCCGAGCTCCTATGGTATGAATTGCATAGTCTCAATGCAGAGTTCAGAAAAGTGAACACTTATTTCTATGCATAGCATGGAAATGATCTTTGAATGTTTAGCCAGCCTTAATGGTAAGGATTATTGGGAATGATTGCTTCCTTAATGCATTGCACTTTGATTGCATTTCAATCACAGGATGTTCCCCCTCTCCATCCAAATACATACCATGGAGCTGGGAAACCTTTCTGGACTATTTGGGGCAGTGTTTCTCAACCTTCCTAATATGGTGACCCCTTAGTACAGTTCCTCATGTTGTGGTGACCCCCAACCATAATATTATTTTCATTGCTACTTCAGAACTGTAATTTAGCTACTATTATGAATAATTATGTAAATATCTGATATGCAGAATGTGTTTTCAGTCATTGGACCACATTTGGCACAAATACTTGATATGCCCAAATTTGAATACTGGTGGGGTTGGGGAGGATGGATTTCGTCATTTGGGAGTTGTAGTTGCTGGGATTTATAGTTCACCTACAATCAAAGACCATACTTTTTAACATCTACATGAAACCGCTGGGAGAGGTCATCCGGAGTTTTGGAGTTGGGTGCCACCTCTACGCAGATGACGCGCAACTCTACTACTCTTTTCCACCAAACTCCAAGGAAGCCTCTTGGGTGCTGGATGAGTGCCTGGCCGCTGTGGCTATCTGGATGAGGATGAACAAGCTGAAGATTAATCCCGACAAGACAGAGGTCCTCCTGGTCGATCGTAAACCAGATCGAGGTATAGGGTGGCAACCTGTGTTGGACGGGGTTGCACTCCCCCTGAAGTCACAGGTCTGTAGTTTGGGTGTCCTTCTGGACTCATCACTTACACTTGATCCTCAGGCGTCGGTGGTGGCTGGGAGGGCCTTTGCACAATTGAGACTTGTGCACCAACTGCGACCGTACCTCATGAAGGTGGATCTGGCCAGGGTGGTACATGCCTTAGTCACCTCCAGATTGGACTACTGTAGAGATCGTGTGGGTTCATATATGGAGATGCGGTCACACAGATAGGTGGGTCTGCCCTTGAAAATGGCCCGGAAATTTCAGCTGGTTCAACGGGTGGCGGCCAGGCTGTTAACTGGTGCTCCTTACAGAGAGAGGTCAACCCTCCTGTTCAAGGAGCTCCATTGGCTGCCGTTCATCTTCTGGGCTCAATTCAAGGTGCAGGTGCTTACCTACAAAGCCCTAAACAGTTTGGGACCCACCTACCTGCGTGACCACATCTCCGTATATGAACCCACACAATCTTTTCGTTCATCTGGTGAAGCCCTGCTCACGATCCCACCGGCATCGCAAGTGCGATTGGTGGGAACGAGGGACAGGGCCTTCTCAGTGGTGGCCCCATGATTCTGGAACTCACTCCCCAAGGACATCAGGCATTCCCCAACACTGGCAGTCTTCAGAAGGAGCTTGAAAACATGGATGTCCCAGTGTGCCTTCCCAGATTAAGGAATCCCAAGCAATGTCCCTAATGCACTTTATGAGAGAGTTAGAATTGTCTGCACTCCCTTTTATTTCCAAAATATTCATTCTACCTCACCTGGACATGCCCAGCATTTTTAGAATTTTAACCATTACATTTGGCCTTGCCACAGGTTTTTTATAGTGTTGTGTTTTTGTTAATGTTCTGCTTTGTTATGAATTATTTATTTTTGCATTGTATTGTTGTTGTTGTGTTTTTGCTAATGATGTACTTTGGGCTCGGCCTCTTGTAAGCCGCACCGAGTCCTGCAGGAGATGGTAGCGGAGTACATATAAAGGATTGTTGTTGTTATTATTATTATTATTATTATTATTATTATTATTATTATTATTCTGAACTCCTTCAATGATGGAATTGAACCAAACTTGGTGCACAGAACTCCCATGACCAACAGAAAATACTGGAAGGGTTTGGTAGGCATTGACCTTGAGTTTTGGAGTTGTAGTTCACCTAAATCCAGAGAGCACTGTGGACTCAAAAAATTATACATTCAAAAATGGCATGAATATGCAATATGCTGAAATGTGAACACAGGGGGAGTTTGGGGAAAATAGACATTGACATTTGGGAGCTGTAGTTGCTGGGATTTATAGTTCACCTACAATCAAAGAGCATTCTGAACCACACCAGCGATAGAATTGTGCCGAACTTCCCACAGGGGAACCCACATGACCAACAGAAAATCCTGCAATTTCTGATGATCTTTGGTGATCCCTCTGACACCCTCTTGCAACCCCTTCCCCAAAAGTCCCGACCCCCACATTGAGAAACACTGATTTAAGGGATAACGTGTCTCTTTTTAGAAGTTTAGATTAAAATCCAGTATAACCCACCAACATGAGACCATCAATCAACCTTCCTTACTTTTTATTGCCAGTTGGATACTCTAGAGATGGGAAGCATTCCAAAAAAATTGTTTCTCAATAATAATAATAATAATAATAATAATAATAATAATAATAATACTTTATTTATATTCCACCCTTCTCACCCCAAAGTACACATACACGGCAAACATTCAATGCTTTTTGTATAGACAGTACACAGACAGAACAGAAGGAGGTGTTGTTTCAATGCCATAGACGGTTGACCTCGATTCCACAGGGGGTGCTGTCGCTCCATCCTCTATGACGAAGTTGATGTGAGGATGCCCAGATGTTTTGATGTCTTCCCATCCTGTGGGAGGCTTCTCTCATGTCCCCGCATGGAGAGCTGGAACTGACAGAGGGAGCTCATCCATGCTCTCCCCGAATTCAAACTTTCGACCTGTCAGTCTTCAGTCCTGCCGGCATAACACAAGGGTTTAACCCATTGCGCCACTGGGGACTCCAAGAGAAAAAATATGAGGGTTGAATGAAAAGTAATGCCTCCACCTTCGTTACTTGGGTTTGGATGGGAAAATTTTAATAAATCAAACGCAGAAATAATCCTTAGAATGCGTTCTTTCACTACAACTATTCACTTTTCCACATAATCACCAGACAACTGGATACATTTCTGCCAATGATGAAGAAGTTTTCTGAAGCCATCACAGAAGAAGTCGACACTCCGCTTCCGCAACCAGCGTCTCACAGTTCTCGCAACATCTTCATCAGAAGTATAATGATGGTCCAGCAGATCTTCTTTCATTATCGGGAACAGATGGAAGTCAGACGGTGCTAAATCTGGACTGTATGGAGGATTTTGTATGGTGGTGAGATCCAGTCCCTGAAGTTTCAAGTCTGTGTGCTTTCATTTCAGGTGTCAGGATCCTGGGTACACATCGTGCACAGATCTTCCGATAACCATGCAAAGCAATCATGTGACCCACACGTTCTTGTGAAATGCAAATTGTGCTTGAAATTTCTCTCTGAGTGATACGACGATCATCCTGAAACAATCTGTCAACCTTTTGCTTGTGAAACTTGGTGGTTGCTATCACAGGATGTCCAACTCTTTGTTTGTCACGCAACTCAAATGTTCCCACCTCAAAATCTTTAAACTTACTCACCCAACGACGTACTCTGGGTACTCACATCAATGCAATCACCATAAACAGCTTGCATTCTCTGGTGAATCTCCTTTGGGGTGACACCTTCTGCTGTCAAGAATTCAATGATTGCACGTTGCTTAAGTCGCATTGACCGACCGTCTGTGCAGGGTTCCATACTTCACACTTTAATGACACAACCGTTCAATGATAAGGCTTCCCACCAAAATGGAACTGTAGAGGAGAGTCTACTGAACAAGCCAGTACCTGCCGCATACCAATACTGCCATCTGTTGAGGTGCAGGCATTACTTTTCATTCAACCCTCATATATATTGGCTCCAGCTTGTTTTCGTTGCAGGAGTGTTTTTGTACTGGGACGGCCCTTACTTTTATGTGCTCCCGAAGGTATTGAAGGTACAGAAGATACTGAAGGAAATGAATATGAGCATGGCGAGAAAATGGACAGGGGGGTCATTTCTTCTCTTCTTTTCCTATTTCGTTCCCTTTCAACCAAACTTTCTGCCAACTCTTTCCTCTGTATTCCAATAGTCCCTGTTCATTCATATCTCATGCCCTATCTCTTTGAGGTTTTCTCTTCTCCCCTTTTTCCCTTCCTTCCTCTTTAAATAAATGGCACTGTAGAGGAGAGTCTACTGAACTAGCCAATACCTGCCACATACCAGTACTGCCATCTGTTGAGGAGTTATGAAGGTGGAGGCATTGCTTTTCATTCAAGAAAAGTCAGGAAAGTTTGAGGACTGCTTCTGTAAAGTCTGCTTCCGTCCTCTCACTTTTGGCCCACGGTGACAAGCCTACCAAATGACAAGCCTACCAAAAGGTTGCATGTGCTTCATTTCTTGTTCCAAATTCAACCCAAATGACCATCAGCCCCAAAGCCAAAAATCCCACGAGGCCTCCCTGCTTCTTAAAAGATGCCGGCAGCATAGAATATTTTCTGGCCTGCACAAGATTTGGCAGCCTCCAGGAGACACATTGCTTGGAGTTAATTTATAAGATCCCAGACAGCGAGAGAGTTCATTTAATTGAAAGATGTAATTATCAGGTGTTGGAGGCGAAGGGCCTCATTAATTTCACAGACATTCCGTTGACTGAACTGTCCACGTTTCTATTTTTCACTGCATATCAAGGCTAAAACTCCACTTCGCAGGGAGACCAAAGGGAAACAAGAGATCTCGGCGGGCTCCCCCTGAGCACGGGCTGCACAAGTCTATAATCCAATACAAGACCCACATTTCAGGTCAGCCTCCCTGGTGGTCTCAGCTCATAATAGACATTTCGGAAGCTGTAAAACACACCTGCTCTGCAGGGAAGGAGCTCACATTCAAACAGGAGGGCTGAGATACTACATCAGGGCTGCGTAGTACTGAGTTAGGCATTTATGGTGATACATTTACTTTGTTATGAGGGTTGAATGAAAAGTAATGCCTCCACCTTCGTAACTCCTCAACAGATGGCAGTACTGGTATGCAGCAGGTACTGGCTTGTTCAGTAGACTCTCATCTACAGTTCCAGTCGCCCATCCACACGCAAATGGCCAATGTTGCTAGGGGAAGGCAGAAGTACAAGGGTTGAATTAAAACTAATGCCTCCACCTTCATAACTCCTCAACAGATGGCAGTACTGGTATGCAGCAGGTACTGGCTTGTTCAGTAGACTCTCATCTACAGTTCCAGTCGCCCATCCACACGCAAATGGCCAATGTTGCTAGGGGAAAGCAGAAGTACAAGGGTTGAATTAAAACTAATGCCTCCACCTTCATAACTCCTCAACAGATGGCAGTACTGGTATGCAGCAGGTACTGGCTTGTTCAGTAGACTCTCATCTACAGTTCCAGTCGCCCATCCAGACAGGTACGAGGGTTGAATGAAAAGTAATGCCTCCACCTTCATAACTCCTCAACAGATGGCAGTACTGGTATGTGGCAGGTACTGGCTTGTTCAGTAGACTCTCCTCTACAGTTCCATTTTGGCGGGAAGCCTTAGCATTGAACAGTTGAATATACGAGGGTTGAATGAAAACTAATGCCTCCACCTTCATAACTCCTCAACAGATGGCAGTACTGGTATGCAGCAGGCACTGGCTTGTTCAGTAGACTCCCCTCTACAGTTCCATCTTGGCAGAAAGCCCTAGCATTGAATGGTTGTGTTGTTAAAGTTTGAAGTATGAAACCCTGCGTGGACAGTTGGTCAATGCAACTTAAGCAACATGTAGTCATTGAATTCTTGGCAGCAGAAGGTGTCACCCCAAAGGAGATTCATCAGAGAATGCAAGCTGTTTATGGGGATTGTGCTGATGTGAGTACTGTGCATCGTTGGGCGAGTAAGTTTAAGGACATTGAGGTGGGAACATCTGACTTGCTTGACAAAGAGTTGGACGTCCTGTGAGAGCAACCACAGCATCACGTGATGGCTTCAGAAAGCTTGTTTATTTATTTATTTATTTATTTATTTATTTACCTTACTTATATAGCGCTGTTCTCAGCCCGAAGGTGACTCACAGCGGTTCACAACAATAAGAGACAGCAGAAATTCAGTGTTACAGTATAAAAACAGTTAACAAACTAACGCATTACACAATTAATAAACAATAACAATTAACAATTTCTACCATAGCCATTCACTTGTTCATCGTTGGCAGAAATGTGTCCAATTGTCCGGTGATTATGTGGAAAAGTGAATAATGGTAGTTAAAGAGCACGTTCTAAGGATTATTTCTGCGTTTGATTTATTAAAATATTCCCATACAAACCCAAGTAACGAAGGTGGAGGCATTACTTTTCATGCAACCCTCATAATATGCAACCAATCCCCCCCCCCCCCGCCCCAAATCTGAGCATGTCTATCTATGCAGAATGCACACTATACACCCATGTACAATAGCATTGCATGTGCTATTCCTGTTGGACATAACAACCTTCTGCAAGCCTCCTATACTATATATTTTTATGTATATAAAACAGATTGCTTACTGTATTGTGTGTGTGTATAGGTTCTCTTTATTGCAATTTACAGTGTGAGAGGGTATATCAGATTACAGAAAATATTTAGACAAAGAATGACATTGGACATACAGACATACAGATTCTATGCAACTACATTGGATTTATAATTACATTGGTTAACAAATGAACAAAGGGGAATTACATTTTCACTCAACATTCACACACATGTACACACATTCAGCAGTCACCAGGCAATCCCTCTCCAATGCCAGAAATACAGATTAATGGTGTAACATTAGAAAATGTTGACCATTTCCACTCCCTTGGCAGCCACCTCTCCACAACAGTCAACATTGACACCGAAATACAACACCACCTGAGCTCTGCGAGTGCAGCTTTTTTCCGAATAAAACAGGGAGTGTTTGAGGACCGGGACATCCATAGCGATACCAAGGTGCTTGTTTATAAAGCCATTGTCCTCCCAACCCTGCTCTACGCCTGTGAGATGTGGACTGTCTACAGACATCAAATGTAACTCCTAGAATGATTCCATCAGCGTTGCTTCTGAAAAATCCTGCAATTCTCTTGGGAAGAAAAGCAGACAAATGTCAACGTGCTGGAAGAAGCAAAGACCACCAGCACTGAAGCAATGGTCCTTCGACATCAACTCCGCTGGACTGGCCACATTGTCCGGATGCCCGACCACCATCTCCCAAAGCAGTTGCTCTACTCCAAACTCAAGAATGGAAAATGGAATGTTGGAGGGCAGGAAAAGAGATTGAAAGATGGGCTCAAAGCCAACCTTAAAAACTATGACATAGACATTGAGAACTGGGAAGCCCTGGCCCTTGAGAGCTCCAGCTGAAGGTCAGCTGTGACCAGCAGTGCTGTGGAATTTGAAGAGGCACAAATGGAGGGAGAAAGAGAGAAACATGCCAAGAGGAAGGTGCATCAAGCCAACCCCGACCGGGACCGCCTTCCACCTGGAAACCAATGCCCTCACTGTGGGAAAACATGCAGATCAAGAATAGGGTTCCACAGTCACCTATGGACCTACTGCCAGTACACCGATCTTGGAAGACAATCCTACTCGGACAATGAGGGATCACCTAAGTTAAGTTAAGTTAAGTTAAGTTAATGTGGGATTTCCTGCCTTGATGTTCTGGGATATAGGGCTGTGTGGAAATGTCCTTAGTCTAGTCAGAAAGTCCAATGGAATCTGTAAGCATAGTGTTCCTACTGAAGTCTAAAGCAAAACAGTTCTTAAATGGAGTCTGAGTCCTGAACAAGCTCAGACCTGACCTCATTATCTAGAGCCCCTCCCACAACAAAGGGTTAAAGAAGAACTGGAAACCAATACACACATATACAATACAAGGAAAAGAGATTGAAAGATGGGCACAAATGGGCCCATCTTTCAAATTCTACAGCACTGCTGGTCACAGCTGACCTCCAGCTGGTGTGCTCAAGGGCCAGGGCTTCCCAGTTCTCAGTGTCTATGCCAGAGTTTTTGACACTATATTTATTTATTTATCGTGTCATCAGCAACCATACCATTGTGTTACAATTCTAACAGAACAAAACAAACACACAGATTAAAAAGAAAAAAAAGGAAAAAAAACACACAGATATTGCAAACTTTGTAGTTGGTTAAATGTCCTTTGACCAGTATCTGGCCACTTGGAGTGCCTCTGGTGTTGCCGCAAGAAGGTCCTCAATGGTGCATGTGGCAGGGCTCAGGTTGCATTGCAGCAGGTGGCCTGTGGTTTGTTCTTCTCCACACTCGCATGCCGTGGATTCCACCCTGTAGCCCCATTTCTTAAGATTGGCTCTG
>NW_026844589.1:23271089-23621932 GCF_025583915.1 Anolis sagrei ordinatus
CAAGGACTGCAAATACCAGCACGCCTGTGCTGTATGCCAAGGGAACCACTCAACCAAGAGCTGTTACAGGGCAAAGCCAGCAAGGACTGGGCCAAGGGCCATCCAGTTCAACAAAAACAACCCAGGACAAGGAAATGTTCCAAAAGGGTCCCAGCCCAATCAGGGTGGGTCCGCTTAGTGGTTGGCTAGAAAGATACCCTGATAGAGCGGCAGCAGAATATCTGCTTGCTGGCTTTACAGAGGGCTTTAGGATCCCTGCCCTTGGGCCACGTTCCCCTTGTCTAGCAGCCAATTTAAAGTCGGTCAAAGGACTCGAATACATAGTTGAGCAAAAAATAAACAAAGAGGTTAAAGAAGGCAGAGTTTTGGGTCCATTTGTTGGACCCCCCACGCCTCAGTTTAGGGTTTCTCCTTTGGGAATAGTGCCCAAAAAAGCTATCGGTGAATACCGCCTCATTCATCATCTGTCTTACCCGAGAGGGGGATCGGTGAATGACGCCATTCCCGACGAACAATGTTCGGTTAGCTACACATCCTTTGACRCAGCGGTACGGTTAGTACGACAGTATGGGCCRGGAGCAGAGTTGGCGAAGTGTGATATTAAATCCGCTTTCAGGCTGCTCCCGGTGCATCCGGCTGATTTTGAATTGTTGGGATTCCGGTTTCAGGGCCTTTTTTACTGCGATCGGGCTTTGCCCATGGGATGCGCAATCTCTTGCGCCGCTTTTGAGACGTTCAGTACATTCCTGGAGTGGGCAATAAAAGAGAAATCGGGCCTCAGAGGAGTCGCACATTATCTCGACGACTTTCTTTTTGTAGGCAAGGGCGGATCAGGGGACTGTGGTGCCCTGCTGTGCGCTTTTCAGGAGCTAGCGGAGTGCCTAGGGGTACCTTTAGCTGAAGAAAAAACAGAAGGCCCCCTCACTGTTTTGACATTCCTGGGGATAGAGATTGACACAGTTAACCAATTTTCGAGGCTGCCGGAAGAAAAGATCTTGGCTTTGATTGACAGGATTAGTCAATTCTTGCCCCGGCGAAAGGCGACCTTAAGGGAATTCCAACAAATAATTGGTCACTTAAATTTCGCATGTAAAGTCATAGCACCCGGACGGGCCTTTCTGCGCAGTTTGTGTGATGCTGTCACGGGGGTAGCTTTGCCTCACTATCACATCAGGCTGACAAGTGAGATTAGGGCAGATTTGTTCGTGTGGCTGCAATTCCTGCACCAGTTTAACGGAATCTCGTTTTGGCGACAGGAATTGATGGTGAAGAATGCACTAGAAGTATCTTCAGACGCGGCTGGGTCAGTCGGATTTGGAGTGTACTTTAAAGGGCACTGGTGTGCAGAAAGGTGGCCAGACCATTGGCATACATTAGGAATAACAGCTGACTTAACCTTTTTGGAATTCTTTCCTATTTTAGTGGCAGTCACCCTCTGGGCCGGCATGTTTGCCAATTCCACGGTGCATTTTTGGTGCGATAATATGGCCACAGTGCAGGTCATTAACACACTGACATCTAAATCACACAGGGTCATGGGCGCCATTCGACAGTTTGTCTTACAATGTCTAAAATTTAACATATTGTTTCGGGCATTCCACATCGCGGGTCTCAATAACGCCTTGGCTGACGCTCTGTCTCGTTTTCAGATGGAGCGATTCAGGCAACTGGCACCCGACGCGGACGTGGACCCAGAGCGCATGCCGGACCATCTCTGGAAGGTTGGAGTGACGAGACGGCGTTAGGTATGAGTCTGGCTCTTGCACCCAGCTCCAGAAAATCATACACCAGGGCGGTACGGGAGTTTCTAGATTTTAGACAGCAGTATAACCTGCCGGGAGCCATGCCTGTCCCTTACGAGCAACTTGCTCAGTTTTGTGTATACAATAGGAGGAGAGGCTTAGCACCCCAGTCCATCAGATCGAAGTTGTCAGCGCTCGCATATTGGTTCAAGGCCCAGGGCCTTAGCGACCTCACTGACGACTTTAGGATACACAAATTCTTAACGGGATGGTCCAGGCAGCGCGGGCATCCCAGGGATGAACGGCAGCCAATGACACCCGCTATTATGAAAGGACTTAAACAGCTATGGCCCAGATTGTGCACCTCACTTTATGAGCAGGTTTTATTTCATGCCGCGGCTTTGACTGCGTTTTTTGGAGCTCTCCGGGTGAGTGAATTGGTAGCATTATCCAAGAGCGATACCTCACGCCGTGCATTGTTGATTTCCGACATTAAGGTTCTTCACGATAACATTGAAATCATTATCAGAGCTTCCAAAACTGACCAAGAATCTAAGGGCCAGGTGTTCAGGCTGCTAAAGTGCAGTGAGGAGGACCTTTGCCCCGTGAAGGCCATGACACAATTTACGGCGCTCAGGGGCAGTGAGAAAGGTTACCTTTTCTCCCATCAGGATGGCAAGCCGCTGACCAAGTACCAATTCTGGACCATCACAACTAAGGCGCTGGTCATGCTGGGATTGGGTCACCTTAAATTTGGGACCCACTCCTTTAGGATTGGTGCTGCCACAGCAGCAGCTGAGATGGGGTATGGCGATGATGAGATAAAAGCCATAGGTAGATGGAGGTCTGGCGCGTTCAGAGGCTACGTACGGTCAGTTTCATCCTAGATGTGGTTATCGTTGCAGGTCTCTCCAGGCTGGCACATAGAAGACGGGTCCTGGTCTGCGGACACAGTTATGTCTTTTGGGCAGGGAGAGAGGCCCTCAGGACTGCCTATGGCCAGCATTTGGGGCTCGCTTCCACGGCAGCGGTGGAATGGAGAGGAAGGAGAGGCCTGCGTTGGGACGGTTTGTGCCCCTTGTTGTTTAATGCCGGGAGTGTTTTGCCTCCCGATGTGTTGGTTATCCACCTCGGTGGTAACGATTTGGGCCTGTTAACAGGCAAAGCCCTCTTTTTACAAGCAAGGGCAGACATCCGTAAAATTTGGTGGACATGGCCCGGGGTGCACATCGTTTGGTCCGCTATCATACCTCGTCGCAGATGGCTCGGAGGAGGCGACGTGGGGAGGCTCGAAAAAGCCAGGAAGCGAGTGAACCGGGCCATGCGGATATTCATGATCCATCAGAGGGGTCATGTTATCTCACATCCAAATATCACACGGGATGATGAGAGGTTATATCGTAGTGATGGAGTGCACCTATCTGAATTGGGCAACCAACTATTTTTGCAAAATTTGCAAGAAGGTATCAGAAGGGTGTTAGAGGAATTGGTGGGGGATAGGGGCGAAATAGACATTTGCCCCTAATCCGTGGCGTAAATAGATAGAAAATTCCCTTTAGTCGGTGTGCACCTAGGGCACCCCTTTAAGGGGTGAAAGGCCGTTAAGTTAAACACTCGCCTCCAGTTTAAAGGGGGACGTGTAGTTAAATGGCCTTTAATTGGAAGGAGTCTCGATACAAGAGTTCTGGAAGAGACTCCTTATTCCTTTCCCTTGAGGGTAGTACGGTTTGATTACCGGAACCCAGGTGCTTCGCCCGGAAGTTGTTGTTATCGGGTAGAGACTCTACCTGGGTTAGGTTGCATCAGTTCCTTACACCCTTGAGTTAGTTCAGAACTTAAATAGGTAACGTTAAATAAAAGTTGCCCAATTTGAATCCAAACATTGTTGTTGTGTCTTTATTTCTGGTGTTACTTCGTGGGTTGGCGGACAATAGTTTTCCCCTCCCCATGAAATGGGGAGAGAGGAAAAACATTTGTCTGCCTCACACGAGGCAGGGAGGAGTTCGGAGGAACCCTCCAGAACATCCGGGGGGCGTGGCCTGAGAACGCAGGCCAGCCCCTCTCAGGCTCATTCCAGCCTGGAAGTTGGCCCACCGCTCCCGCCCATTAACAGTATATCACGGTTGCCTGTGGAACCGGGTAGGAATTTTTTCCTCTTCTTGTTTCATGGGGGAGGTTTTTTGCCTACCCTATACTGTTTAGGGGCTAGATGGAGTTGGTCGGCTATGCTTAAATAGGCCAGGCGTAAATAGATAGAAAATTCCCTTTAGTCGGTGTGCACCTAGGGCACCCCTTTAAGGGGTGAAAGGCCGTTAAGTTAAACACTCGCCTCCAGTTTAAAGGGGGACGTGTAGTTAAATGGCCTTTAATTGGAAGGAGTCTCGATACAAGAGTTCTGGAAGAGACTCCTTATTCCTTTCCCTTGAGGGTAGTACGGTTTGATTACCGGAACCCAGGTGCTTCGCCCGGAAGTTGTTGTTATCGGGTAGAGACTCTACCTGGGTTAGGTTGCATCAGTTCCTTACACCCTTGAGTTAGTTCAGAACTTAAATAGGTAACGTTAAATAAAAGTTGCCCAATTTGAATCCAAACATTGTTGTTGTGTCTTTATTTCTGGTGTTACTTCGTGGGTTGGCGGACAATAGTTTAGTCTAGTCAGAAAGTCCAATGGAATCTGTAAGCATAGTGTTCCTACTGAAGTCTAAAGCAAAACAGTTCTTAAATGGAGTCTGAGTCCTGAACAAGCTCAGACCTGACCTCATTATCTAGAGCCCCTCCCACAACAAAGGGTTAAAGAAGAACTGGAAACCAATACACACATATACAATACAAGGAAAAGAGATTGAAAGATGGGCACAAATGGGCCCATCTTTCAAATTCTACAGCACTGCTGGTCACAGCTGACCTCCAGCTGGTGTGCTCAAGGGCCAGGGCTTCCCAGTTCTCAGTGTCTATGCCAGAGTTTTTGACACTATATTTATTTATTTATCGTGTCATCAGCAACCATACCATTGTGTTACAATTCTAACAGAACAAAACAAACACACAGATTAAAAAGAAAAAAAAGAAAAAAACACACAGATTTTGCAAACTTGGTAGTTGGTTAAATGTCCTTTGACCAGTATCTGGCCACTTGGAGTGCCTCTGGTGTTGCCGCAAGAAGGTCCTCCATGGTGCATGTGGCAGGGCTCAGGTTGCATTGCAGCAGGTGGCCTGTGGTTTGTTCTTCTCCACACTCGCATGCCGTGGATTCCACCCTGTAGCCCCATTTCTTAAGATTGGCTCTGCATCTCGTGGTGCCAGAGCAGTCTGTTCAGCGCCTTCCAAGTCGCCCAGTCTTCTGTGTGCCCAGGGGGGAGTCTCTCATCTGGTATCACCCATGGATTGAGGTGCTGGGTTTGAGCCTGCCACTTTTGGACTCTCGCTTGCTGGGTGTTCCAGCGAGTGTCTCTGTAGATCTTAGAAAACTATTTCTTGATTTAAGTCGTTGACGTGCTGCCTGATACCCAAACAGGGGATGAGCTGGAGATGTCTCTGCCTTGGTCCTTTCACTATTGGCTGCTACTTCCCGGCGGATGTCAGGTGGTGCAATACCGGCTAAGCAGTGTAATTTCTCCAGTGGTGTAGGGCGCAGACACCCCGTGATAATGCGGCATGTCTCATTCAGAGCCACATCTACTGTTTTAGTGTGGTGAGATGTGTTCCACACTGGGCATGCACTCAGCAGCAGAGTAGCATAGCGCAAGGGCAGATGTCTTCACTGTGTCTGGTTGTGATCCCCAGGTTGTGCCAGTCAGCTTTCGTATGATATTGTTTCTAGCACCCACTTTTTGCTTGATATTCAAGCAGTGCTTCTTATAAGTCAGAGCACAGTCCAAAGTAACTCCCAGGTATTTGGGTGTGTTGCAATGCTCCAGAGGGATCCCTTCCCAGGTAATCCTCAGAGCTCGGGATGCTTGTCTGTTCTTAAGGTGAAAGGCGCATGTCTATGTTTTAGATGGATTAGGGATCAGTTGGTTTTCCCTGTAATAGGTTGACACTGAGAACTGGGAAGCCCTGACCCTTGAGCACACCAGCTGGAGGTCAGCTGTGACCAGCAGTGCTGTAGAATTTGAAGAGGCACGAATGGAGGGCAAAAGAGAGAAACGTGCCACAAGAGGAAGGCGCGTCAAGCCAACCCTGACCGGGACCGCCTTCTACCTGGAAACCGATGCCCTCACTGTGGGAGAACATGCAGATCAAGAATAGGGCTCCACAGTCACCTATGGACCCACCGCCAGTACACCGCCAGACCTGACCTCATTATCTAGAGCCCCTCCCACAACAAAGAGTTAAAGAAGAACAACCATGTCTTTACTTTCCTCCTGAAGGAGAGGAGGGATGTTGATGCCCTAATTTCCCCCGCGAGTGAGTTCCACAGGTGAGGGGCCACCACTGAGAAGGCCCTGCTCCTCGTCCCCACCAACCTCACTTGTGATAGCGGTGGGGTCGTGAGCAGGGCCTCCCCAGATGATCTCAAACTCCGGGGTGGGACGTAGAGGGAGATGTGTTTGGACAACAAAGAGTTAAAGAAGAACTAGAAACCAATACAAACATATACAATACAAGGAAAAGAGATTGAAAGATGGGCTCAAAGCCAACCTTAAAAACTCTGGCATGGACACTGAGAACTAGGAAGCCCTGGCCCTTGAGCGCACCAGTGGGAGGTCAGCTATGACCAGTAGTGCTATAGAATTTGAAGAGGCACGAAAGAAAGAAACGTGCCAAGAGGAAGGCGCATCAAGCCAACCCTGACTGGGACCGCCTTCTACCTGGAAAGTGATGCCCTCACTGTGGGAGAACATGCAAGAGTAGGGCTCCATAGTCACCTACATAGCCAGTACACCAAACTTGGAGGACAATCCTACTCGGACAACAAGGGATCGCCTAAGTAAGTAGCCCATATTTTCCCTTTGGCTGTCGATCCTTCCATTCCCTCCTTTTCCCTGTCGCTACCCATCGCTATCCCCAAACTTCCATCTCCGCCTTGGTATGCTTTCTGGCATGTCAACCCATATTTATGATTTATTTTGGACTGGGCTGCATTGCATCTCAAGGCCAGCATTCCCTAATCCATCACCGTCCCCACGGTGGCCATGCACAAACATTTGTTTTTCGCTGCATCAGCATCTTTGGCTGCCGAAGAAAGATGCCTATTGTTAATCACTATAGCAACTGCAATTTGGTACTTGATAGGGTTGTGTGTGTGTGTGTGAGAGAGAGAGAGAGAGAGAGAGAGAGAGAGAGGTTCCCCCATTCTCCTTTTTTTTTTTGGCACAGATTATCATCAGGGATTTTGGCTTTAATATTAACACACCCTTGTTGACTGAAAAGCTCTCACTTTCATCAAGCAAGAGTATTTATAATTTAACAGAACGGTCGTCAGGCCAGCGGTTTGGGCTTGAAATACATCACAGCCGGAGTTGTTCTGCGGCATGCGCGGGTGTGTGCTTTGAATAAGCAACTAGTGCTCTTCATCCCCCAAGGGCTTTGGATGCACACAATGCTGAATGTTCCAAGGGCATTGTGTGAAAGCATCCAAGGCAGGCAGCTACTAGAGATAAGTCACACAATCATAGAATCCTAGAGTTGGAAGAGACCACAAAGTCCATTTAATTCCATTCTCAATTTGAAGTCCATCTAAATCAGTGGTTCCCAACATTTTTCTTACCAGGGACCACTTGACAAGGGACCACTTGACCAGGGACCACTTTGACCAGGGGCCACTTGACCAGGGGTCACTTAGGCCAGGGACCACTTGACCAGGGACCACTTGACCAGGGACCACTTTGGCCAGGGAACACTTTGGCCAGAGACCATTTGACCAGGGACCACTTGACCAGGGACCACTTTGGCCAGGGACCGCTTGTCCAGGGACCACTTGTCCAGGGACCACTTTGCCCAGAGACCACTTTGCCCAGGGACCACTTTGACCAGGAACCACTTTGACCAGGGACCTCTTGACCAGGGACCACTTTGACCAGGGACCACTTTGACCAGGGACCACTTTGACCAGGGACCACTTTGACCAGGGACCACTTTGGCCAGGGACCACTTTGACCAGGGACCACTTGACCAGGGACCACTTTGACCAGGGACCACTTTGACCAGGGACCACTTTGCCCGGACCACTTTGACCAGGGACCACTTTGGCCAGGGACCACTTGACCAGGGACCACTTTGACCAGGAACCTTTCCACCAGGGACCTTTTGACCAGGGACCACTTTGGCCAGGGACCATTTGACCAGGGACCACTTGACCAGGGACCACTTAAACATAGACCACTTTGACCAGGGACCACTTGACCAGGGTCCACTTGAACAGAAACCACTTTGAGCAGGGACCACTTTGACCAGGAACCTTTCCACCAGGGACCTTTTGACCAGGGACCACTTTGGCCAGGGACCATTTGACCAGGGACCACTTGACCAGGGACCACTTAAACATAGACCACTTTGACCAAGACCACTTGAACAGGGATGACTTGAACAGAAACCACTTTGACCAGGGACCACTTGACCCGATATGCCCACATTTGAATACAGGTGAGATTGAGGGGATTGATTTTGTCATTTGGGAGATGCAGTTGCTGGGATTTATAGTTCACCTACAATCAAAGAGCACTGAGAACTCCACCAACAATGGAATTGAACCAAACTTGGCACACAGAACTCCCATGACCAACAGAAAATACTGGATGGGTTTAGTGGGCATTCAGCCTCGGCTTTTGCCAACCTAGCATTTCAAAAACATGCAAATGTGAGTAGATCAATAGGTACTGGTCCGGTGGGAAGATAACGGCGTTCCATGCAGTCATGTCATGTCTACAGACAACGCCAGCTCTTTGGCTTAGAAATGGAGATGAACACCAACCTCCAGAGTCAGACACAACTGGACTTAATGTCAGGGGAAAATCTTTACCTTTACCTTTACATCATCATCATCATCATCATCATCATCATTATGCCAAATGCTATAAAGCTGAACACAAGGCCTAGAACAAGATGGACGCCTCCCAATATAATGTCAATATTTAAAGCCTAACATGGGCCCGCTGGTGCTGCAGTGGGGTAAACCACTGAGCCGCTGAACTTGCTGACTGAAAGGTCAGTGGTTTGAATCTGTGGAGGTGAGCTCTTTCTGTCAGCCCCAGCTTCTGCCAACCTAGCATTTCGTAAACAAAACAAGCAAATGTGAGTAGATCAATAGGTACTGCTCCGGTGGGAAGGTAACGGCGTTCCATGCAGTCATGCTGGCCACATGACCTTGAAGGCGTCTATGGACAATGCCGGCTCTTTGGCTTAGAAATGGAGATGAGCACCAACCCCCAGAGTCAGACACAACTGGACTTAATGTCCGGGGAAAATCTTTACCTTTACCTTTACCTTTACATTATTATTATTATTATTATTATTATTATTATTATTATTATTATTATCATGCCAAAAGCTATAAAGCTGAACACAAGGCCTAGAACAAGATGGACACCTCCCAATATAATGCCAATATTTAAAGCCTAACATGGGCTCCCTGGTGGTGCAGTGGGTTAAACCACTGAGCTGCTGAACTTGCTGACCGAAAGGTCAGTGGTTTGAATCTGTGGAGAGAGGTGAGCTCTTGCTGTCAGCCCCAGCTTCTGCCAACCTAGCATTTTGAAAACATGCAAATGTGAGTAGATCAATAGGTACCACTCCAGTGGGAAGGTAACGGCGTTCCATGCAGTCATGCCGGCCACATGACCTTGGAGGCGTCTACAGACAATGCCAGCTCTTTGACTTAGATATGGAGATGAGCGCCAACCCAGAGTCGAACACAACAGGACTTAATGTCAAGGGACAACCTTTACCTTTACCTATATATTCAAGAGACACCAACAGGATTCTTACCATGGAGATCTTCATCATCCACAATATTTCCTGTAAAAAGGTCAAGAAGTAGAGAAAGGGTATTTTTTTTTTTTGCTTCCAAAACATTCCCCCCAATGGCCATTTGATTTTCATTTTTCAAATGTTTTTTTCAGCTCAGAAAAAAAAAAAACATTTTGAAACCATGTACTCACAAGGTGGAAACAAGCAAAACCCATAGGCATTAATTATACATATAGTGAGAGGGAGAGAGCCCACTCCGTACCCAAAAGGAAAAAAAACCCCACTACTGCTTAATTATTGTTTGCAAATCTCCAGTATTTAAATTGACTTATTTGCAAATGTCTGTTTAGAAATTGACTTTGTAATTATAAAGTCAGCGCAGGCATATTGCAGGCCCTGGAGGGGTCTCTAACGAGGAATGATAATGTACCCAGTGCAAAGCGAACCTCCTGAGTTGCATTCTAATCGCAAGGAAGCGGCTCGGAGTCAAAGCCAAAGGGTCTGCAGGACATCCCCCAAAAGAACAGCGGGGAGGCCGAAGAAGAGGCGTAGGTCCAGGCAAGAGATGGGACCCACAGGGAAAAGGGGCAACAGAGCGGGCAGGCAAGAGGAATCTCTTTCCTTCTTTGCTTCCCCAAAATCAGATTGAGTTTGTAGTAACCTGAGGTTGAGTGCAGAATGAGAATGAGGCAACCTCCCCGGCTGAAGCAGCTGCTCGGTGCTTTGCTGCAAGGAAATACCTGCACATGGCACGTACCAAACGATGCTTTCACAGGCAGCTCCCTTCCCAACCTGGCTTTTGATGACATCCTTGGCTAATTCCTTTCTCTCCAAGGAAATGACAAGGAGTTTTTTGTCATTTCCTGCTCACTATGAGAAAGTCTTTGAAAACCAAATACTGTATAAGCTGACCTCATGTATAAGCCTATAGGGCAGTGTGCTGGTACAGCTGTACCAGAAGCTCCCACTTTATTTGCCTTGTATTAAGTGTTTGCTTGCAGCCCAAGGCTTGGGATTTTGTAGAAAGGTGGCTTCCTGTTAAAGTTTGCAGTTATAGGGCAGGCCCCCTGTCCATCATTGTTAAGTTTGGTTCTGCCCCCTGTTCAGGACAATTGAGAAGGGAATGGAGCCATTTATCTGTGTTATCTGTACGCAGATGATGTCCAACTCTGTCACTCCTTCCCACCTACTACTAAGGAGGCTGTTCAGGTCCTGAACCGGTGCTTGGCCGCTGTGTCGGACTGGATGAGGGCTAACAAATTGAAATTGAATCCAGACAAGACAGAGGCACTCCTGGTCAGTCGCAAGGCCGAACAGGGCATAGGGTTACAGCCTGTGTTGGATGGGGTTACACTCCCCCTGAAGATGCAGGTTCGCAGCTTGGGTGTGATCCTGGATATCGCTGAGCCTGGAACCCCAGGTTTCGGCGGTGACCAGGGGAGCATTTGCACAACTAAAACTTGTGCACCAGCTGCGCCCGTGCCTTGGGAAGTCTGACTTGGCTACGGTAGTCCACGCTCTGGTTACATCCCGCATAGATTACTGCAATGCGCTCTACGTGTGGTTGCCTTTGAAGACGGCCCGGAAGCTTCAAATGGTCCAGTGTGCAGCAGCCAGGTTGCTAACAGGAGCGGCGCTCAGGGAGCACACAACTCCTCCGCTGCGCCAGCTCCACTGGCTGCCAGTTTGCTACCGGGCCCAATTCAAAGTGCTGGCTTTAGCCTATAAAGCCCTAAACGGTTCTGGCAGCCTACCTATCCGAACGCATCTCTTCCTACGAACCCTCCAGGAAGTTAAGATCATCTGAGGAGGCCCTGCTCTCGATCCCGTCTGCTTCGCAAGCACGCTTGGCGGGGACGAGAGACAGGGCCTTCTCTGTGGTGGCCCCTCGGCTGTGGAACTCCTTGCCTAGGGATATTAGATCAGCCCCCTCCCTCCTGACCTTTCGTAAGAGAGTGAAAACCTGGCTCTTCGAGCAGGCATTCGGAACCCCGGAATAGATAGTCAAGCTTGAGATGGAGAATGACCCAGGAACAGCCAAGACGATGAAATGGACAAGGACTGGAATGAGAGGATATAGCTCTTTTTAAATTGTCATTGCACTGTCTTTTTTGTATAATTGCACTTAACTGTTTTTGCTTTTGTATTGTATTGATGGCATCGAATTGTGCCGATATGTAGACCGCCCTGAGTCGCCTGCGGGCTGATATGGGCGGGATATAAGTGATGTAAATAAATAAATAAATAAATAAATAAATTTTCAGTCAGTCTCAGCAAGGAAAGTAAATGTACAGGACGTGTACAGACTTCTCCTGTACAAAGGCTTCAACTCTTAAGACTTCCCGGGGGAGAACGGTCTTAAGAGCAAAAGGATTCCCAAAGATTCCCAGGGAAACAGCCCTAAAGCTCTGAGGAATTTCGGAGGGAAAAACAGCTTTAAATATCCAAGAACTCCAGCTGAAGTGACTACAGGCCTACTGGTAGGTCCACTCGGTGCTTTGAGACACAGTTCAACCTGGTAGTGGCACCCACATCAGTTAGGTTTAGATTCACAGTTAGCCTGGGAGAAGGATTTTCCTTTAGAGTAAAAGCAACAGTTAGAAGCCACCAGTTGCACAAAAGCCTGGAAGCATTTGTTTAACCTTTTGAAGACAAACGAAGTTTCTGTTGGTTGTTCACCAATAAAGACTTTGCTGTATTTCACAAGTCCTCTAGAGACTGTTTATGGTGAAAATCCTTACGAATTTCTCTTCGGGCCCCCTGGCTTCCCGCTGGGCTAAAGTTGCACGTCCTGTTTTAAAAGCAATTTGTTTCAAGCCCAGCGCACAACAGAACAGGCAGCGTTTCTCAACCTGGGGGTTGGGACCCCTGAGGGGGTCATGAGGGGGTGTCACAGGAATCACCAGAGGCAGCCCTAGATAATTTTCAATGGTAAGCAAACAATATTTTGACGACCCCCCCCCCCAACCAATCACTGATATATATTTTCTGTTCGTTGTGTGAGTTCTGTGTGCCATATTTGGTTCAATTCCATCATTGGTGGAGTTCAGAATGTTCTTTGATTGTAAGTGAACTATACATCCCATATGTCAAGGTCTATTTTTCCCCAAGAGTGCCTCAAGAGCGCCTCTGGGCAAACTCAACTATACTGCAAATGGGGTCACCAAAGACCATCAGAAAACACACTATTTTCTGTTTGTCACTGGGGTTCTAGATGTGAAGTTTGGTCCAATCCTATCGTCAGTGCGGTTCAGAATGCTCTTTGATTGAAGGTGAACTATAAATCCTAGTAACTACAACTCTGAAATGTCAAGCTCTATTTTCCCCCAACTCTACCAGTGTTCACATTTGGGCATATTGTGGCTTTGTGCCAAGTTTGGTCCAGATTCATCATTGTTTGAGTCCACAGTGCTCTACCTGGATGTAGGTGAACTACTGATGAGGAGATATTGGAAAAAAAGATGCTTGCCATAGATGCAGGCAAAACATCAGGAGAGAATGCCTCTAGAACATGGCCATATAGCTCGAAAAAACCTACAACAACCCGGATATTTATTTATGTATAAATTGTATGTACTTTACAAGCACTGAAATGTATAGAAAAATCAGGCTCCCTCTGTATCAGAAATCCAAGCTGACAAGACAAGCAAGCTGCATCCAGGCACAGAAAGAGGGAGGTGAACATTCCAGAAAGGGAGCATGTTATCTATACAGAGACTGGTACCGAGCCCAGTGTCTAACTTCTAAGTAAGGAGCCTCATAACAGGTCAAAGTAGGCCCCTTGATTGATGAATGTAAGCTGTATGCTGCTCTTCAAGAAAGAAATACACAGACATGCCTTTTGTATGTTGGAAGATAGAATTTGATATTTCTGTGATGCTAAAGTGATGCAGAGAATGACGTCAATGTATGTAGAAGCATGTTCTTTGTTTGCCTGCAACTGGAGGGTATAAAAAGGCCGTCAACACGTATATCGGGGCTCTGGATGCTTTTGGACATAGTTCCACTCCAGAGCCACAGCTGGAAATAAAATCTGTGCTTTTGAGACCTCCAGAACTCTCTTTGTCTCTTTTCCTCAAACCATCTCCCTGGCATTTCACTACAACTCCAACCAAACCCATCCACTATTTTTTTGTTAGTCATGGAAGTCCTGAGAGACAAGACTGGTTCAGTTTCATCATTGGTGGAATTCAGAATGCTCTTTGGTTATAGGTGAACTATAAATCCCAGCAACTACAATTCTCAAATGTCAAACTCTATTTTCCCCAAACTCTACCAGTGTTCCCATTTGGGCATATTGGGGCTTTGTGCCAAATTTGGTCCAGATCCATCATTGTTTGGTCCACAGTGCTCTACCTGGATGTAGGTGAACTACAACTCCAAAACTCAAGGTCAGTGCCCACTAAACCCTTCAGTATTTTCTGTTAGTCGTGGAAGTTCTGAGAGACAAGACTGGTTCAATTCCATCATTGGTGGAGTGAAGAATTTTAAATCCCAGGAACTAACTCAACTTTTTTGAGTGATGGTCACTCCTTGGGTTAGTAGGTGCTGTGGCCAACCTTCCATCCCTCTTTCTCTCTCGCCTTCCTTCCTTCTCTCCCTCTTTCCTTCGTTCCTTCCTTTTTTCCTTTCCTTCTCTCTTTCCTCCCTCCCTTCCCCCCTTTTCTTTTATTTTCCTTCTTTCTCTCCTTTCTTCCTTCTCTCCCTTTCCTTCCTTTGCTCTTTGCTTCCATCCCTCCTTCTCTCTTTCCTGCTTTCTTTCCCTCCCTCTTTCTCTCTCTCCTTTCTTCTCTGCCGCTTCCCTTCCTTCCCTTCTTTACCTCTTGCCTGGGCACTGGAAGGAAGGATCCTCGGAGCCAGGTGTGGTGCAGGCGAGAGGGAGGCACTTTGGAGGCAGGCCTTGCACACCCAGCACCTGTTGCAACCCAGAGCAGGAAACGAGACCATAAGATAACAATCCACCACACTTGACTGTGGGAAAAAACAATCCCTTTTTATTGATGAAAAATGGTTACAAAATAGAAGAAAATGCAAAGTCAAAAAGCCACAGTAAAATTCAGCAGTCAAGAATATCCATGAACTAGATCAAAATCCAAAAGCAACACTGTAAAATCCTGGAACCTGTTAGCAATCCACTAACCGTACTTGGAGCTCTAGAAGCCTCTTGGGATGAAGGCCACGGGAAACGGGAAATCTGCCAAGGTAATGCCTCAGTCTAAAACGATGCCTGATCTAAAGAGTCAACCCGGCGAGAGGCACTTAAAGCCGAGGAATCTGTTTCGTGACACACCTCCAGGCTTTGAAGCCCTTGTTTCTTTTTCTTTCAATCTAGCTGACCTTCGCAAACTCTGCAATTCACCCCTGTTTTGCCAAATCTGTCCTCTTCTATCCTCATTAAGCTTCTCTGGAGAGCTATCACTGCTTGGCTCTGAAACATTCTCATGAGAATGTGTACTTTCACTTTCCAAGCCTGCAGGAGTTTCTTCTACACTGACCTCAGAATCAACATTTTCATTAGCATCAGGAAATACATTTTCATTAGCATCAGGAAATACATTTTCAGTAGCATCAGGAAATACAATCAGAGAATCAGGTTCAGATTCAGGTTCACACTCAGGCTGAACCCCAACAGCACCGCCCCTTTTTTCTGCCATGGCTGCAGGACCAGGACGCCTTCTCGCCTGTTTGCCGGTTGGGCATGCCGTTGGTGCCTCTCGCGCTGGCTGTGCTTGCGCGGCGGGGGTGGGGGGAAGAGAATGGGTTGGAATGCATGCGCAGTGTTCTCTTTCAAAATTTAAGGTCTTGCTGTTTTTGGGGATAAATTTTTTTGAGTGCAGGACATAGCTTGTTCTGAATGCTGTGTTGTGTCCAAATTTGATGTCAATTCCCCCAGTGGTTTCTGAGTTCTGTTAATATCACAAACGAACATTACATTTTTATTTATATAGATAATGATATACTGTATTATAATTGTTTATTTGTATATTTTAAATTGTAATGTTTTTGATTGTGAGCCGCTTTGAGTCTCCGTATGGAGAGATAAAACGGGATATAAATTAAATAAATTAATTAATAAATAATAAACTGCTATGGTCAGCTCAAGGAGTCAGAAATGGAAGTGTGAATGCACAGACATGGAGCATACCGCTGCACATTATCCATTGATGTTACATGTACATTTAATAAAGATGCATTGTGCTGGTACAGCTGTACCAGGAGCTCCAACTTTATTTTCTTTCTGTTATCTGTTTTGCAGTCATAGGACAGGCCTCCTGTCCATCATAATTAAGCTTTGGTTCCGCCCCTTGTTCTGGGCTCTGGGAGGGAAAGGAGCCATTTTTTGGGCAGTCTCACACAAGGTAGCTAAGCTATAGGACGTAGACCAGCTCGTCCCGTAGAAAAGCTTCCTTTCTCAAGAGCATCCAGGGGAACTAACCATCCAGGGAAAAGGTAACATCCGGGGATACAGAAGCAGAAATTCCAGAAGAAAGGTCCCAAAAGCTCTGGCTGAGAGCTCACAGCCTCTCAGCCTCACAGCATCAGAGGGAACAGCCCTGAAGTTTCTAAGAATTTCTCGAAGGGAGAACAGCATTTACAGATCCACAGAACTCCAGCTGAAATATCTTCAAGCCTCGGCTGGTAGGTCTACTCGATACCCAGATGCGTTTCGAATTGGTAGTAGGTCCCACACCGATGAGGCATAGATAATAAGCAGCCTGGGAGAGGCTAAATAGGGTTTTTTCTTACGAAGAAAGTACAGTTAATCAAAGTCAGGTGCTAGCTCATTGAGGACTAGACTAAGAAAGCCTTGAAGTGTTGTTTGAACCATTGAAGATTTGTTGTTTGTTCCATAATAAAGACTTTGTTGCATCATCAAAGACTCTAAAGACCATCACTGCAGAAAAATCCCTGAGAACCTCTCTTTGAGGCCCCCTGGCTTCCCGCTGGGCTTAAAGTATACGTCCTATAGAAAAGTACAGCTGTTACAGGACCAGCGTGCGACAGAACATGCATGTTCAGTTGAGCAATGCTGCAATTCACTAACAGAGCCGCATTGTGCAATTCTGGCATAACTCCATGAGTATCATGCCTTGCTTCCTTGATGTAGAAATTTGGTCTTAGATGCTCCGTACCACTTTAGTTTTCTGTGTCTTTAAAAAAAAAAGCAAATCAGACTGTAAAAAGAGAAGCACCATAGAGCTGCCAGAAAAAATATCCCCCTTCCCTGAAGTATCATGAGAACCATTAATTATCTGTAGGTCCCCGAATCAATAGCAAATTCCTTGATGGCATTAATTAATGTGTGTATGTGTCTGTAATGGGCTTCTCCTTCAAACAATTATTGCCTTAGCTCAATTGCTTGAAATTGAAGAGTGTAAAAGGAAGAAATAGGATGCTGTCAACCTCTGTCCTGGAGCCACCCATGGAGGGACATGCCTAGCAATATATCCAAGCGAGGATACTTAATCTCGCCTTTAGTGTGTTATTATCTGTACATCTCATTATCTCGTCAGGGGCTTTCTCCTATAAGGAGAGAGGCAACCAAAAAAAGGCGAAATCTCATTCTTGTTCCATATCATTATCCATTTCTTGCACCCATAAGCTTTGCTTGGCACCAGCTATCTTTCCCTCTCCATGACATCAGTGCATTCCCTATCCACAGAATCCCACTCCACTGATCCAAGAGCCATTCATAATTGTGCTCCGCCAAACCTGCAAGCATGTACAAAGGGCATTTTCCAAAATTCTGTTGGAAGGTGCTATGAAATAGCAGTAGTCCATATAGGCAAAGAAGATCAATAGTCCAAAATACCAGGGTTGAATGAAAAGTAATGCCTCCTCCTTCGTAACTCCTCAACAGATGGCAGTACTGGTATGCGGCAGGTACTGGCTTGTTCAGTAGACTCTCCTCTACAGTTCCATTTAGGTAGGAAGCCTTAGCATTGAATTATTGTGTTGTTAAAGTGCGAAGTATGGAACCCTGTGCAGAGAGTCAGGCAATGTGACTTAAGCAACTTGTAGTCATTGAATTCTTGACAGCAGAAGGTGTCACCACAAAGGAGATTTGTGTGTGGAAGGGCGACACTCCTCCCGCCATAAGAACCAGAGATGACACTGACACATAGATGGAGTAAAACATGGCCACAACTTAATTTATTGTTTACGGGAACAAGGGGTTGGCTGCCAGGCATGGGTTCTGGATCAAGATCGATCAGCCTGCTGCTGACCGATACATAATGAGACCAACAGGGGGCCCACCAGCACAATATCGGGCAATGAAAATGGTACCCCTGGGAACCACCGTATATTCCTTCCCCAGCCAGTAGGGGAGGGGCAGAAACCAGATCCAAGGCCCATGTCACATGCCAACGCAAGTTGTGACGAACAGATAATGACCAAAAAACTGCAACACTATGCAGCAACATGAAATGTGCAGGGTGGGTGGGAGGACAACTCCTGACCAGGTGGTGGGAAAGCTTCCTGCCACACAGGGAGCTTCCGCCGGCCACGCTCTCCCGCATGGCCGGCGGGAGAGCGCCCCCCGCCGCAACAGGCCTTGCCCGGTAAATTGGGCAATGCATTAATCGGAGAATGCAAGCTGTTTATGGTGATTGTGTTGATGTGAATACTGGACATCATTGGGTGAGTAAGTTTAAAGATGTTGAGGTGGGAACTGGGAACATCTGACTTGTGTGACAAACAAAGAGTTGGATGTCCTGTGACAGCAACCACTGGGTTTCACAAGCAAAAGGTTGACAGATTGATTCAGGACGATCGTCGTATCACTCCGAGAGAAATTTCAAGCACAATTGGCAATTCACAAGAATGTGTGGGTCACACGATTGCTTTGCTTGGCTATCAGAAGATCTGTGCACGATGGGTACCTACGATGCTGATGCCTGAAACTCGCCTACTTACGTATAATTTCATTTATATAGTGTAGCTGTATGAAGTGGAAGTGCATCTTTGACATTTGGCAGGAAGGAATGGTGCCCTGCTGCTGCTCCTGGAGAAGTTACAGGGCAGGAGGGGATACCTTTTGGGAAATTTTTAAAGGAGATTTTATTTCTAAAAATCAGGGGATGACTCAAACGTTATGAAACTTGGTGGGCTAACAGTGAAAGAAGGTAGAGAGAAGAAGTGTGGGTGTTAATCAGAGCAGTTTCGGGTTTTGAAGAACTACTTTGGGTCAGTCTTTTGTTTAGTATTCAGGGTAGCTATAGAGAAGTATAGCTAGAATACTGTGTGGAGCAGAACCCTCGTTAGTGGTCTGTTCAATTCCTAAGGAAGGCTAGTTCAGGTTTTTGGCTAGATTCCTAAGGGGGATTTTTGGGAGTTACTATCAGAGATTTATTTCCTGAAGTAATTTTCTGTGTTGAAACTTTTAAGACTTGTAACCCAGAAGTTTTTAAGATCTTTACTTTCACGCAACCACAAGCTTTTTATGCCAGTATTTTACTGAAACCATTAAGCATTTGCACCTGAATATTTCAAGCCTGTTCAATAAATGTTCTTGTTATTTTTATCAACTTATACAAGCCTCAGTGTGAATACCTTTGTGGTCAAAGCATTATTCAAGTCAGCTTTCAGCAGCCTCTAAGAAAACTAGAGTGACACAGAGTGTGTTACTGAACAACCTCTCAATAATACCTCAGCCTATTTATTACTAATATGGTGGCAGCGGAAATCTTTTGAAGAATCATTATAAGTCTCTCAGTTACAGTTATTCCCAGTTCCTAACTTTTAAATAGACCATTGGTTCTGCAACCATACTCCCTCTATATTTTAAGTGAGCTAGTCTGTAGTGGTGGTGTTATTGTGATAAAAACATGGCTATAAATATTTTTTTTCATGTCAGGAGCGACTTGAGAAACTGCAAGTCACTTCTGTTGTGAGAGAATTGGCCATCTGCAAGGAGGTTTCCCAGGGGATGCCCAGATATTTTGATGTTTTACCATCCTTGTGGAAGGCTTCTCTCATGTCCCTACATGGGAAGCTGGAGCTGACAGATGGAGCTCATCCGTGCTCTCCCTGTATTTGAACCTCTGACCTGTCTGTCTTCTGTCCTGCCATCACAAGGGTTTAACCCTTTGCACCACTAGGGGTTTCTAATATAAAACTATAATTTAAGGTTGAAGGCACCAGAAACCCAAAGGGAATAAATGAGCAGAACTGTATGGAGAAGATCAATCTTAAATGGTGTCCTGAACTGGTGTTGTATTTTCTTAACACTTTAAATGGAGCTCCCGGTGACACAATGGGTTAAACCCTTGTGCCGGCAGGGCTGAAGACCCACAGGTTCAAATCTGGGGAGAACATGGATGAGCTCCATTTGCCAGCTCCAGCTCCCCATGTGGGGACATGAGAGAAGTCTTCCACAAGGATGATAAAACATCAAAACATCTGGGGGTCCCCTGGGCAACATCCTTGCAGACGGCCAATTCTCTCACACCAGAAGTGACTTGCAGTTCCTCAAGTTGTTCTTGACATTAAAAAAAACACATTAGATTTCTATCCGTTCATCTTACTGGATGTTTAGACAAGTCTAGCTTCCTCCGTTGCCAGCAGCCCCTCTTGATTCCTTATGAGTTGTTTAAGCACATACACCCCATGCTTCCAGATTTATTGCCACTCCTTGTTTTGATTTCCTTCTCATGCTGATTTTAATGACATTTTGCCTTTAATGAGGAAAATAGGACCACCGCTCACCAGCTGTAATTCATGTACGCATCCTGATTAGACTGGCTTGTCACAGGATAATAAAATATGCCACTCACAAATGCGGGTAAAGGAACCAGGCAATATGGAGGCAGTGTCTTTGTTTCATCATATATATTTATATATTTCCAATAGAGGTGTGTTGTTGTCATTTCCAACCATAGTGTCAGAGGAGATGGGGCAAGACAGAGAGAGAAAGATCTGCTCACTGAGATGAATTGAATGCTTTGGGCCGAGTCTTCAGCAAAAGAAGTTAATGCCTCAATGAAATTAGATAAAAACGCCTAAGGACAAGGGATCAGGATGTGGGTCCGTGCGAGACAGGTCTGCGGTAAAAAGTTACTGCAATGGTTCATAAGATTCTGCAGATCGTTGAAGCCCAACGCCACTCGGATTGCGTTTTCCAGCTGCGATTGTAAAGGAAGAGGGAACCGAGAAAGAAAAATAGAATACAGAGTATATTCATTTTTGTGAGACTGCATTAATTACACACTTCATGTCCTGCCGGTGCCCACAACCTAATCACAACGCAGAGGAGCAAGCATCGAGAGATGCAACATGGTTTGATCATCAGGTAGTCCTTGGAAGATTGCTTTCGGAAAATCACCGAGAGCTACAGATCCAAGGCTCCCGGAAAATAATCATAGTTGGTACATATATATAAAGCAGCTATAATGTTTACAAGTTGAGAAGTGTGTGTGTGCATGCAAGAGAGAGAGAAAAATCATTCATATTTTTTTTTTGCTTTGAAGTTATTTCCAACTTATGGTGACCCTAAATGCAAGGCCCATGAGCCATATCCAACCTGTCATGCCATTTTATGTTGAGACTTTCAATACCAGGGCAACGTAGTGACATTTATAGAGCCTGACAATTACAAATAACTCTTTGATGGTTTCCATAAGGCCGATGTGGCCCTCGGTAATAATAAGTTTGACATTCCTGCCATAAGGTGAACTGGTCATATTTTTGTGGCAAAATTTGTCAAGGCAGGTTACCATGGTCTTCCTCAGATATAATAATAATAATAATAATAATAATAATAATAATAATAATAATAATAATAATGGGCTGTTGTAGGTTCTTTCTCTCCTGACGTTTTGCCTGCATCTATGGCAAGCATCCTCAGAGGTAAATGCCTCTAGACCATGGCCCTATAGCCTGATAAAACCTACAACAACCCAGTGATTCCGGCCATGAAAGCCTTCGACAATAATAATAATAATAATAATAATAATAATAATCCAAGAACAAGCAATTCGAACCAATGCCAACAAAGCCAGAATTGAAAAGTTGACAACAGATCCCAAATGTAGGCACTGCAAGGAAGCAGATGAAACAATAGATCACATCCTCAGCGGCTGCAAGAAGATTACGCAGACAGACTACAAGCAGAGGCACAACACCATTGCTCAGATGATTAATTGGAACTTGTGCCACAAATACCATCTGCTTGCAACAAAGAATTGGTGGGATCACAAGCTGGAAAAGGTTACAGAGAATGAACATGCCAAACTCCTCTTGGACTTCTGAATTCAGACAGACAGAGTTCTGGAGCACAACACACCTGACCTCACACAAACAAAGTATGGATCGTCGATGTTGCAATCCCAGGTGACAGCAGGATTGAAGAGAAACAACTGGAAAAGCTGACATAATATGAGGATTTAAAGATCGAACTGCAAAGACTCTGGCACAAACCAGTAAAGATGGCCCCAGTGTTGATCGGCACACTAGGTGCAGTGCCTAAAGACCTTGGCCTGCACTTAAACACAATCGGCACTAACAAGATTACCATCTGCCAGCTGCAAAAGGCCACCTTACTGGGATCCGCACACATTATTCGCCGATACATCACACAGTCCTAGACACTTGGGAAGTGTCTGACGTGTGATCCAATTCAACAGCCAGCAGAGTGTCTGCTGTGGACTCAACTTGTTGTGTTTCAAATAATAATAACAATAATAATAACAGCAATAACAATACTTTATTTATAACAGGCCCTATCTTCCCAAGGGGACTCAGAGCAGTTTCCAGCAAAACTTACAAAGTGGAAAGTTTCCCTCAGATAACAACAACAACAACAACAACAATACTTTATTTATTTTACACGGTTGGGAGGACAATGGCTTTATAAACAAGCCCTTTGGTCTCCCTATGGATGTCCCGGTCCTCAAACACTCCCTGCTTCATTCAGAAAAAATGCTGAACTTGCAGAGCTCAGACGGTGTTGTATTTCAGTATCAATGTTGACATTTGTGGAAAGGTGGCTGCCAAATGTTATACTATTAAGCTGTATGTCTGGCATTGGAGAAGGATTGGCTTGTGATTGCTGGAAGACAACTTTGATTTTCTCGATGTTCAGTGAGAGCCCAAGCTTCTTGTATACTTCTGCAAAGGTGTTTAGAGTGGCTTGTAGGTCTTCTTCTGAATGTGCAGATATGACATTATCATCAGCATATTGTAGTTCTATAACAGATGTTGTTGTGACCTTGGTTTTAGCTTTCAGTCTGCTGAGGTTAAATAGCTTGCCATGTGTCAACCGAGGATTTCCACTCCAGCGGGAAGCTTCCCGTCAACAAGATGAAGTATCACACAATGAAAATGGAAAGTAAAGTTAGGGCAATAATACATCCTTGTTTGACACCTGATTCTCCAGCATGGTGCTCATCAGACAAAGTGTCCAATTGCTTGCACAAGAGAACCAACACATGGGAAGCACCATCAGAATTCCAGCCATGGCATGCCTTCCATTGCCACCACTGTGTAGCCCTTCATTCACAACAAGGTTCCACACTTGAACTCCCAGGATCGAAACCGTGCCCCCCCCCCCCCCCGGGTCACACATTACCTAGCTGTACTCTAAAGGGAAAACAGCAAGAGTGTGTACATTTATTATGAGTACAGATACAGAAGTTATAGACAAATATAGCTGCACACTTCCCTTTATTGTAGGAGAAACATGACCTCAATCTTCAAGAGTTGGTAGTTATTCAGAGTGATACAGCTCCAACTTTGGGAGCTACTAAAGGTTCTGCTCCCATCTTCTCAGCTTCCGGGAGAATCTGGTTCCCAGGAGCTGCCAGCCTAGAAGTTGGTTGCAAACAGAGGGGCAGGAGTTCAAGTGAAATCTGTCGAGGAGCCCAATCTCCATATCTTTCAAACTCCTCCAGGAAGGGTTGAAAGAGAAATGGAGAGAGAATACAGAGTCCAAGAGCCCTTGAAAGCAAAATGAAAATGCAGAGAAGAGGGAAATCAGCCTAAGAGGAGAATGGTTTCAAATAATTATTTTGCAGAAGGATTGCAGGAGGGGATAGCAGATGCCGGCAGGGGTGTGGGGGGAAAAACAATATTCTTTCCAAAGGACACTGGTGCTGAATGAAAAGGAAAGCACAGCAGGGAAAGGAGAATGTGAGATGAAATAGTCTAAGAATCCAGGTGGCTCTTTTCAACTGCTCCCTCCCACTTGCCAGTTTAAAGACTGGATTTCTAGAGTGGCCATCCAGATGTTCTTTGGTTCCAATACCCATCAGCCCTTGTCACATCTACTAGTGATGGAGTATAATAGGTACAATAGTTAAACAATGTTTGGGATGGGAAAGAAGAACCAATGTCCCTCTGGATGGTCTTGAGTCCTGATCTCCAAACTAACCAGAAGTGAGAGACTTACTTAATTAGGCGATACCTCATAGTCTGAGGATGATGGTCCTCCAAGGTTCTGTCGGTGGGTCTGTAGGTGACTGTGGGGCCCAATTCTTGATCTGGTGAGAGAGTAAAGATGAGGCATTCATGGATGCTCGGAGATGATTGGATATGTCATTCCACTGATATCTGGCCAGGGTAGGAGATCCCATAGCATTCCAGATGTTGTTGTGTTCCATTCCCCACCAGTCCCTCAAAGATTAGCCATTGGTGGATAATAATAGGTGTGATACTTCATTGGCATTTGGAAGGTCCTGGAGAAGCTATGGCAAGATGTTCTTCAGCACAGCAGGGAAGGGAGAAAATGAGATGAAATAGTCTAAAAAGGCAGGTGGCTCTTTTCAACTGCTCCCCCCACTTGCCAATTTAAAGACTGGATTTATAGGGTGGCCATCCAAATGTTCTTGGGTTCCAATACCCATCGGCCCTTAACACATCAACAAGTGATGGAGTATAATAGGTATAGTACTTAAACAATGCTTGTGATGGGACAGAAGAACCAATCTCCCTCTGGTTGTTCTTGAGTCCTGATCTCCAAACTAACAAGTGGTGAGAGAGTAAAGATGAGGAATTCATGGATGGTGGGAGCTGAATTGATATGTCGTTCCATTAATATCTGGGCAGGGTAGGAGATCCCATAGAATGCATTGCAATAGTCCAATATAGAGGTAACTAAGGCATGGACCACTGTGGCCAGGTCAGACTTCACGAGGAATGGTCGCAACTAGCACACAAGTTTTAATTGTGCGAAGGCTCTCCCGGCCACCGCCGACACCTGCGCATCACGCGTCAACGCTGAATCCAGGAGGACCCCAAGGTGAGGACCTGTGACTTCAGGGGGGAATGCAACCTGGTCTAGCACAAGATAGATGGATGGTATCCTTGAAGTGACTGGCTTGATCTTGAAGGAGCTGGGGTGGCCATGGCCAACAGGGAGCTTTGGCATGGGCTGGTCCAGGAGTTCATGAAGAGTTGGAAGCAACTGAACAAATAAACAACAACAAACTTCATTGACATTTGGGAGGTCCTGGAGAACCTATGGTCAGAAGTTCTTCAGTTCCAATCAAGCATCAACACTGAATCCAAGAGGACCCCCAAGCTGTGGACCCATGACTTCAAGGGGAGTGCAACCCAGTCTAGCACAAGATGGATGGATGGTATCCTTGAAGTGACTGCCTTGATCTTGAAGGAGCTGGGGTGGCCACGGCCAACAGGGAGCTTTGGTATGGGCTGGTCCAGGAGGTCATGAAGAATTGGAAGCAACTGAACGAATAAACAACAGCAAACTTCATTGACATTTGGGAGGTCCTGGAGAACCTATGGTCAGAAGTTCTTCCATTCCAATCAAGCGTCAACGCTGAATCCAGGAGGACTCCCAAGCTGTGGACCTGTGACTTCAAGGGGAGTGCCACCCGGTCTAGCACAAGATGGATGGTATCCTTGATGTGACTGCCTTGACCTTGAAGGAGCTGGGGTGGCCACGTCTGACAGGGAGCTTTGGCATGGGCTGGTCCAGGAGGTCATGAAGAGTTGGAAGGGACTGAACGAATAAACAACAACAAACTTCATTGACATTTGGGAGGTCCTGGAGAAGCTATGGTCAGAAGTTCTTCAGTTCCAATCAAGCATGAACTCTGAATCCAGGAGGACCTTCCCAAGCTGTAGACCTGTGACTTCAAGGGGAATGCAACCTGGTCTAGCACAAGATGGATGGATGGTATCCTTGAAGTGACTGGCTTGACCTTGAAGGAGCTGGGGTGGCCATGGCCGACAGGGAGCTTTGGTATGGGCTGGTCCAGGAGGTCATGAAGATTTGGAACTTCATTGATATTTGGGAGGTCCTGGAGAACCTATGGTCAGAAGTTCTTCAGTTCCAATCAAGCGTCAACCCTGAATCCAGGAGGACCCCCAAGCTGTGGACCCATGACTTCAAGGGGAGTGCAACCCAGTCTAGCACAAGAGGGATGGATGGATGGTATCCTTGAAGTGACTGGCTTGACCTTGAAGGAGCTGGGGTGGCCATGGCCAACAGGGAGCTTTGGCATGGGCTGATCCAGGAGGCCATGAAGAGTTGGAAGCGACTGAATGAATAAACAACAAACTTCATTGACATTTGGGAGTTCCTGGAGAACCTATGGCCAGAAGTTCTTCAGTTCCAATCAACAGCCTCTTCCACACTTGTCAACAGTAAGGGACCATGAGTGTAGTGTCTTAACATGTAGGTGGGACAGAACTTCTGGCCATCCAGTATCCATCAGTTCCTTCCCAAACTGACCTGGTAAGGGGAAATGCGATGTATTATGGGAATAAAAGAAGGGAAAGGAGAAGACCCATATACGTCTATTTGAGCTTACAGGACAGAAGGTAGGATATCAATGTAATAGATACATAACTTCACTGGTGAAAAGGAGCTCTGAACACTTACGGAGAGTGAAAGAAAATCTTAATATCAAAGTCAATAGGAATTATTTTGTGCTACACAGCTCAAATGTGTCCATTTATACACTTTCTTTCTCAGCGTTGCTCCTTACCAGCCCAGCAATTCCCTTCGCCCTAACCTTCTTGTAACTGCCACTGTTCATTCATGTAGAACCCTCTTCAATTACCCAATTTTACATTGATCCTTGGACCATTTCATTTCAATATTGATCATCTAAAGTGGGGGAATTGACAGGAGATGAAAGAAATATATGCTAGACCCGAGTTTCCTAATGGCACTGTTGTAGAAGTCAGCCTGCAGAGGATCATGTCATTCCAGATAATGTTTTCGAACAAGAGCTGTGAGGAAATTAGAACGACGCAAGGCAAACTGGAGCAAAAATTACGCATCTACCAGCTTCTCACTGTCATATATGCATCTTCTACCTTTTTTTAATGGTAAGGATTTTTTTGAGCTGTAGTAATTTCATTTTTTTATGACTTGAAGAAAATGTGTCACCATAAATGCTTGCTCTAAGTAGATAGTTAAATGGGTCTTGGGAGAAGAAAATTATGTTATATCTATGAGAGGAATAGAGAGAAAGATGGAAAGAGGGGATTCAACCTTTTAAAAAAAGGAGGGGAAAACTCGCCTATGGTTACAACCACATCATGATGCAGCATTATGATTTTTTTTTTCATGTCAAGAGCAACTTGAGAAACTGCAAGTCACTTCTGGTGTGAAAGAATTGGCCATCTGCAAGGATATTGTCCAGGGGATGCCCGGATGTTTAGATGTTTTCACCATCCTTGTGGGAGGCTTTAAAGATGTTGAGGTGGGAATATCTGACTTGCATGACAAACAAAGAGTTGGACATCCTGTGACAGCAACCACTGAGTTTCACAAGCAAAACGTTAACAGATTGATTCAGGACAATCGTTGTATCACTCAGAGAGAAATTTCAAGCATTGTATTGTCAAAGGCTTTCATGCCTGGAATCACTAGGTTCTTGTGGGTTTTTTCGGGCTATAGGGCCATGTTCTAGAGGCATTTCTCCTGGCGTTTCACCTGCATCTATGGCAAGCATCCTCAGAGGTAGTGAGGTCAGGAGAAATGCCTCTAGAATATGGCCCTATAGCCCGAAAAACCCCACAAGAACCTAATTTCAAGCATAATCGGCATTTCACAAGAACGTGTGGGTCACATTATCGCTTTACTTGGCCTTCGGAATATCTGCGCATGATGGGTACCCAGAATGCTGATGCCTGAAACCCGCCCAACAACGCTCAGTACTATTCACATCGAGGTCCTGCTGAAATGCACAAGCCTAATGGACACCATGGACTTTGAGAAAGAACGGATATTAGAACAAATCAAGCCTTAATGTTCCCTAGAAACCAATATTACTAAACTGAAACTGTTGTATTCTGAGTGTATAATGAGAAGACATGACTATATTTTTTTCATGTCAGGAGCGACTTGAGAAACTGCAAGTCACTTCTGGTGTGAAAGAATTGGCCATCTGCAAGGATGTTGTCCAGGGGATGCCCGGATGTTTAGATGTTTTCATCATCCTTGTGGGAGGCTTTGAAGATGTTGAGGTGGGAACATCTGACTTGCGTGACAAACAAAGAGTTGGACGTCCTGTGACAGCAACCACTGAGTTTCACAAGCAAAAGTTTGACAGATTGATTCAGGAAGATTGTCATATCACTCAGAGAGAAATTTCAAGCATAATCGGCATTTCACAAGAATGTGTGGGTCACATTATTGCTTTACTTGGCTATCAGAAGATCTGTGCATGATGGGTACCCAGGATGCTGACGCCTGAAACTTGCCCAACAACACTCATTACTATTCACATCGAGGTCCCGCTGAAATGTACAAGCCTAATGGACACCATGGACTTTGAGAAAGAACGGGTATTAGAACAAATCAAGCCTTAATGTTTGTTTATTTATTTATTTATTTACTTTACTTTACTTATATACCACTGTTCTCAGCCCGAAGGCGACTCACAGCGATTCACAACAAATAAGAACAGCAAAAATTCAATGCTACAGTGTAAAAACAGTTAACAACCTAACACATTACACAATTAATAAACAATTACAACAATAACCATTCACTATCGTCTCATCATCAAAAACATAATCCAGATTCGTCATCCGTTGTTCCATTCCTATGTTCATTACCAATCATTGCACTAATTATTCGAACGCCTGCTCAAACAGCCAGGTCTTCACTTTTTTGCGGAATACCATTAGAGATGGTGCTAGTCTAATGTCCGTGGGAAGGGCGTTCCACAGCCGAGGAGCCACCACCGAGAAGGCCCTATCTCTCATCCCCACCAGCCGTGCTTGAGAAGCAGGCGGGATCGAGAGCAGGGTCTCCCCGGAAGATCTCAAAGTCCTGGTGGGTTCATAGGCAGAGATGTGGTCAGATAGGTAGCTTGGGCCGGAACTGTTTAGGACTTTAAAGGCCAACGCCAGCACTTTGAATTGAGCCCGGTAGCAAATCGGTAGCCAGTGGAGTTGGCGCAACAGGGGGGTTGTATGCTCCCTGCGCTCCGCTCCTGTTAAAATCATGGCTGCCGAGCGTTGGACTAGTTGGAGCTTCCGAGCCATCTTCAAAGGCAACCCCACATAGAGAGCGTTGCAGTATTCTAAACGGGATGTAACCAGAGCATAGACTACCGTGGCCAAGTCAGACTTCCTAAGGTACGGGCGCAGCTGGCGCACAAGCTTTAGCTGTGCAAATGCTCCCCTAGTCACTGCCGAAAACTGGGGTTCCAGGCTCAGCGATGAGTCCAGGATCACTCCCAAGCTACGAACCTGCGTCTTCAGGGGGAGTGCGACCCCATCCAACACAGGCTGTAACCCTATGCCCTGTTCGGCCTTGCGACTGACCAGGAGTACCTCTGTCTTGTCTGGATTCAATTTCAATTTGTTCACCCTCATCCAGACCGTCACAGCGGCCAAGCACCGGTTCAGGACCTGGACAGCCTCCAGGTTATAATCATTTTCTGTGGCAACTGGTAGATGCCATATGTTCTGTATCTCAGAAACTGGAGCTGATCATCATTTTTATTTTATTTTTTTTGTCGTGTCAGGAGCAACTTGAGAAACTGCAAGTCACTTCTGGTATGAGAGAACTGGCCATCTGCAAGAATGTTGCCCAGGGGACGCCCAGATGTTTAGATGTTTTTACCACCCTTGTGGGAAGCTTTAAAGATGTTGAGGTGGGAACATCTGACTCGCGTGACAAAAAAAAGAGTTGGACGTCCTATGACAGCAACCACCAAGTTTCACAAGCAAAAAGTTGGCAGATTGATTTAGGACGATCGTCGCATCACTCAGAGAGAAATTTCAAGCATAATTGGCATTTCACAAGAATGCGTGGGTAGGAGATTTCATAGCTTTGTTGTTGGGTTCCATTCCCCATCAGTCCCTGACAGATTATCCATAGGTAGATAATAATTCTGAAAGTGCCTTGGACCACAAGAAGATCCTTCCCTCTAGTGAGCAGTTGGGCTTTATTTCCTGGAGTATGGACTGGTTGGATCTTCTTACAGTCCAAGTTACTCTCAGAATTATTATCCACCAATGGCTGATCTGTCAGGGACTGATGGGGAATGGAACCCAACAACATCTGGAAAGCTATGGGACCTCCTACCCTGCCCAGATATCAGTGAAATGACATATCCATTCAGCTCCCACCATTCATGAATACCTCATCATTACTCTCTCACCACTGATTAGTTTGGAGATCAGAACCCAAGAACATCCAGAGGGATACTGGTTCTTCTGTCCCATCTCAAGCATAAGTACTGTACCTATTATTCACTTCAAGGATACCATCCATCCTTGGTTGGCCCCTTTTTCCTTCCATTTTCCCAAGCATCATTGTCTTCTCTAAGGTTTCCTGTCTTCTCATGATGTGGCCAAAGTACTTCACCTTTGCCTCGAATATGCTTCCCTTCAATGAGCAGTTGGGCTGTACTTCCTGAAGTATGGATAGGTTGGATCTTCTCATGGTCCAAGGCACTCTCAGAATTTTCCTCCAACACCACAGTTCAAAAGCGCCTATTTTCCTTCACCAGCCTTCCTTATGGTCCAGCTCTCACATCCGTAGGTTACTACGGGGAATAGCATTTTTTAACTATGCGGATCTTCATTGCCGATGTGGTGTGGCGCAACTGGCTGGGTGTCAGCTGCATTAAGATCACTACTGACCGAAAGGTAATGAGTTTGAAGCCAGCCCGGGCCAGAGTGAGCTTCCGGCCAATTTGGGTAGCTTGTTGTCGACCTTTGTAATCTGAGAGACAGTTGCATCTGTGAAGTAGGAAATTTAGGTACCACCATATTTGGGGAGGCTAATTTAGCAAATTTACGAGGCCATAAAAATCTCCAGCAAAAAGCATGTGGGGAATGCGGAAGTACTTCATCAGGGTCACAGATGGACGGTGAAGCAACAGCTCCCCTGGTGCCCAGAAAATTGGAATGTTAAATAGCCTCTGACTGTCTGTCTATATGTGTTGTGTGTCTATGGCATTGAATGTTTGCCATTTATATGTACATTGTAATCCGCCCTGGGTTCCCTGCGGGGTGAGAAGGGCAGAATATAAATACTGTAAATAAATAAACAAATGTCTCTACTTGTCACAATTTTATCAAGATTGGAGGCTCCCAAAAAATGGATCGGGGCCCCCACTGAAAGCCAGGATGTGAAATGTGTCAAGTTTTACCCGAATTGAAGTGAATGGCTTGACTCTGAAGGAGCTGGGGGTGGCTATGGCCAACAGGAAGCTCTGGCCTGGGAGATCATGGACCAGGAGATCATGGTCCAGGAGATCATGAAGAGTTGGAAGTGACTGAATGAATAAACAACAACATTCTTATTCTGGTTCTTATTCTTAGTCGCAAGATTCTTTTGCATACAGAAAAATACTAACCTGCTTATTTTTTGGAATATGAATGCAAACATTGAATGAAAACTCTGGTACTTTTAATGGTTGTGCAGAAGAGGGAATTGCAGCGAGCAACATCTGCTGAAAATCCCTCTTCTACATGACTGTGAAAAGTACAAAAGACCTCTCCAGTTTTCACTCTGCAAGTCCTAGCTGCTTCCTTCTGTCTGCTGGCAGACCCACGCTTGGCTCCCGCCGTTGCTAAGACATAAACAAACTTCTAAAGAGTCCAAGGCGTCACAGCTGTAAAGTGCAATAGAGAGACAGATCTAGATAGATAAGACTCTTCTACTCATCACAATATTAAATCAAGGACTAGCAGAGAAAGAAGGAGGGAGGGTTTTTTTTAAAAGAGTCCCCAAGGACAGTATGCAACAGAAGTAAGCTGGGGAAAATAAATAAGCCATGGAAATAGCGAGCAATGGATAAACGAAGATGTCTCAGGCTAAGAAACATCACCAAATAGTTGCCTTCATTAAATACTCCATCAAGCCATGTTTGGCACGTCGCCACAGAGGCCATCTCAGTAACAGCAACAATGGCGCAAGGGCCCAGCGCAGGGCTCCTGTTCCCTCCATTGCTCATTTTTATCTATAAGGGAAATGCGTTTTATAACCCAAATGTTATTCCTGTCTCGCCACTCTAGTGATGGACTTTTAATGTCATGGTCTCCGAGGAGCCAAAGAGATGTGGCCGCCTCCCAAGTACCAGCCAACCAGGCCTCCAAAATGTGAGCTGATGACTGCCAGGAGAGAGGAAAAGAAAGGCAGTACGAATATCAGTTGGTCATGTGAAATAGCTGCTAATTGGAGCAGTTAAATACGCCTATTCTAAAGGATGGAGGATTTATTTGGGAAACAAAATCGCAGCGCTTGCCACCAATATAATGGATGGAGGCTTAATTGGGGTGTATAAATCCCCAAATGCTGAACATCAATATGTGATTGGAATGTGGCTTCTGTGATTAGAAAGTTCCTGCAATGAGCTGGAACTTTCTTCTGGCTGAAAAAAAAAAACCTTTTGAAAACCCTCTGAGCACCACCAAACGTAAAAGCACTGGTAAGCCCTTGGCTTACTGGAAGTATCCTAAGCAAGAGTGTGTTGGATTAGTCCTCAGGCTTGTGTTCTGAGGTAACACTAAAAGGTTGTTCTTTAAATTATACGCTGCCACCATAGACTCTTGATTGCTGCAGGAAACTGCTTTTGAAACTTCACCCACAGAGGCACTCGTGAGGCAGATGTTGTGAACAACAAAACAATGATGTTTTGTTTTTGTTTTATATTCAGTGGCTGAGTGATATCTTTATGTTTTATATTTTAGACTATTAAAACAGCCAGGAAATAAGTGCTGCTTTAATTAAACTGTTTGATACAAACTGGATGTTTTTTTTGGTTCATCTCTGCCTGAATACGGCAGAGCCCTGGCATCGTGATAGAAAATTACTACCACCTAGTTTCTTCTCCTCTAGAGTAGAAAGTAGAAACAACTTTAAGGAAGCATAAAACTCAAAGCAGCAAGGAGATTGAACTGTGCCCACTCGAGGCATGACCTGCAGTAGAGAGAAAAAAGAGGGTTTATTTAAGGAAGCCCAGGGAGGATAGCTCCAGGTCATTCCTCTTCCTTTCCCTGGGCCTCCTTTAAATGGCATGGAAAGCTGTGTGGTGTGAGTGCTGAAGGGAGAGAAAGTGCATGCCTTCCTACAGCACCTATCTTCTAGAGTAGGATAGTAGGCTTAGGCGATCAAGAAAAAAATTGGTTCTAAACTCATTTTGTTTCTAGGGTGCGCTAGCATTTCGAAATTCTGAGGACTTCCGAAATTTAAGATTTCAAAATTTCAAAATTTCCGAAATTTCGTAAATTACGAATCAATTCGTTAATGGCGGACGCGATTGTGCAATATGCTAAAAAAAACCTCCAAATGGGACAGGGGGAACTTCTGAAGCTTCCCTCTCCCTCTGTTGTTGACTGTTGGTGTGATAAAACAAACAACAACTATATTATATTATATTATTATATTATTATTATATTATTATTATATTATACTGTTGTATATTATATTATAATATTATTATATTATATTATTGTATATTATATTATTATATATTATATTATATTATTATATATTATATTATATTATTATAATATTATTATATTATATTATTTTATATTATATATTATATATTATTATATTACAATACAATGCACCAGACATACGAAAATAATTACGAAATAATTATGAAATAATTACCAAATAATTACGAAAATTGGAAAAATTGTTTCGATTCTTAATTACTCCTCACATTATTCCTGCATGGCTCGATATTGGATCGTAAGCTAATTTAAATATGAATCAATAACGAATAACGAAATTAACGAACTGGATCGCCAAAGCCTATAGGATAGCTTTTAGGGTGCTTTCTTAACCCTGTTGCTGACACTCAGGCTCCTTTGAAGGAAAAAAAAGGAAAGGCTCCCCCCAAAAATAAAGGGGATCCTTGTAAGTTCCCCATTGTTGCCAATGGGCCAGATCTAACTATAGTTTTTGGCTACAGACCGAAAACAGCTATCCAGCTACCCACACATTTTTGGGAGGCATGCAAAAATGGATACAGGGAGCTACCAGTATCCGGACAGCAGAAACGGATCAAGGTTCATCTGAAATGCACAAGCCTAATGACGACTGCAAATGCATCACCCTCTTTTATAGCATTACTTGAAAGACAGATCTGTATCCTATTAATAGTCCCAAACTGATGAATCACTTGTCAAATAATGAAAAAACGCATATGTAAATCCCATTGACTCTAATCGGGACTAATGGTAGGAGTCAGACTGAGAATGAGTTGGTCAGATCTAGCAAAGAAATCTTCCTTTTTTTTCTCTCCCCATGACAGATCGCTGCCTCCTGCGTGCATTTTCCCTACAAAATGACTCTAAATGCCCCATAAATAACAGACAAATGATTGCAATGTATATTCTAATAACGGCAGCTATAATAACACTCCCTGTGCTTCTCTCCTCTTCTCCAGCCACCAGCGATTCCTCTTTCAGGGGTGATATGCCACAAGAAGAAGTGAAATTACTGTGTCTGTTCAGCAAATTCCTCCTGACAAAATCTTTAAGAGTTGACAAGAGTAATATACTGAAAATTAGTTTAGAAGTGTTTCAAGTTTCGAGAAATCAATCAAAATCAAATTAAGTTCTGAAGATGCTGTCTGGAGAGTTTAAGGACAATAAAATATCTGATCCAGCAATGCTGGGATGTGGACTCACCCCTTTCGAACTAGTGCTGGCAAGTTGCTTCACCTACGTAAAGGCAGCTCCTCTCCATGTTCTGAATGCACAAAGACATCTTTAAAACACAACCTCACAACCTCTGAGGATGCCTGCCATAGATGCAGGCAAAACGTCAGGAGAGAATGCTTCTAGAACATGGCCATATAGCCCAAAAAACCTACAACAGCCCAGTGATTCCAGCCATGGAAGACATCAACAATCTATATATCTATATATATAAAAATGGAAAGGGCGTTCAACGGGACAGCAAAACTAAAAAAAAACCCCAACGAAAACACACCAAATTTGCCGTGCACATACCTCAACCCACAAGGTATGCACAACGCGAATCAAAATTCCAAACAGCATTTCAATGCACTCACAATTACAAAAAGAAACTGAGCATGCGCAAAGGCTCTTCCCCGAAGTCCCCCGGCACGCGCACATGGCCGGCCAACGCACCCTCTGCGCAAGCCACGCCCCCATCCTCCATCGCAAGAAGGAGAGAAAGAGGGAGGGAAGGCAAGAAATAAAGAGAAGGAAGGATGGGAGCAAAAAGCTAAGGAAGGAAGTAAACAGGTAGAGAAGGAAGAAAGGAAAGAAGAAAAGGAAATGAAGGGAGGAGTGAAAGTAGGAGAGAAAGAGGGAGAGAAGGTTGGCCACAGCAACGCGTGGTGGGTAAAGCTAGTATATATATAAAATGCTCTGTGCATAATGAGTACCTTAAAAACAAAAGAACCAAATTTGGCAACAAAATGTCTCACTAACACATGGAGTGACCATCACTCAAAAAATTATGATTTTGTCATTTGGGAGTTGTAGTTGCTGGGACTTATAGTTCACCTATAATCAAAAAGCATTCTGAACTCCACCAATGATTGAACTGAACCAAACTTGGCACACAGGACTCCCCTGACCAACAGAAAACACTAGAAGGGTTTGGTGGGCATTGACCTTGAGTTTGGGAGTTGTAGTTCACCTACATCTAGAGAGCACTGTGGACTCAAACAATGATGGATCTGGATTATTATTATTATTATTATTATTATTATTATTATTATTGATTTTATCTGCCACATCACACTATTGGCTCATGTTGAGCTTGTAGTCTACAAAGACTCCTAGATTACTTTCACATGGGTCATTTTCAATCCAGGCAGGGGCAGCTCGTCCATTACGTGAAGTAAGCGGTTGCAGAACACTTTTTTTTGCCAGGGGCGCAGAGGCGCCTCTGTAAATGCCCCTCGACCGCCACTTGAGGAGCTCCCCCTCAGTTCACAATAGCCCTAGCAGTCCGGGGGGAGCCTTGGCTTTCTTGCCTCGCTGCCGGGCGATCCTCTTCCCAAAGGGGCCGGGCCCTTGAGCCTCGCCTAGCCCCTCTCGTTCCTGCTCCACCCGGCCACCGGGTGCGCGAGCAGAGCCGGCGCTCAATCGTTCTCTGCGTTTGATCCCTTCCCCATGACCGGCTCCCTTTCCTGATCCCCCGGCACTCCACCCACCTCCTCTCTTCTCCCCAATCCGCGGGTGGGCCAAGGGGCGGAGCCGCCGCATCTGGCCCGCTTCGGGTCCGGAGGCGTGTCTGAAGACCCCAGCGTGCGCACCAAAAGTCGCCTCTTCTCCTGACTTTCTCTTCAGCCATTGGGACCAAGAGAGAGAGAGAGAGAGAGAGAGACCCTCCGGCTGGAGGTATCTCCCACCTCCGCTCCCTCCTTTGTTTTTGCGCCTACCTTCAGGAAAGGTGGGCATCTCCACCTCTCTCTCTCTCTCTCTCTCTTGGTCCCAATGGCTGAGGAGAAAGTCAGGAGAAGAGGTGACTTTTGGTGCACACGCCGGGGTCTTCAGACACGCCTCCGGACCCAAAGCGGGCCAGGCAAGGGAGCAAGTGCGGCAAGTGTAGTTACTGGGATGTATAGTTCACCTACAATCAAAGAGCATTCTGAACTCCACCAATGATGGAATTGAACCAAATATGGCACACAGAACTCCCACAACGAACAGAAATATATATCAATGATTGGTTGGGGGGGGGCGCCAAAATACTGTTTGCTTACCGTTGAAAATTACCTAGGGCCGCCTCTGAATCCAGGTGTCACCCATCCTATATCATGCTCTTGAATTTTATCTGGTCTGTTGATTCATGGCTTAGTCCTGAGAACAGCCACCAGTAAAACCTCGCTTCATTGTCTTCATTGCCTTCTGAACATTTTGAAAAAATGATTCCACAGTGAGCCTGTCAAAGGACATGGCAGCTCGCAGTCCAGCTTGTAATATATGGGGAGACTATACGTCTGATTACTCAGAAATTCCATCAGGCCCTGTTTATGACTTTCCCTGGGGCGTCTGTCTGGCCGCGGACAGGCATTAGAATGCTGAGCTGGATGGATCATTGTCTGGCCTGGCAGGGGACTTTTAATTTCGGCGTGCCTCTGTGTATGTGGGCACGTGTTCTTTTTTTGCTTTCAGCAGAGCTTAATAGAACGACATGTCCTTGGATTCTGCTCTACCCATCACCTCCCTCCCAATTTTATCATGTTCAGCATTCTCAGTTCCTCCAGCTCAGCTTTTATCATCAAAAATCACTTTGGCACCTTCAGTGTCAGCAAACAGCTGTTTATCTGCTGTATCTTTCCAAAGCCCGGCTTTGAAATGGCCCCTTTATATTTGATTGAGGATCATCTGTAAAGCAGGGAGAAAAGCGATGAGAATATGTTTTTCCTGTCGTGGATCAATACACATTTAACCTTCCTCCATTCTCTTGTTCTTCTCCTTCCCATCCCATCTGCATGTTTCTTTCCATTGACCATGGTGGGACCAAAAGCTTACTCAGAAGGGCTGTTCATAATGGTGTTCAGAAATGGTGTTGGTCTGACACACACTTTCTGAGAGAGAAGGGTCCAATGTATTGTTGAAGGCTTTCATGGCCGGAATCACTGGGTTGTTGTAGGTTTTTTCGGGCTATATGGCCATGGTCTAGAGGCATTCTCTCCTCATGTTTCGCCTGCATCTATGGCAAGCATCCTCAGAGGTAGGGAGGTCTGTTGGAACCAGGAAAAAGGGTTTATATATCTGTGGAATGACCAGGGTGGGACAAAGGACTCTTGTCTGCTGGAGCTAGGTGTGAATGTTACAACTGACCACCTTGATTAGCATATAATGGCTTGAAGGGCACTGCAGACTACTTCAACCAGAGAAATCAGCCATAGCAGAGCACCTGATGAACCAACCTGGACACAGCCAACAATCCTGATATTCAGGAAACAGGTGAAGTCGTGGTTATGGAGACAAACTTTCGAAGAACGAGACAACGAACTGGATGGAAGATGGTGTATATTTGATATTCGAGTTTAGTATGACGACTGACCACTGTAGTTTTAAATATATGTGCTTTTTTTAATGTTTTATTGTAATGTGCACTTTGATATTTTACTGAGTGTATGTGTTTTTATGGTTGGAAACCGGGCTGAGTCCCTCTTATGAGGTGAGAAGCTCGGCATATAAAACTTTGAAATTAATAAATAAATAAATTTATTTGAGAACACGGAAATGCTGGACCACTCTCACAACCACCATGTCAGACTACACAGAGAAGCCACTGAAATACACGAGCATGTGGACAATTTCAACAGAAAGGAGGAAACCATGAAAATGAACAAAATCTGGCTACCAGTATTAAAAAACTCTAAAATTACAACAGCACAACAACAGAGAGGAAACAAACAAGGACATCTAATCACCTCTCAACAAAAGTTTGCTCTGGGCACTGTCAGGCCATTATATGCTAATCAAGGTGGTCAGTTGAAACATTCACACCTAGCTCCAGCAGACAAGAGTCCTTTGTCTCACCCTGGTCATTCTACAGATATATAAACCCATTTTCCTACTTCCAACAGACCTCACTACCTCTGAGGATGCTTGCCATAGATGCAGGCAAAACGTCAGGAGAAAATGCCTCTAGAACATGGCCATATAGCCCGAAAAAACCTACAACAACCCAGTGACTCTGGATGTAGAATTTTCTGTTGATGTGGTTCTGAAAGTTGTAAATTAATGATAGACATCTTCCATCCTGGCTCCGTCTCAGTTTCCTGGCCAGATGTTGACTCTTCTTGATTGGTGTCGATCTTACGTTGACTTCCTTCTTAACATTGTGAGCATTTCTGTTATCACTGTCTCAATGCTTATCAGAGTTTACTCTTCAATTCTCATTAGCAACTTTTAATTACAGTCCAGCAACCAGGTAGTTGTTGTTATTATTATTATTATTATTATTATTAATAGCGGGGTACTATTATTAATAATAGTACCCCACTAGCATCTCCCAAAGGACTCGATGCGGCTTACACAGGCCAAGGTCTCAACACAACGACAGCATAATAACAACAACACAATTTAAAGCAAATCAAAAACATAAAGCAATAACAACAAAACATTACACCATAACACAGTAAAAACCAGGGCTGGGCCAAGTGACGGGTACAGATTAAAAAGTGCTGGGTGTGACAGGTGGTATGTTGGGTTTCTGGGCAAGTGTAATGTGCAGAGAATCTTAAACTCTAATAAAGTGCTTCTGGGACATACTGCTGGGGTTTTCCTATTCCGGAAAGGCACATCGGAATAGCCAGGTCTTCAAGCTCTTCCTAAAGGCTGCCAACGTGGGTGCTAGTCTGATGTCTTTGGGGAGGGTGTTCCAAAGATGGGGGGCAACCACAAAAACGGCCCTGTCCCTCATCCCCACCAAAAGCGCCTGCGACGCAGGTGGGATCGCGAGCAGGGCCTCTCCGGATAAACGAAGGGAGCGTGTGGGTTCATAGACTGAGATGTGGTCACGCAGGTAGGCAGGTCCCAAACCGTTTAGGGCTTTGTAGGTAAGCACCTGCACCTTAAATTGGGATCAGAAGGTAAACAGCATCCAATGGAGCTCTTTAAACAGGAGGGTTGACCTCTCTCTGTAAGGAGCACCAGTTAACATCCTGGCTGCCGCCCATTGGACCAGTTGGAATTTCTGAGCCATTTTCAAGGGCAGCCCCACGTATAGCGCATTACAGTAATCCAATCTAGAGGTGACCAAGGCATGGACCACCCCGGCCAAATCAACCTTGGCGAGGTACAGTTACAGCTGGCGCACAAGTCTTAGTTGTGCAAAAGCCCTCCCGGACACCGCCGATGCCTGAGCCTCAAGTCAGTGCAGACCTTAATATTATACTTAGAATCATAGAATCAAAGAGTTGGAAAGCCCTCATGGGCCATCCAGTCCAACCCCCTGCCAAGTAGCAGGAATATTGCATTCAAATCACCCCTGACAGATGGCCATCCAGCCTCTGTTTAAAAGCTTCCAAAGAAGGAGCCTCCACCATGCTCCGGGGCAGAGAGTTCCACTGCTGAACGGCTCTCACAGTCAGGAAGTTCTTCCTCATGAGGTCCTCAGGTTTTCAGATTGTGTTTGGTCAGAAACCTTTCCTGTGGCCCCTCCTGGGAGTACATGACTCTGACTGTTACATCTGCCAACCAGTCGCATGGTTAACATGACAACATTGGCTTCTCAAACTGTTGCAGCCTTCTTCCACTTTCACAGTCATTGTAACATCTACCATGTTATCTTCCACCTGATCCGTCATTGAGGTCTTCAGGTTCTTGAGAACTTTGTGTGATGTTGCGAGTGGTGCCACTTGTATGTAGAACTTTAAAGTGCAAAGGTTTAAACTGTATAACATGCCCAAACTTGCTTACTTTGTAAATGTATAGTTGGATTGATTGGTTATTTATAGCTGTCAATCAATGTTGTTTGCACCAGTTATATTGCTTCCTCAGCTCAATTGCTTGGCTCCACCTCTTCCTGCAGGAGGGCAGAGCTTTTCCTTTTCCATTCTACCATCAAACTTTCTATCAGATAGGGACATGAGAGAGAGACTTGGCTCTAAAGCCCTTAATTAAGTTACCTCTCATCACCAATTCTAAGGTTTTTACCCTTGGGACTCATACTTCATGTCCAGATCACCCTGGACAATGTTGAGGAGACCCAAGCGCCTTCAAACTGGTCCTTTGGCATCAAAAGGAAGACTCTGTGCCCGCAACATAGGCCATTGGACTGGGGGTTGTGTTTGTTCCGACCTTCACCGCCATTGAGAAAAGAGGGAACAGGAAAAGCTTCTCAGCTGCGAAATCTCCTTGGACCCAAGACAACCAGAGACTGTAATGTATATTTCCTTTACCCCCTTTGAAACTTCCAGCTTATTGCCTTAAAGGGATAACTCTTTGTGAACAATAAAACCTATTTTGAGTTATCTACAGTGTTTTGGTCCTTGGGAGTTCCAGTTTTTTAAAGGAAGGCAACAAGCAATCCCCTGGGGGAAAGATGTCACGTCTATGTCTCTTTCACTAAGAGTTATAGCCCCCAGGCACGACGGCATACTTTGTGTTTCTATTATTGTGTTTCTGCAGTTAAACCTCTGCCCAGAAGATGCGACTCTGTTTGATGTTACTCGATTATGACTTTCATCAACCTTAGCCAACAAGAAAGAAATATAGTGAGAGTTATAGTCCAGTGACTTGTAGAGGCCAGCACATCCTTTTTCCAGGGAAGGAGTTATTAATTTCCCTGTTTGGTGGTTTCAAAACAAGACCTGGAGAACCGCACATTAGAAATGTTCAAGCTTTGGTTTCTCTGAGTGGAAAGGTGCGATAAATGGTTTATACAGAACCCTCCAATTCTTATAATTTACTTATGCGGAAAACCTTTGACACTTAATAACTTACGTCCAATTAATCTTACAGTAGATTTAAAGACCCTTCATAATTATACAATTTATTTTTTGGCTGAAGGAGAGACTGCAGAGTGCAGAGGGCTTTATCATAATGCACATAGCCATACTCAATGCCACAATATGGAAAGTCTCCGGGACATACACCAAGATGGCTGAGAGAGAATGTTTTGCTCAATGAAGAGAGGGTTAGAGAACTCCACTATGTTATTGTCACTATTTTATTGTTATGTTATTGGTGTTATCGTCTGTGTTGTATGCATTTTATTTTGCCTTATTTTGCCTGAAGTTTTTATTATTATTTTATCTCATATTCTGTGCTCACCCTATTGTATTATTTTGTTATTGTTTGCATTTTATTTGATGTTATTATCTGCTGTATGTATATTATTTCCTTTTATTGTATGGATATTATTTTCTTTTATTGCACAACTGGCTGGGAGTCAGCTGCATTAAGATCACTACTGACCGAAAGGTCACAAGTTTGAAGCCAGCCCGGGTTGGAGTGAGCTTCCAACCAATTTTTGTAGCTTGCTGTCGACCTTTGCAGCCCAAAAGACAGCTGCATCTGTCAAGTAGGAAATTTAGGTGCCACAAATGTAGGGAGGCTAATTTAACTAATTTACGAGGCCATAAAAATCTCCAGCAAGCATGCAAAGAATGAGGAAGTACTTCATCAGTGTCACAAATGGACAGTGAAGCGACAGCTCCCCTGGTGGCCAGAATACCCTCATGAAAAAGCTGGAATGTTAAATAGCCTCTGTGTGTCTGTCTATATATTTTGTGTCTATGGCATTGAATGTTTGCCATGTATATGTACATTGTAATCCGCCCTGAGTCCCCTGTGGGGTGAGGAGGGTGGAATATAAATACTGTAAATTAAATACATAAATATTGTAATTTTGGGGCTTGGCCTCCTGTTAGCTGCCCCGAGTCCACTTGGGGAGATGGGGGCGGGGTATAAATAATAATAATAATAATAATAATAATAATAATAATAATAATAATAATTGCAGAGAAACAACTGGAAAAGCTGAGGAGTGAAAGATCGAACTGCAAAGAATCTGGTACAAACCAGTAAAGGTGGTCCCAGTGGTAATCAGCACACTGGACGCAGTGCCTAAAGACCTTGGCCTGCACTTAAACATGATCAGCACTGACAAAATTGCCATCTGCCAGCTGCAGAAGGCCACCTTACTGGGATCTGCACGCATTATTCGCGGATACATCACACCGTCCTAGACACTTGGGAAGTGTCCGATGTGTGATCCAATACAACAGCCAGTAGAGTGATCTTGTTTGCTGTGGACTCATCTTGTTGTGTTTCAAATAATAATATATTATTATTATTATTATTATTATTATTATTATTATTATTTTGTTGTTGTTGACGTGGGGAATGACCTTACATTTACATTATTTTACTCTTATTATCATGATTACATTTTTATTATTTCACTCTATTTATTATTATTTGAAACACAACAAGATGAGTCCACAGCAAACAAGATCACTCTGCTGGCTGTCGAATTGGATCACAAGTGACACTTCCCAAGTGTCTAGGACTGTGTGATGTATCAGCGAATACTCTGATACTCTGGGACTTCCAAATTCAGACAGACAGAGTTTTGGAGCACAATACTCCTGACCTCACGATCGTGTTAAAAAATAAAGTATGGCTTGTTGATGCTGCAATCCCAGGTGACAGCAGGATTGAAGAGAAACAACTGGAAAAGCTGATGCAATATGAGGATTTAAAGATAGAATTGCAAAGACTCTGGCACAAGCCAGTCAAGGTGGTCCCAGTGGTGATCGGCACACTGGGTGCAGTGCCTAAAGACCTTGGCCTGCACTTAAACACAATCGGCGCTGACAAAATTACCAGCTGCAAAAGGCCACCTTACTGGGATCTGCACGCATTATTCACTGATACATCACATAGTCCTAGACACTTGGGAAGTGTCCGACGTGTGATCCAATACAACAGCCAGCAGAGGGATCTTGTTTGCTGTGGACTCATCTTGTTGTGTTTCAAATAATAATAATAATAATAATAATCATCATCATCATCTTTATTTATACCCCACCACCATCCAAGATGGATGGATGGCATCCTTGAAGTGACTGGACTGACCTTGAAGGAGCTGGGGGTGGTGACGGCCGACAGGGAGCTCTGGCGTGGACTGGTCCATGAGGTCACAAAGAGTCGGAGACGACTGAATGAATGAACAAACCATCTCCCCGTAGGGACTAGGGGCAACTAACATGAAGCCAAGCCTAAGTAATAATAATAATAATAAGTATTATTATTTGAAACACAAGTTTAGTCCACAGCAGACACTCTGCTGGCTGTTGTATTGGATCACACGTCGGACACTTCCCAAGTGTCTAGGACTGTGCGATGTATCGGTGAATAATGTGTGCAGATCCCAGTAAGGTGGCCTTCTGCAGCTGGCAGATGATAATTTTGTCAGTGCCTATTGTGTTTAAGTGCAGGCCAAGGTCTTCAGGCACTGCACCCAGTGTGCCGATCACCACTGGTATCACCTTTACTGGCTTGTGCCAGAGTCTTTACAGTTTGCTCTTTAAATCCTCATATCCTGTTGTTGTTGTTGTTGTTTTTGTTGTATAATTTCCAAGAGTTTTGAGCCAATGGATGAAACCTCTACTGAGGCAGCAGTTTAATTATCAAAGAAAATATCCAAAGTACCATTAGGCCAACCATTGCTATATCTTGTTTCATTATTTGGTTTTGCATTCCCCATTGTGTTTGTCTGTATGTGCTAATGTGTAAGTCTCCAGGACAAGAAGGAGAAAGAAAGGAAAAAAAGAAAGGCTCTTTTCTAAAGCATCTCTTCCAAGTGGCAGATTTACTCCATTGGAGCTTCCTCAGAGCTGTTGCAGCTGCCGTGCGGGAAAAAGAAAGGGAAGAATCCGAAGATTCATTCCTCCTGGCTTCGGCAACCTGTTCTTCCTTCAAATGCTTGGACCTTTGTGAGGAAGCCTGGAAGAGAGAAGGTCAAAGGTTTGAGAGGGAAACACCTGCTTTGCACCATCATATAAGATATTAGGGGAAAATGCATATCTGCATTCGAGAGAGAATTTTTCACTAATTTTTGTACCTTTCTTCTCACTGTGGGATGCTTTCCAAACTTCTGCAGCTTTCAATGGCGATTTGCAGTGCCAGATTGAGTCTGTGTGAAATGCACACGTGGCATTTTCTGCTCAGAAAACACATAAATTCTATTTTGATCTGCAGTTGCTCTACTCCGAACTCAAGAACGGAAAACAGAATGTTTGTGGACAGGAAAAGAGACCTCACTACCTCTGAGGATGCTTGGCATAAACTTCTTTGAGTTCCCCTCGGGGTGAGAAAAGCAGTATACAAATACTGTAAATAAATAAATGTAAATAAAATAGATGCAGGCGAAACGTCAGGAGAGAATGCCCCTAGACCATGGCCATATAGCCCGAAAAAATCTACAACCCAGTGATTCCGGCCATGAAAGCCTTCGACAATACAAGGAAAAGAGATTGAAAGATGGGCTTAAAGCCAACCTCAAAAACTGTGGCATAGACATTTAGAACTGAGAAGCCCTGGCCCTTGAGCGCTCCAACTGGAGGCCAGCTGTGACCAGCAGTGCTGTAGAATTCGACGAGGCATGAATGGAGGAAGAAAGGGAGAAATGTGCCAAGAGGAAAGCATGTCAAGCCAACCCTGACCGGAACACCTTACATCTGGAAACAGATGTCCTCACGGCAGGAGGACATGTGGATCAAGTATAGGGCTCTACAGCCACCTACGGACCCACTGCCAAGACACCACATTTGGAATAATAATAATAATAATAATAATAATAATAATAATAATAATAATAATCTCTATTTATACCCCGTTACCATCTCCCCAAGGGACTCGGTGCGGCTTACATGAGGCCGAGCCCACAACACATCAATAATAAAACAATAGCAACAAACAATAACAAAAACAGTTAAAATACATCTCATAAACAAAAATAAAATAAAATAAAGCAGTACAGTAACACAATAAGCATTTAAAACCTAAGGCTGGGTCAAATGTAATTTTTTAAAAAAAATAATGCTGGGCATGAGCAAGGTAGGATATAACTGGGATGGAAATTTTTCGGAGGGGATAGGGCGTGCAAATCAATCAATCCTAAATCAATAATAAAGTGCATTTTGAGGGCATATTGCTGAGAAATTCATTATTCTGGAAAGGCACACTGGAACAACCAAGTTTTCAGGCTCCTCCTAAAAATTGCCAGAGTTGGGGCATCCCGGTTGTTCTTGGGAAGCAAGTTCCAGAGTCGAGGGGCAACCACTGAGAAGGCCCTCTCCCTCGTCCTCACCAATCGCGCCTGCGATGGAGGTGGGAGCGTGAGCAGGGCCTCTCCAGATGATCGAAGAGATGGTGTGAGTTCGTACACAGAGATGCGGTCACGTAGGTAGGCAGGTCCCAAACCGTTCAGGGCTTTGTAGGTAAGAACCTGCACCTTGAATTGGGACTGGAAAATGAACGGTAGCCAATGGAACTCTTTAAACCGCTCCCTGTAAGGAGCACCAGGTTGACCGCTCCCTGTAAGGAGCACCAGTTAACAACCTGGGCACCGCCTGTTGGACCAATTGAAATTTCCGGGCCGTTTTCAAGGGCAGCCCCACGTAGAGTGCATTACAGTAGTCCAATCTGGAGGTGACTAAGGCATGGACCACCCTGGCCAGATCTGCCTTCACGAGGTACAGTCACAGCTGGTGCACGAGTCTTAATTGTGTGAAAGCCCTCCTGGCCACCGCCGACGCCTGAGCTTCAAGCGTAAGTGATGAGTCCAGGAGGACACCCAGACGGCGGACCTGTGACTTCAGGGGGAGTGTAACCCCGTCCAACACAGGTTGCCACCCTATACCCCAATCTGGAAGACAATAATCCTCGGATTATGAGGGATCGTCTAGGTAAAAGTAATTCCTGCCAACATCCTGTGTACAATGTGTTCTGCACATAGCAACCACCGGCAAAGTTTACATCAATGAAACAACCCAAATGATGAACATTCCAGGATTCTTCTTGTTGGGTTTTGTTTGACTCTTGCAAAACCTTTTCGCTACATTTTTTGAACATCTTTCAATTTGGGTTGTTTTTCAGGCTGTCTGGACATGTTTTAGAAGCATTCTCTCCTGACACTTTGCCTGCATCTATGGCATGCATCTATGATAGTATGCCTGCCTTAGATGCAGGTGAAACATGAGGAGAGAATTCTTCTAGAACATGGCCACACAGCCCGAAAAACCTACAACAACCCAGTGATTCCAGCCATGAAAGCCTTCGACAATACATCTTTCAATATCTAGTGGGATCCATGGGCTCAACAGTACGGGAAGGAGTTAGAACTTTATCACAGCACTATATAGTTTGGTTGGAGTGGAGTCCACTTCATTGTATGCATCTGGCAACTATGCATAATTATTGACACAAGACGAATTAGGAAAAGAGCTCACACTGTTACAACCACCTATTGTATTTTTGGAAAATGGAAATCTCCATAAACCTTTGGAGATTTTATGATCTTTGGAAAGGCATGACCTTATTAGAAGTCATAACCTTTTTGAAAATGATGCCATAACCTCTTACTAAAAGCATTACATGTTAGAGTCATAACCTTTTGAAAATGGCATTCATGCAAGGCAATTAGGTTTCCCAGCTGTTAAAGGGATGGACCCAGGTATGTCTTTGAACTGTTAAATATTGCAGTTTCAGAAGTATTCCTTTTAGTTGCCCCAAAACATCTACTCTCCCTTAAAACATATTTGTCTTTTAATCATGCTCTCAAGAGACAAAATAAGTAGATTTATTTAAAAGTAGCATAGTCGGTTTATTCACAAACTTCATATATTCAGCATACCGGTACTTTGCTTATCAATTCAGTTACAGATGGTATTTGAAGTAGTTTCTCTGTATGGGAACACAGGGCATCTTTCTTAAAATCAGCAGTCCATAATCTAAAGCATCGCTTCTTAGAGTCTATCTAATAGAGTCTAAGGGCCCTTCCACACAGCCCTATATCCCAGAATATCAAGGCAGAAAATCGGCTTTGAACTGGGTTATCTGAGTCCACACTCTAAAGACCTTCGCAGAAGCATACGAGAAGCTCGGCCTGTTATTGAACATCGAGAAAACCAAAATGTTCTTCCAGCAGTCACCAGCCAATCCCTCTCCAATGCCAGAAATACAGCTTAATGGTGTAACATTAGAAAATGAGGACCATTTCTGATCCCTTGGCAGCCATCTCTTCTCAAAAGTCAACATTGACACTGAAATACAACACCGCCTGAACTCTGTGAGTGCAGCCTTTTTCCGAATGAAGCAGAGAGTGTTTGAGGACCGGGACATCCATAGGGATACCAAGGTCCTCCCAACCCTGCTAAAGCCATTGTCCTCCCAACCCTGCTATATGCCTGCGAGACGTGGACTATCTACAGACATCACATGGACTGCTAGAATGATTCCATCAGCGTTGCCTCCGAAAAATCCTGCAAATCTCTTAGGAAGACAAGCAGACAAATGTCAGCGTGCTGGAAGAAGCAAAGACCACCAACACTGAAGAGATGATTCTCCACCATCAACTCACTGGAGCAGCCACATTGTCCAGGTGCCCAACCACCGCCTGTTGTGACTCAGCTGGACTCTGAGTCTGAAGCTGAGCTGTTTGGGCCTTCTGAGCCTGATTTTGGGCCTTCTGAGTCTGATTTCCTGCAGGATGACGAGGAGGCTGATGGGTTACAGATTCCTGTACTTGTTTCAGATGGTGTTGATAGTGTGGCTGCTGAAGGAGAAACAACAAGTAAGTTCCCTGGGGAAAGGAATGTTCCTGTAGTTAGAGAGACTGATAGCGAGAGTGAAATCCCACACGGCCAGGTGGAGGATCTGTCCCCAGATAAGGGGTTGCATAGCCTTGCAGATAATGAATTAATGAGCAGACAAGATCATTTGCAATTAAGGCTTCGGAGAAGCACTCGCTTGGCCAGCAAGCGAGAAGCCAAAGGTGCCCAAGGTCAACGCAATGCTTTCATGTTCACAAAGGGTATTTATTTAGTCTTGTAGCTGACAGGCAGTTGTTGTCAGTCCAACATTGCTCTTCCCATGTTAACTTCTGGAGATTTCCCTTGGCTTTTCACAGCACACTTCTGGCTTCCTGAGTCTGGGATTTGGGTCTTGTTTTCAGCTGTTTACCATGGACTTTTGTTTGGCCATTGCTAAGGGATTATGCTTCATGTTTTTGCCTTTGGAACTTGGGAACTTTGCCTTTACCTTTAAGTCTCTGTTTTGCCTATGGAACTACTTCATTTCTATTTCTTTGTTTTGATTTCGCTTTTCTCAATAAATTACAAAAACCTACAGCCTTGGTGGTGTCTGGAGCAAGGTGAAAACTACCCAGAGTTGCAACAGTGCCTCCCAAAGCAGTTGCTCTACTCCAAACTCAAGAACGGAAAACAGAATAGAGGACAGGAAAAGAGATTTAAAGATGGGCTCAAAGCCAACCTTAAAAACTTTGGCATAGACTCTGAGAACTGGGAAGCCTTGGCCCTTGAGTGCTCCAGCTGGAGGTCAGCTGTGACCAGCAGTGCTGTAGAATTTGAAGAGGCACGAATGGAGGGCGAAAGAGAGAAACGTGCCAAGAAGAAGGTGTATCAAGCCAACCCAAACCAGGACCGCCTTCCATCTGGAAACCGATGCCCTCACTGCGGGAGATGCAGATCAAGAATAGGGCTCCACAGTCACCTACAGACCCACCACCAGTACACCGATCTTGGAAGACAATCCTACTTGGACAACGAGGAATCACCTAAGTAAGTTAAATTAAGATAAGTTAATGTAGGATTTCCTGCCTTAATATTCTGGGATATAGGGCTGTGTGGAAGTGGCCTTAGTCTAGTCTGGAAGTCCAATGGAGTCTGTAAGCATATTGTTCCTACTGAAGTCTGAAGCAAAACAGTTCTTAAATAGAGTCAGAGTCCTAAACAAGCCCAGACCTGATCTCATTATCTGCAGCCCCTCCCACAACAAAGAGTGAAAGAAGAACTGGAAACCAATACACACATATACAATACAGTAAACAATCTTGTTTACAACAAATAACTAGTGAAGTCTTGAGGAAGGTTGCCATATCTTTAGGTCCCTGTTAATCTTCAATTTAGCCTGAGTTCCTAAATCAACACTCAAACTTTAGGCATCAACACACAACCTTTGCATTGGGGCATTGCACAAGAAGGGAACTACTGCCTCTGTGTGCAACTATTTTTTTCCAGGATCCAAATGAAACCGGGCAAAGTTTTACCTGTCTTTTGATCACCATTCCACTAATGTTGGGAACCTTGGCCCAAGTTATATAATTTTTTTCAGTGGAAGTTTAATGAAGTTTCTTTTCCTTTTCTTTGAACAATCTTTTCCGCTCAATCAAAGCGCCACACTTTCATGCATATCTCTAAAAGCAAGAGCTTGCCCTGTACTAGCCTTCCAAAGCAGACAGTGTTAAGTAAATTGACCCTCGCCATATCAGTCTGATAGAGCGGAATTCTTGAATGTCTGATCCTTCGCAGAAGATCGAAAGATAGAAAATGCGAATATTTTCAAAGTGAGAAGGCTTTTTAGAAAATACATCGACAGCCACCCAGTGGTGGTTGGTGGCTCCCTTTACAATGCATGGGTAGTGAATATGATGTAAGTTTTAATTCAGTCTTTCAATTATCCATTCAAGGTACCAAAGAATTTCAAGTTTAGATTTAAACCTTGTGTGCCAGTTGTGTCCATACCTTGAGAAGCCAGACTTGGACACAGTGGTCCACACTCTTGTTATATCCTGAATAGACTACTTACTTACTTAGGCGATCCCCCATTGTCAGAGTAGGATAGTCTTCCAAGATTGGTGTACTGGCAGTGGGTCTGTAGGTGACTGTGGAGCGGTAATCTTGATCTGCATCTTTTCCCGCAGTGAGGGTATCGGTTTCCAGGTGGAAGGCGGTCCCGGTTGGGGTTGGCTTGACACAACTTCCTCTTGGCACATTTCTCTCTTTCACCCTCCATTCGTGCCTCTTCAAATTCTACAGCACTGCTGGTCACAACTGACCTCCGGCTGGAGCACTCAAGGGCCAGTGCTTCCCAGTTCTCAGTGTCTATATCAGAGTTTTTAAGATGGATTTGAGCCCATCTTTCAATCTCTTTTCCTGCTCACCAACATTCCGTTTTCCATTTTTGAGTTCCAACTATGATCGGCCGAGAGATGCAGACAAAGAATTTTGCTTGACCCTCGGGATCCTTGGTGCACGCTTGTCCTTGGAGGTGGTCAGAGGAAGTGACACCTGGCCCAGGGACTAGGCTCACTAGGTGGCCATTCAGCCATGAGTTATATTTTGCATTTTTACAGATTTTCCCTCTACAGCTTATTACAAGTTATTTCAATAAATAGGTCAGAAAATTGCCCTTTCGATCCATTTCCTTGTGTCTGACCCTTTATTTCATGGTTGGGGGTTCAAGCCTAGGTGTCAAAGGTATAACCTCATGCCTTTGTGGTCGAGTATTCTCCCCTATGAACCATCAAGGATGTTAAGATCTTCCGGTAAGGCCCTGCTCTCGGTCCAACCATCTTCGCAAGCGCGTTTGGTGGGAACGAAAGACAGGGCCTTCTCTGTGGTGGCCCCTCGGCTATGGAACTCTTTCCTGAGTGAGATTAGATCTGCCCCCTCCCTCTTGTCCTTCAGGAGGCTAGTGAAATTCTGGTTATGGAATGAAGCGTTCCCAGAATAATAGCTGAGACTGGTTACAGACCAAAGTGAGTGACCACATGTGTGGACTGAGTTTAACACGATTTTACCTTGGTGATTTGGTGTATATGTATTTTATCTATATGTAATCTTGTATTTTTGTATGATTTTTTTAACTTGTATTAGTAGCATTGACTCCTTGCTGTAAGCACGTCTGATGTTTAGATGTTTACCTAATTTGTCCAGAGCAGACAACGTTACCATAAAATTAAGTTCATGTTCAGCTCTCAAGTTTGCCTATGTTCCTGAAAGAGTATTGCCTTGGAAAAGTTCCTGTTTTGATACCTATGTTCTTGACTTCCTGGATTTCATGTACCTTGCTATTTTGAACGATTGCTCTTTGTTTATATGGTTTACTTCTATTTCATAGCACCTTCCCCACTGCTATTTGGGAAATGCCCTTTTCCCCTTTTGTATATGCTTTTTGTAAATAACCTGCTGTAGTTAGCTACTACTGCAGTTTCTGTGGTGTTGGTTTCTCACTACAGGAGAGCATGCGGGTCAAGAATAGGGCTCCACAGTCACCTACGTACCCACCACCAGGACATTGCACTTTGAGGACAATCTTACTCAGATAACAAGCAACCGCCTAAGGAAGATGCTGGGTGAAAATGTGCTCCAAGGTTAGAGTGCAATGGTACCAGATCCCAAACCACATTCAGCACCTTGGATAGCTCTGTTAAAGTGTGGGATGAAACTTCCCCATTGACATAGGAAACACCAGCTATAACTTTTTACCTCTCAACTGTTTTATCAGCCACACAAAGCTGTCTCCAATGCATCCCTAACGGAGCACAAGATGCCATCCCAAAGAAAAAAGTTGAAGCTCCCTTCTTTTCTTATATTATCCACTAAAGTCTCACTGGTGTTGATTTCTTGTTTAGGTCCACCTCATGTCTGTACAAGGAGCAAAATAAAGTTGATAGAAAGGGAGACGTCCAGGCAGTTTATAGCCTTGGCTTTGAAATAATAATAATACCAAAAAAAATGCATTTTTGGAAAAAAGAGAGACTCATGCTGTGTTCTATCCATGTTCCATCAAATGCCAGGTGTTGTCAGAGATTAGATGCTTCTTGCAGATCAAAGGCGGTAATAGCCCGGCCAGATAAGGATAATAATAAGCCAAAAATACAAGGGGAAGAAGGGAAGGAAAAGATGTGAAGCAACGAAATAACAATCAGGAGTCATGGGTATCTCCAAATCAATTAGGCCACAGCACTCACCCAGGGATCTAGGACATCATGCGGCCCAAATTTGGGCTTGCTAATAGTACATCTAAGTCTTCTTTCACACTCATAAAATGGTGCAACATAACAATGGAAAGAATCGCCAGAATACTGTATTTGTAAAGTAACTTTACAAATACTTGGCTAAGAATCAGAGACACTGTCAAATTGGAAAGATATGTATCAGGACATTGGCAAGAGTGTTTATTGATTGATGCATATTGGCGCTTTATGCAAATCACTGCACATCGGTGTACATGCATTAAGGTTCTAAGCTTCCTTATGCATTAAGGTCTTAAGTGCTTTAATACTGTAAGAGAAGTCAAAGGAAACCTAGGAGAAGACTAGTAAGAAAGAATTGAGAACATGATCAAGGATATTCTACCCTTTTCATCCGTGGTCAATCCTTCTCCAAACCACAATGGGATGTAGAATGGGCTATGACATCTCTATGTGCCAAGTTTGGTCTTGATCAGTCATTGGTTGAGGGTTGCAGTGGTCTGAGAAAGTGAATGAAGGTACTGCACGTCCCATCGTCCATGGTTCATTGGCCCACAAACCAGACCAGAATGTAGAGTGGGTCATGGAGCCCCTGTATGCGAAGTTTGTTCTTTATTGGCCATTGGATGAGGGTCGCAGTGCTCTCAGAATGTGAGTGAAGGTACTGCAAGTCCCATCATCCATGGTCTGTCCTCCTTCAAACTGCACCAGGATATAGAGTGGATCACAGGGGCTCTGAGTGTCAAGTTTGGTCTTTATCGGTCATTGGATGAGGGTCACAGTAGTCTCAGGAAGTGAGTGAAGGTACTGCAAGTCCCATCATCCATGGTCTGTCCTCTTTCAAACTCCACCAGGATGTAGAGTGGGTCACGGAGCTCTGTATGCCAAGTTTGGTCTTTATTTGTCATTGGATGAGGGTCGCAGTGCTCTCAGGATGTGAGTGAAGGTACTGCAAGTCCCATCATCCATGGTCTGTACTCCTTCAAACTGCACCAGGATGTAGAGTGGATCACAGGGGCTCTGTGTGTCAAGTTTGGTCTTTATTGGTCATTGGATGAGGGTTGCAGTGCTCTCAGGATTTGAGTGAAGGTACTGCAAGTCCCATCATCCATGGTCTGTCTTTCTTCAAACTGCACCAGGATATATATATATATATATATATATATATATATATATATATTCTGATACAGCAGAATAAGATACAGCAATCTCATTGCAGCCAAACTTGGGAGATCAGAACATGTTCCCTTTTAGAACAGAACAGGATATAAATGCAATCCAGAAATATTAGATTTTCAGATGGTCTTATCACAAGGCGCCCTTGTTAGCTCTTAGCTGCCTTGAGTTTGGAAATTCCTACTTTTCATTTCTTATCTCTCCCTGCACCAAGCCATTAATGCAGTAACACGGTGGTACTGACTTCAAAAGAAAAGGGTTTACGTATAATGACAGCAAATAGGAAGGATGTTTTTGCATAAAGGAAAGGTTAGCAATTCCCCTGCAAAACAAGAACGTCCCAGCAGTAAAATCCTAACCGTTCAATTCAAGCCTGCAGTTCTCTCTGTCTTGATCCTGAGGGTGATTTATGATGCTTCCCTTCACTGTTTTAGTGGCAGAGAAGTCTTCGGTGTCGCATTCCTTCCGTTACAGGCCAGTTGGTACCGTAATAGAGTTCTAGGACAATATATCTGGGAAGCAGCACAGATGAACTTCAAAGGCAGGCACCACAAATTGGTCTCAGCAGTGATCCAATAACTGGGTAGTTGTGGGACTCTCTTCTTGTGTTTCTCTCTAGTCTTTTAACATCGGCACATTTCAGCATTTCACACCCCAGCTCCCCTCTTTATACGAAGCAGAGGTGAGAAATAGCTTCTCTGAAGACAAAGAGTTGCTTTTACTTGCTTTTTTTCACTCAGTAATGAAATGATAACTGTGATTCTTACCATTTACACCAGGATTGTGTAATAGTTTGGAGTACGATAAGAGTCCAGGGTTCAATTCCCCACTTGACTACTAGTGACGTTGGGCAGGTCACATACTTGTTATCGAGCCATGGCACCATGCAATAAACTGTACTAGCAGCAACTGTACCTTACAAACTTTATCAGATCTAACCCTTTTGTTGTCGAGCTACAGCACCACCCAAAAAATATTTATAGTACATCAAGAGACTTCAATCAAATAATATGATTTTTACCTTTTATTGAAACCTTTTCTGAGACCCGGAGTTGCAAACCACGGTAGTCCACGCTCTGGTTACATCCCGTTTAGACTACTGCAACGCTCTCTACGTGGGGTTGCCTTTTAAGACGGCCCGGAAGCTACAATTGGTCCAACGTGCTGCAGCCATGATACTAACAGGAGCCGGACACAGGGAGCATACCACCCCCTTGTTGTACCAGCTCCACTGGCTGCTGATTTGCTACCGGGCCCAATTCAAGGTGCTGGCGTTGGCCTATAAAGCCTTAAACAGTTCCGGCCCAAGATACCTATCCGACCGCATCTCGACCTACGAGCCCACCAGGACTTTGAGATCTTCCGGGGAGGCCCTGCTCTCGATCCCGCCCGCTTCACAAGCACGGCTGGTGGGGACGAGAGATAGGGCCTTCTCGGTGGTGGCTCCTCGGCTGTGGAACACCCTTCCCGTGGACATCAGACTGGCCCCCTCTCTAATAATTTTCCGCAGGAAATTAAAAACCTGGTTGTTTAAGAAGGCATTCGAACAAGAAGTGCAATGATTGGTAATGACTATAGGAACGGAATAATGGAATACGACATAGGATTGTGGTTTGGACGATGAGACGACGCGGAATGGTTTTTGTAGAAATGATGTTACTGTTTTTTGTATAATGTTGTGAATTGTTTTTATCGTCCTTTGAATTTTGTTGCTTTCGTGTTGTACACCGCTGTGAGTCACCCTCGGGCTGAGAACAGCGGTCTATAAATAAAGTAAATAAATAAAGTAAATAAAATGCCAAAGCGCTAGAGGCTCTGGAATGGACCTAGCAGCAACTCTACCTTACAAACTTTATCAAATCTAACCCTTTTGTTGTCGAGCCACAGCACCACCCAAAAAAAAAAGATTTATAGTACATCAAGAGGCTCTGGAATGGATCTTGGGAAAGGAAATCACAGCCAGGATCCCTCTAGCCATTTCCCAAGCCAGATAATTATCAAAACTTGTGTGTGTGCAGATAGATGATCCTCTTTGTCACCAGGGTAAGCTTAGGATGTTTTCCCATTCAACTTGAGACTGAGGCCCTGCTTGAGCGGTGATGGCATGATTGTCAACATAGATGAAACTCTCTGTCCCTTCTGGCAGTGGCTGATCATTTGTGTAAATGTTAAACACTGATGGAGCAAGCACGCTCCCTGAAGCAGGCCATTCTTCAGTTTATTAATAATTAATAGGTAAAGGTAAAGGTAGTCCGCTGACATTAAGTCCAGTCATGTCTGACTCTGGGGTGTGGTGCTCTTCTCCATTTCTAAGCCGAAGAGCCAGCGTTGTCCGTAGACACGTCCAAGGTCATGTGGCCGGCATGACTGCATGGAGCGCCATTACATTAATATTAATATTGGCATACAATTATTAAAAGCAAATAAAGACAAAGACTAATTTGATCTAATACAGTTTTACATGAAATTTAATTTTTTATTTAAAGTATTATTTCTTGGATTTTTTGGCGGTTGTTTGAGTTCTGGTTCACCGAGAGTCTGCTGTATATATTTTAAAGGACATCAGGATTTTTTGTGTGTTTTAGAAACCAGTAAGAGTGACCCTGTTGCAGATCAAATGGTAAAAACCTGCTTTCTTCCAACTTACTTGAAGTTTTTTGGTGTTATTATTATTTTGTTTCACTTGAGATTCAGTGAAACGGCTCTTGGTTGCTCATCCTTTTCCCATTCTCCCTTCACCTGGACACCGGCCCCCAGCCATAAATCATTGTCACTCAGGATAAATGGAGGGCCGTAAGTGCCGCAAACACTAATGACAACATTCATCAAAAAGTCGAGTGGTTCCATATTGCCGCTCTTGCTGGGGCAACCACTGCCATATGGATGAAGTCTTCTCCCAGAATGTCGAAGCTAGCTTTGAACTGCATTAAAAAGTTAGTGCAGATGAGGCTAAAGACACTATTTTCTTACACAGACTTATGCAGATTCAGAATGATTCACACATCTCCGAATTTTGGGGGATTTTAAAAACTTTAGACAAAAGCAATTTATCCCCCCCCCCCCTCAAAAAAAGTGATCCCTTGAATGCCTGTCTGTCTTTATGACACACAACCATATAACTTCAACTTGGCAGATTTATACTATTACTTATTACTTTAGTACTCTTTGCAGATTCAATAATTTTATTTATTAACGGCTGGCTGGCTGCAGCCATTATTGGGTCCTTCAACTGCTGAGCAAGTGAGCATTGCATTCTGGGAAGTGTAGTTTAGGACAGGGCCTTTTGTGAGCATTGCATTCTGAGAAGTGTAGTTTAGGACAAGGCCTTTTGTGAGCATTGCATTCTGGGAAGTGTAGTTTAGGACAGGGCCTTTTGTGAGCATTGCATTCAGAAAATGTAGTTTAGGACAGGGCATTTTGTAGGCATTGCATTCTGGGAAGTGTAGTTTAGGATATGGCCTTTTGTGAGCATTGCATTCAGGAAATGTAGTTTAGGACAGGGCCTTTTGTGAGCATTGCATTCAGAAAATGTAGTTTAGGACAGGGCATTTTGTAAGCATTGCATTCTGAGAAATGTAGTTTAGGACAGGGTATTTTGTGAGCACTGAATTCTTGGAAGTGTAGTTTAGGGTAGGGCATTTTGTGAGCACAGAGTTATACTATTACTTACTTTAGTACTCTTTGCAGATTCAATAATTGTATTTATTAATGGCTGGCTGGCTGCAGCCATTATTGGGTCCTTCTAATGCTGAGCAAGTAAGCATTGCATTCTGGGAAATGTAGCTTAGGGTAGGACCTTTTGTGAGCATTGCATTCTGGGAAGTGTAGTTTAGGGTAGGGCATTTTGTGAGCATTGCATTCTGGGAAATGTAGCTTAGGGCAGGGCATTTTGTGAGCATTGCATTCTGGTAAATGTAGTTTAGGGCAGGGCATTTTGTGAGCATTGCATTCTGGTAAATGTAGTTTAGGGCAGGGCATTTTGTGAGCATTACATTCTGAGAAATGTAGTTTAGGACAGGGCATTTTGTGAGCATTGAATTCTGGGAAGTGTAGTTTAGGGTAGGGCATTTTGTGAGCATTGCATTCTGGGAAATGTAGCTTAGGGCAGGTCATTTTGTGAGCATTGCATTCTGGAAAATATAGTTTAGGGCAGGGCATTTTGTGAGCATTGCATTCTGGTAAATGTAGTTTAGGGCAGGGCATTTTGTGAGCATTGCATTCTGAGAAATGTAGTTTAGGACAGGGTATTTTGTGAGCATTGAATTCTGGGAAGTGTAGTTTAGGGTAGGGCATTTTGTGAGCACAGATTTATACTATTACTTACTTACTTTAGTACTCTTTGCAGATTCAATAATTGTATTTATTAAGGTCTGGCTGGCTGCAGCCATTATTGGGTCCTTCAAATGCTGAGCAAGTAAGCATTGCATTCTGGTAAATGTAGGTTAGGGTAGGACCTTTTGTGAGCATTGCATTCCGGGAAGTGTAGCTTAGGGCAGGGCATTTTGTGAGCATTGCATTCTGAGAAATGTAGTTTACGGCAGGGCCTTTTGTGAGCATTGCATTCTGGGAAGTGTTGTTTAGGGTAGGGCATGTTGTGAGCATTGCATTCTGGGAAATGTAGCTTAGGGGAGGTCATTTTGTGAGCATTGCATTCTGAGAAATGTGGTTTAGGGCAGGACATTTTTTGAGCATTGCATTCTGAGAAATGTAGTTTAGGGCAGAGCCTTTTGTGAACATTGCATTCTGAAAAGTGTAGTTTAGGGTAAGGCATATTGTGAGCACTGCATTCTGGGAAATGTAGTTTAGGGTAGGGCATTTTGTGAGCATTGCATTCTGGGAAATGTAGTTTAGGGCACTGCATTTTGTGAGCATTGCATTCTGGTAAGTGCAGTTTAAGGCAGGACCTTTTGCATTCTGTGCCACTGGGGTCCTCACCTTCTCAAACTACATTTTTAAGCTTGCTGTGTTCTCAGTCTCCCGCCCATTAACTGTTGTCCCACCCACAGTGCTCTCCCTATTGTAATTGTGCCAAAGACCAGAAAGCAGCCAGGGTCTTAGTTTAAACACTAACAATGGCCTCTTTGGTTTTGCCAAAGCTGTTTAATGCTTATACTAAAAGTTAAACTGAGTTTGGGAGACATCCGAATGTTACAGAAGCTTAACGAAAATTATTAGTGTTTCAGTTTCTAAATTCTCCCATCTATCTTTCCTGCATGTTTCTAATATCACTTTGTATGCACTAATTTAATGAATGTGATATGTTTTATGAGGAGTAGCAATTTTTTTGCACACCTCAAATCCTTATGTATGACGTAAGCCCATTTTGCCAAGTATTTTCAAAGCAGGTATCTGTTATAGCAGCACAGATGGAGCCTATCCATGAGAAACAGTGCCACATTTTCCCCATCCCTGCCTAAAATAAAATCTCAGCATATTATATACAGTTTATTTTTATATATATACATATTATTTTGTGTGTGTTTGCGTACGGTACTTTGATGAGCGGTAAGAGCCTCTCCTAAAAAGAGATAAATAAAAGTTTATTGAAATATGAAAGCGCAAATCGAAATGGCTGTTTAGGGTCCATCACAGCAATTAGGCAGGAGGTTTTCATTTTGGCGTTTTTAGAAGACGCTAAAAAAGATATTTCGGAGGAATGTCGGAATTTATCCACCCAGGGAACGCTCAACCCAAAAGGCAACATCTGTTTTCCTACTGAGCCCTCGGTGGGAGATTTGGCTCACCTGCTTTGCCAGGGAAATGGGATGGATACCATGCCTTCAGGAAATAAAGCCCGACTGCTCACTGGAGGGAAGGATACTAGAGACAAAGTTGAAGTCCTTTGGCCACATCATGAGGAGACAGGAAAGCCTAGAGAAGACAATTATGCTGGGGAAAGTGGAAGGTAAAAGGAAGAGGGGCCGACCAAGGGCAAGATGGATGGATGGCATCCTTGAAGTGACTGGACTGACCTTGAAGGAGCTGGGGGTGGTGACGGCCGACAGGGAGCTCTGGCATGGGCTGGTCCATGAGGTCACTAAGAGTCGGAGACGACTGAACGAATGAACAACAAACCATGCCTTACCTGTTGCAAGGAAACACTCCTTGGGTTGCTCATGTTTCACATGATTTAACTATGGTTATTTGTCTTTCAATATCTATCTATCTATCTATCTATCTATCTATCTATCTATCTATCTAATATTTCTCACAAAATGGGAACCCTGGATCATAATACAGATTAAAGCAGCATTTAACAGTTCAATTTTGAGGTCCTGATAACAGCTGAGTTTTTCCTGTTCTTTTTCCTCAATGACACTGTCACCTGATATGGCGACATCAAGAATCGAAACTTTTTTCTTTTCCACAATCGTGATGTCTGGCGTATTGGGTTGCAAAACTTTGTAGTCTGGATTTTAAAGTCCCACAGTATTTTTCCCTACTTTTGTAGGTTGATGATCCCACCAGTTCTTTACTGCTGGCAGGTGGTACTTGTGACATAAGTTCCAGTGAATCATTTGGGCCACAGAGTTGTGCCTCTGTTTGTAGTCCGTCTGTGTGATTTTCTTGCAGCAGCAGAGGATATGATCAATGGTTTCATTAGCTTCCTTGGGTTCCTTTGCCAGCTGATTGTTGTTTTTGTTATTATTATTTCTATTCCACTTTATCTCTTTTTAAAAGAGACTCAAAGTTGCTTCTATGATGGGAATTGCAGTCCTACAACATATGAAGCACCACAGCTTAATCCACCCTAGAAATTCAGACCTAGATTGTGTCATAAGAAATTCAATGTGCAGATTTGATAAATGTGAATTCAAGAATGATATGTTGGAATGAATGGAAGAATGGAAGGACGTATAGATGGATGGAAACACCAATATAATATTAAGGCCTGCAATGACTAACTACCTGGTTGCTGGACTGTAATTAAAAGTTGCTAATGAGAAATGAAGAGTAAACTCTGATAAGAATTGGGACAGTGATAACAGAAATGTTTACAATGTTAAGAAGGAAGTCAACATAAGATCAACAACAATCAAGAAGATCAACATCTGGCCAGGAAACTGAGATGGAACCAGAATGGAAGACGTCTATCATTAATTTACAACTTTGGGACCACATCAACAGAATATTCCTATAAAAGATTCAGTCTAATAATTCTCAGATAGAGACACTGTTCACCCGCTATGCTCTGCTCCATGGGAAGGAGAGAGGTAGTGTACCTATGGAGAGTGTCAGATATGCGATGGGAAAGCATGATTCAGGTCACTTTGGGGCTTCTTTCTCAAGGGAAGAGGAAGAAGCGCACTTTTGTGCAGGGAGTCAGGTTCTGCTGTATGGAAAACAGAGATCTGGTCCTTGGCATTGTGCTTAGGGAAAGGATGCATTTTGGTGTTTTGAAGTTTTGACATTATGGAACTATGCATTGACAGGCTGCAGGAAAGTAGGATCTTGCCTAAAAGGTGCTTCTCCAAGGAGGGAGAATATTTGGGTGCATGAGAATGAATGCATGTACAAATGTGTGAATGTTGAGTGAAAATGTAATTCCTTTCTGTTTGTTTGTTAGCCATGTAATAGTAAATCCAATGTAGTTGCATAGAATCTGTATGTCTGTATGTCTAAATGTTTTTCTGTAATCTGTTATACCCTCTCACACTGGAAATTGCAATAAAAAGAACCTATGCTTCAAAGTCATTGAAAAGTCATTCATGACAGTTGCATCTACGCTGTAGAATTAATGCAGTTTGAGGCTGCAAAGGCTCCATACTACAGAATCGTAGGAGCTGCAGTTTGGTGAGCTACCAGCACTCTTTGACAGAGAAGGCTAAGAACCTTGTAAAATTACTACTTCCACAGCTCCACAGAACTGAGCCATGGCAGTTAAAGTGAAATCAAACAGCATTAATTTGATAGCACCGGGACTGTGGCACAGCTGGCTGGGAGTCAGCTGCATTAAAATCACTACTGACCAAAAGGTCATGAGTTTGAATCCAGCCTGGGTCAGAGTGAACTTCCGACCAATTTGTGTAGCTTGCTGTTGACCTTTGCAGCCGAAAAATCAGTCGCATCTGTCAAGGAGGAAATTTAGGTACCGCTTATGTGAGGAGGCTAATTTAACTAATTTATGATGCCATAAAACTCTCCAGCAAGCATGCAAAGAATGAGAAGTACCTCATCAGTGTCACAAATTGACGGTGAAATGACAGCTCCCCTGGTGGCCAGAATACCCTCTTGAAAATCTGGAATGTTAAATAACCTCTGTCTATATATGTTGTGTGTCCATGGCATTGAATGTTTGCCATGTATATTGTATATTGTCATCTGTCCTGAGTCCCCTGTGGGGTCAGAAGGGTGGAATATAAATACTGTAAATAAATAAATAAATAAATAAATAAATAAATAAATAAATAAATAAATAGTGTAGATTAGTGTTTCTCAACCTTCCCAATGCTGCGACCCCTTAATACAGTTCCTCATGTTGTGGTGACCCCCAACCATAACATTATGTTCATTGCTACTTCGCAACTGTAATTTTGCTACTGTTGTGAATCGTAATGTAAATATCTGCTATATAGGATGTATTTTCATTCATTGGACCAAATTTGGCACAAATACTCAATACGTCCAAATTTGGTGGGGTTGGGGGGGGGGGTAGATTGATTTTGTCATTTGGGAGTTGTAGTCTCTGAGGTTTATAGTTAACTTACAATCAAAAGAGCATTCTGAGTTCTACCAACGATAGAATTGAACCAAACTTGGCACACCGAACTCCCATGACCAACAGAAAATACTGGAAGAGTTTGGTGAGCATTGACCTTGAGTTTTGGAGTTGTAGTTCACCTACATCCAGAGAGCTCTGTGGACTCAAGCAATGATGGATCTGGACCAAACATGGCATGAATACCCAATATGCCCAAATGTGAACACTGGTGGAGTTTGGGGGAAATTGACCTTGACATTTGGGAGTTGTAGTTGCTGGGATTTATAGTCCACCGACAATCAAAGAACATTCTGAACCCAACCAACGATAGAATTGGGCTCAACTTCCCACACAGAACCCCAACAACCAACAGAAAATGCTGTGTTTTGTGATGGTCTTTGGCGACCCCTCTGACCTCTCTCACGACCTCCCGAGGGGTCCCGACCCCCAGGTTGAGAAACGCTGGTGTAGATGAACCCAATGCTGGCATATTATTCATGGTATCAAAGGATGTAAGTTAACCTTATGTATTGTGGGATTACAGCTCAAGACTAAGATGACCCACTCACGCTTTAGAAATCTCTCTGCTTGAACCTGAACTCTTTCACTCATCCAAGAGGCCTTTCATTCGAGCAAGACCAAGGACTTTGAAAATCCCTAAAAGCAGTTCTTGCCATAATTTACCAGAGACCAGGAACCAGGAGGAGAAGATAAGGGTAGATTCACTCCCACCAGTGTCCCTCAATGACATCCCTGACTTGCTCAGCCAAAGCTTCAGGTCATGTTGCTTTCCTCTACTGTTTCCTCTTGCTAGCCTCATGCATATACAGTATGTCTGAAATTAGGGGAGGAACATAGTCTCACCGGAGTTGCCATGCCTTTGTTGCTTATTTATTTGCTTAATTTTAATACCTCCACCACTCTAAGCAACTTACGAACCAATAAAATAGCGAGGCAACGCGTCCCAAACCATGTATCACCATTAAAACATCATAAGGAGTAATAAGCCAGCCATAAAACTACAGATCAGACACAGGCTCTGGAGACATCCTGCATGCCTGAGGAAAAGGCATCCTAAACTAGAATAATGCATATACCAGTTCTTGAGGGAGGTGGGAGTATTGAGAACCACGTTAATGCTGTAGTGCAGTGGTTCTCAACCCTCCTAATGCCGTGACCCCTTAATACAGTTCTTCATGTTGTGGTGACCCCCAACCATGGCATTATTTTTGTTGCTATTTCATAACTGTCATTTTGCTACAGATATGAATCATAATCTAAATATGTGATAGGCAGGATGTATTTTCATTCACTCGACCACATTGGGCACTAATACTCGATACGGCCAATTACTGTGGGGCGGGGGGGGGGGAACTTGATTTTGTCATTTGGGAGTTGTAGTTGCTGGGATTTATAGTTCACCTACAATCATAGAGCATTCCAAACTCCAACAATGGAATTGAACCAAATTTGGCATGGAACTTTCATGAGCAACAGAAAATACTGGAAGGGTTTGGTGGGCATTGACCTTGAGTTCTAGAGTTGCAGTTTACCTACATTCAGATAACACTGTGGACTCAAACAATGATAGATCTGGACCAAACTTGGCACAGATATGCAATATGCCAAATGTGAACACTGGTGGAGGTTGGGGAAAACAGCCCTTGACATTTGGGAGTTGTATTTGCTGGGATTTAGTTCACCTACAATCAAAGAGTATTCTGAACTCCACCAAGGATGGGATTTAAGCAACCTCGGCACACAGAACTCCCATGAGGAAAAAAAATACTGGAAGGGTTAAGTGGGCATTCACAAGTTCTGGAGTTGTAGTTCATCTACATCCAGAGAGCACTGCGGACTCAAATAATGATAGACCTGAGCCAAACTTGGCACAGATACTCAATATGCCCAAATGTGAACAAAAAGGAAGAGAAGGATAGACGGAGAGATATCCAATCCATCCTTCTCTGCCATGTGTATTCTGATGGTCTTTGGCAACCCTTCTGAAACGCACTCACAACCCCCCTCCCCCAGGGGTCCTGACCATCAGGTTGAGAAATGCTGCTGTAGAGGGATGAGGATGAGAGAGAGTTAGGTTCAAATCCTCACTTCCCAGCTGAGTCTTGGGCTGTAACACTCTTAGTTTTGGTGCCATTTTGATGACTGTTATTCTGTATTTCATGCCACGCATTTGAGTTCATGTCAAGTATCAACATACTGGTGAATCCAAACTGGGTTTTTCCCCAAACTTTCAAGTAGTTATCTAAGTTGATGGAATACTCAGGATGCTTCAGTGTTGTGTGCCCTCTCTGAGGTCATTCAGGTGAAACGTCAGGAGAGAATGCTTCTAGAACATGGCCATATAGCCCAAAAAACCTACAACAACCCAGTGATTCCAGACATGAAAGCCTTAGACAATACATGGAGTGGATCAACTACTTCAGTGACGTGGAAGCCATCAGCTACCGATATTTCTTCCCTGATTTCTCCCTATTGTTATATTTTATTGTTGTGCCATTTCCATCAGACACGCTTCTTGTGGAAAGGCAGACAACTAATTCAGAATTGCAACAAGGTCCCCGATGCGCAGCTTAGATCCAAGGCTGAAACTAGACCCCAATAGTCCCCACCTGAAGCGACACTTGCCCTTCATGTTTCTGTGGCTTCAGGCAAGAGTCTTTTCCTCCATTAGCCTTATCAAGATGCACAGGGAGAAGGTGGATAAGAAAGGGAGGAAGGGGGGAAAGCATGCATAATGTTCCCGGCCTGCTTTGCAGTTTTGCCGGCACCTGCATGCATACGAATAACGCTCTGATCAGCAGATCGATTGGCTCTGGGTTGTTGCTCATTGTTTCCAAGCAGTGCTCTTGTTATTCTAACCTTTCCTGCCTTATTATCTTTTCCATCCAATTATGCTATGAGACGACTGCCAGGATATGGGGCAGCCTTTCTCCCTTCCTCCTCCCACCCCTCCATCTCTTTCCGACTCTTTTATTCTCTGCCTGACTCCCACCGTATATAATTTCTCCTTCCTATCTAGGCACTCTCGGTATAAATTCCAAACAAACAGCCTTTCAAACTCAATAATATTTCAGGGGCCATTAATCACCAGCATTGCCTTGTTTGCTGAACCAGGTGACTACAAGTTAATAAAGAAGAGGTTGAGGAAGAAGCTTCCGATGGGGAGTGGGAGGAATAAAAAGAGGGAAACAAAGTTCCTCTTTCCCCAATGGAAGCAGAATCATAGTTGGAGATGTAATCATGACTGATCAAGGAAAAATAGCACTGGTGAAGATCATCAGATAACCACCATGCTTGTAACTGAGACATGTCAAATCTCCAGCTCTGCAGCAATATCTAGATTTCTTGGAGACCCAACACAAGTACCGAGGGTTGCCTAGACCAGGGGTCCTCAAACTAAGGCCCGGGGCCCAGATACGGCCCTCCAAGGTCATTTACCCAGCCCTCACTCAGGGTTAACTTACATCTGAAGCGACTTGAAAGCACACATCAGCAACAACAACAACCCTATCTCATCATCCAAAAGCAGGCCCACGCTTCCCATTGAAATACTAATCTATCTATATCTATCTATGTATATAATAAAAGTCAGTGTTTGTATGCAGCGGAAGTGCGGCGGAAGTGCGGCGGACGTAGGGCGGTGTATGTGCCAGCTTTCTGATTGGCTGCCACTGTGGTACTATTTGCATATGGTCTCTGATTGGCCAGCCTGAAAGTTCCAAGATTCTGAGGTGACAAGAGAGGAGAGAGAAAGGGCTGAGGCTGTGTCAGAAAATTACCAATACAGACCAAACTTGGCTCACAGAGCCCGCAAGACCTACTCTACATCCTACTGCAGTTTGGTGGAGGATGGACCATGGATGATGGGACTTGAAGTACCTTCACTCACTTTCTGAGACCGCTGTTAACCTTATCCAATGACTGATCAAAACCAAACTTGGCACACAGAGCCTGCAAGACCCACTCTACATCCTAGTGCAGTTTAGAGGAGGATGGATCATGGATGATGGGACTAGCAGTACCATCACTCACTTTCTGAGACCACTGTGAACCTCATCCAATGATTGATCAAGACCAAACTTGGCACACAGAGCCCGCAAGACCCACTCTACATCCTACTGCAGTTTAGAGGAGGATGGACCATGGATGATGGGACTTGCAGTATTTTCACTCACTTCCTGAGACCACAGCAACTTTCATCCAATTACCAATAAAGACCAAACTTGGCACACAGAGACACAATTCCTTTCTCAATAACCCGGGCAGAGCCGGGTCCCCAAGCTAATTGAAAATAAAAGATAAAAAGTTCTTAAAAGCAAATAATGTTCCAAAAGATCGTTATAACATAGCACTATGAAGCATGATTTAAAGAGACACCAATAAAACAAAATCTCATGAGAACATGACAAAGTCCCAAGACCATGGACACAAGAACTATAAGATGATCCAGGCAAAAGAGCACAAGCTGCTTGGTTGACAAAGGTTTGTTTTCTGACAAAGGTTTGTTTTCAAACATACTGCTTAATGGGTTGTTGTAGATTTTTCCGGGCTATATGGCCATGTTCTGGAGGCAATTTTTCTCCTGACGTTTCGCCTGCATCTATGGCAAGCATCCTCAGAGGTAGTGAGGTCTGTTGGAAGTAGGAAAAATGGGTTTATATATCTGTGGAATGACCAGGGTGAGACAAAGGACTTTTGTCTGCTGGGGCTAGGTGTGAATGTTTCAGCTGATCACCTTGATTAGCATTCAATGGCTTGGAAGTGCCTGGGGGGAATCTTTTGTTGAGAGTGATTTTATTTATTTATTTATTTATTTATTTACTCTGCTTATATACCGCTGTTCTCAGCCCGAAGGCAACAAAGAGGAATGGAAGGGAGCGGGGAAGGAAGGAAAAGAAGGAAAGGAAGAAGAAAGGAGGGATGGGAAGGAAGGGAAGGAAGGAAAGAAGGAAAGGAAGGAGAAGGAAGGAGGGAGGGACAGGAAGGAAGGAGGAGGGGAGGAAAGGAAGGGGAAGGAAGGAAGAAAAGGAAAGAAAGGGAGGGAGGAAAGAAGGGAAGGGAGTCCTTTCGGGTGGGGTGTGGCAGAGGCAGCTACCTCCTCTGTGTGTGTGTGTTAAATGTGTGCTCATGTTGCCAGAGACAGGCGAGCAGGTCAGACAGAAAGGAAAGAGTTTAAAAAAAGAATGGTATACAGAAAGTCCGTCCCCCACCCGCCAGCCTCTTCCAACTGGGAAAGGTGGAGGAGGAGGAGACTGTCCTCCTGGCATAGCAGGGGCTCCATGCGGCAAGCCTCCCCCTCCACTTCCATGGTGCCCACTCTCGCTTGTGTGTGTGTGGGGGGGGGCATGCACGCGTGCCTGGCTCCTCAAGCTTTAACGGCCAGCTGCTTCCCCATGAAGAGGAGGGGGCGTGGCCACGGGTCTCTTTGTAGACATGCAGTTTCTCCTTTGTGGACATGTAGTTCAGAAGTCCTTTCTGCTTTTTGTTTTCATGGATTTTTTGAGTGGAGAACATACATTGGGTTGTTAGGTGTATCGTGTCCAAATTTGGTGCCAATTCATCCAGGGGTTTTTGAGTTCTGTGAATACCACAAACGAACATTACATTTTTATTTATATAGATTTCCTATATTTATACCCCACCCTTCTCAGGGCGGCCTAACATAAGCATCATTGTTGTAACAATATTTACGAAACTCTTCCACATGCGATTGCCAAGTCATGACTGTGGCACTGGCGGGTGAAATTGCACTGTGCAAGGGGACGGCACCGCTGGAAGGGCAGCAACCCTTTGAAACAGCTAAGGTTTGTATCTCATTGCTGCATTAAATTCAGGCAGTTGATACACCCCTGAGGACAAATTGACATTTTCATGCTCCTAGTTAGGGAAAACCCAAGCCACGGAAACGGCCATTAACAAGCAAATAAATTTATAGTTGGCTGGCACCACAATGAATCGCCTCATTTTGTTGAGAGGGTTTCGGAGCAGATCTATATAGCAACAAGCTGAGCTGGTGTTCAAGCATGCGCTTCCACTTCCCCTCACTGCCACTCACTATATATATATATATATATATATATATGTGCTATTTCCAATGGGAGGAGGTGGAGGAGACACTGTTGGAAATGAGCTCTTGAAAATGCAGAGGCAGTAAAGTGAAGAAATGCATGACAGTTGTTACTGGGATTGAGAGGAGGGGAGGGGGGCACAGAGACGCGGATACGGAAAAGCATGGTGAGTGGGTTGAGAAATGACTCAGCAGCACCTGGGACGCTGAATGTTAGCAGCTCAAAAAGCATCTCCAGGGGAAAGCCAATGCAACTCTGGAGGCAGGACATGTGTAAATTATGATAGCACTGAGGAGCAGCTATGGGTTTTGGGTGGCAAATTCACAATCTTGCCCTGCCGAGTTGCTTTGTGCAGTTGGTTGCGATAGGATCAATTTTGCTCTTAGCATTTTTTGCCAACCTGTTTTGATACGAATTAAACTGCATTGGGAGAAAACTGCTCAGGCTTCTATATTCTTCCCAACAGAATATCCTGGCCATTTAAAAGCACATCTTTCAACCTGGGGTAAGGTCATAACAAATATTAGACTTGAGCCTGGATCTGTTTAACTATTCCCTTAGGCCAGCGGTTCTCAACCTGGGGGTCGCAACCTCCAGGGGGGTCGCTGGGCCATTTTCGGGGGGTCGCGAGACTGCCTTGGTGCTCAATTTCTAGGCAAAAGAGCAGGTGTTGTCCATAGTCACCTACAAGGTCATGTGGCTGACATGACAGCATGGAGCGCTGTTGTTGGGTATTTGTGCCAAATTTGGTCCAGTGAATGAAAATACATCCTGTATTTCAGATATTTACATTATGATTCATAACAGTAACACAATTACAATCAGGAAGTAGCAATAATAATAATTTTATGGTTGGGGGTCACCACAACGTGAGGCACTGTATTAAGGGGCCGCGGCATTAGGAAGGTTGAGAACCACTGCCTTAGACCAACCTGGCTTCTATATTTTCATATTTTTTCCTGTATTTCTATATTTTCCTTCATGTATCTGACCTTGCCCTGTCCCTTTTTGCCCCCTTCCCATCTCCTTGAGGAAAAATGTGTAAGGAAGTTGCCCTGATCCTGGAGCGGCAGAGATTAGCCATCACAAAGAACTCTTATCTATAGACATCCCTTGCATGGACAGTGATAAAAGGAGATATTCTTTGGCTTCGGAGGTACTTGGCCACCAAGGAAGTCACCAATTAGCAAACTCTTAAGCATATCTCCATGGGATAAGGGGAAACCCTCAAAAAGTTCCCCCCTCCCAACCTGTCACCCATTCAACCTCTCACTAAAGACATCCACCTAAGTTTGCCTCCATTGTTCCCCTGTCTGTGCTGTTAAAGAAAACCTGGATTATGTTGGTTTCTGTTTATTGCCACCCATCACAGGACAATAGACTAGCCTGGCTCGCAGGCCTTTCTAGGACTCACCAGGCATTTGGACATTTCCTGAGTTTCCATAATCCACTCAAGAATGCATTGTGTTCCCTTGTCCTGCCTCCCTCCCTCCTGATTCGCTGACGCGCCAAAGTGGCAGGAGCCTTCTGATTGGCCAAGGCGCACCGCAGCAGCCCTGTGATTGGCCCACGCACTCAGAGGGTGGCTGAGCCTCCTCCCAGGGCTTTTTGGTTCCACATCTGAAAAAAGCAACTTTTTTCGGCCCATTGGCAGCAATGTGGAACTTATGAGGGTCCCCTTTCCCCTGAGTGCTTTTCCTTTTTTTCCCTTCCAGGGTGTCAGCTAAAGGGTTAAGAAAGCACCCTATCCAACCCATTGTGGGTGGGTGGGGAGGACTTCCCACAGGTTCTCCTTCCATATCCTTCATTAAGACCTGGATTTTAAAAAGCATTAGACTTAAGATACCACTCTTTCTGGAACTGTTCCCTTCTGTTTGTAGAGAAGAGTGGGTTTCATGCTTCTTAAGGCTGTTTGTACTCTATAACAGAGGCAGGCATGCATTCTCCATCCCACCCCCCTCAGCACCAGGAGCACACCACACAGCTTCCCAAGGAACTTTAAGGAGACCCAGGGAAGGAAGAGCAATGACCTGGAGCTCAGTGGAGCTAATCCGTATCCTCTGTGGACTACCTTAAAAATCTCCTCTTTTTTCTCTACTGCCTGCAGTCTCCATTCTGCTTGGGGTTTTGCTTCCTTAAAGCTGTTTCTACTTTCTATTCTAGAGGACAGGTAGACTTCTCTTTTTGTTCACTGGGATTATAAACATGCCTATTTTTGGGAGGCACTCAAAAACGGATATTGGAGGGCTTCTGATATCCGAGAGACAGAAACGAATAGCGATTCACACAAAATGCAAAGTCTAACAAATATTCTGTTTGACTCTGGGGGTTGGTGCTCATCTCCATTTCTAAGCCAAAGAGCCGGCGTTGTCCGTTGACACCTCCAAGGTCTGACTGCATGGAGCGCCGTTACCTTCCCGCCAGAGCGGTACCTATTGATCTACTCACATTTGCATGTTTTCGAACTGCTAGGTTGGCAGAAGCTTGGGCTAACAGTGGGAGCTCATGACACTCCCTGGATTAATGTCAGGAGAAAACCTTTCCCTTTACCGTTAAATATTTTTTCCATCTCTACTGCAAATAAGAACCATGGGAGTATATAAAGGGCTCTATTCACTAGGGCTGGGCAACCACGGAAAAATTTGTTTCTAAACTCGATTCGTTTTTAGGGGGGTTTTGCGTTTTGATTTTTAAAAGAATTCCGAAATTTTTCTTTAAAAAAGTTCGAAATTTACGAAATTTCGGAAATTACGAAACAATTACGAAACAATTACGAATCGATTCGTTAATGGCGGACGCGACTGCACAATACGCTAAAAAAAAACTCTAAATGGGACAGGGGGAACTTCTGAAGCTTCCCTCTCCCTCTGTTGTTGAGTGTTGGTGTGATAATTATATTTTTTTTTCACTGATAAAACAAACAACTATAAAACTTGCACCAGACATGCGGAAATAATAACGAAAAGATTTCGAAACGATTTCGAAACAATTACGAAACAATTACGAAACGAATTGAAAAATTCGTTTCGATTTTTAGTTGCTCCTGAATGGTTCAATATCGCTTCGTTATCAAAAAAATTAACGAATTAATAATGAATTAAGAAATTAATGAACCAAACCGCCCAGCCCTACTATTCACCTATAGAAAAAGCCTCCCAAATGAAGGTATCCAATAACATGTCACCAGTTGAAAGTCATCCCCAGGGATTCAAAGTTCCCCGTTCCATTCAAAAGTTATGCCTCCATCTGCACTTGGCTGGTCTGTTTGCATCCTGCTGTGAGTGATTATTGCTTTCCCAGTAGCCCAAGCAGTTCTGCTGATAATAATAATAAATAAGTTTGTGTGTGTGTGTATGTGCGGCCAGAGGGTATTAGGGAACAGACCTTCATTTGCTTGATTTTCAAGGGTTTTCCTATCTCCCGCCGGCAGTCCCTGCACCTCGTGACTCCTTCAAAGCGACGCTCTCCAGGAAGGCTGAGGCGTCCCTTTCCACCTCCTTATCGGTGTCCCTCAGATGGGCTCATTTGCCTAATGGCAGCTCTGTATCTGACACAAGACATGCCGCACACCTGGAGCGGATGACTAGAGGTGACCTCTTCCAAACGGAACGGTGCAACTCGCTCTTGCTCATTTGGAGTGCAGGGGACTCTTCTGGCAGCCTGGCATCACCATTCCTGCCTCTCACCTCAGACATGTACATTTGTATTGTGCGTGTGCAGGGAGGAGATAGGGATGGGGAGAGTGGTGGGTTTCTTTTCCCAGACAGCGATCATTTATCCAAACAACATGGCATTGACAGCATATCCGCAGAAGCCACAGAACTACGGAGGGCTGCTGGTCAGACAGGGCATTGAGGGATAACTTGTCAGAAATATTTAAAATTAACCGAGTATTTTTAATTACAAAAATTTGAGTTAAGCACTGAAAGGGTTAAATGGATGCAATGACTCAGCAAAGGCTGTAATCCTATAGTAGTAGGTTTGCCTGTAGCTTAGTAGCTGTCAGTCTGAGGTAAACCTCAGTGGGAGAAAGGTCTCAGTCTGTGAGGTAGGCCTCAGTCTATGAGAAAACCAAGTATGAGGAAGGCCAGGTGAGAGAACCTCCAAGTTGAAGGTCTCATGTGTAAAGCTGTGTGTAAAGCTACTGTATTCTACAGTTCCTATAGAAGTAGGTGTGACTGTAGCTTAGTAGTCTGAGATAAACCTCAGTGGGAGAAAGGTCTCAGTCTGTGAGGTAGACCTCAGTCTATGAGAAGACTGAAGATGAGGAAGGCCTGGTGAGAGAAGCTTCGGTGAGAGAAGCTCCAAGTTGAAGGTCTCGCGTGTAAAGCTGTGTGTAAAGCTACTGCGTAAAGCTCCAGTATAAAGGCTGCTGTGTTCTACAGTTCTATAGGAGTAGGTTTGCCTGTAGCTTAGTAGCCGTCAGTCTGAGGTAAACCTCAGTGGGAGAAAGGTCTCAGTCTGTGAGGTAGGCCTTAGTCTATGAGAAAACCGAGTATGAAGAAGGCCTGATGAGAGAAGCCTGATGAGAGAAGCTTGAAGGTCTTGCGTGTAAAGCTGTGTGTAAAGCTACTGTGTAAAGCTCCAGTATAAAGGCTGCTGTGTTTTACAGTTCTATAGAAGTAGGTGTGCCTGTAGCTTAGTACCAATCAGTCTGAGGTAAACCTCAGTGGGAGAAAGGTCTCAGTCTGTGAGGTAGGCCTTAGTCTATGAAAAGACCGAGTATGAGGAAGGCCTGGTGAGAGAAGCTTTAGTGAAAGAAGCCCCAAGTTGAAGGTCTCACATGTAAAGCTGTGTGTAAAGCCACTGCGTAAAGCTCCAGTATAAAGGCTGCTGTGTTCTACAGTTCTATAGAAGTAGGTATGCCTGTAGCTTAGTAGCCATCAGTCTGTGGTAAACCTCAGTGGGAGAAAGGTCTCAGTCTGTGAGGTAGGCCTCAGTCTATGAGAAGACAGAGTATGAAGAAGGCCTGATGCTTTGGTGAGAGAAGCTCCAAGTTGAAGGTCTCATGTGTAAAGCTGTGTGTAAAGCTACTGTGTAAAGCTCCCTGTAGCTTAGTAGCCGTCAGTCTGAGGTAAACCTCAGTGGGAGAAAGGTCTCAGTCTGTGAGGTAGGCCTCAGTCTATGAGAAGACTGAATATGAGGAAGGCCTGGTGAGAGAAGCTCCAAGTTGAAAGTCTCATTTGTAAAGCTGTGTGTAAAACTACTGTGTAAAGCTCCAGTATAAAGGCTGCTGTGTTCTACAGTTCCTATAGAAGTATGTGTGCCTGTAGCTTAGTAGTCTGAGGTAAACCTCAGTGGGAGAAAGGTCTCAGTCTGTGAGGTAGGCCTTAGTCTATGAGAAAACCGAGTATGAAGAAGGCCTGATGAGAGAAGCCTGATGAGAGAAGCTTGAAGGTCTTGCGTGTAAAGCTGTGTGTAAAGCTACTGTGTAAAGCTCCAGTATAAAGGCTGCTGTGTTTTACAGTTCTATAGAAGTAGGTGTGCCTGTAGCTTAGTACCAATCAGTCTGAGGTAAACCTCAGTGGGAGAAAGGTCTCAGTCTGTGAGGTAGGCCTTAGTCTATGAAAAGACCGAGTATGAGGAAGGCCTGGTGAGAGAAGCTTTAGTGAAAGAAGCCCCAAGTTGAAGGTCTCACATGTAAAGCTGTGTGTAAAGCCACTGCGTAAAGCTCCAGTATAAAGGCTGCTGTGTTCTACAGTTCTATAGAAGTAGGTATGCCTGTAGCTTAGTAGCCATCAGTCTGTGGTAAACCTCAGTGGGAGAAAGGTCTCAGTCTGTGAGGTAGGCCTCAGTCTATGAGAAGACAGAGTATGAAGAAGGCCTGATGCTTTGGTGAGAGAAGCTCCAAGTTGAAGGTCTCATGTGTAAAGCTGTGTGTAAAGCTACTGTGTAAAGCTCCCTGTAGCTTAGTAGCCATCAGTCTGAGGTAAACCTCAGTGGGAGAAAGGTCTCAGTCTGTGAGGTAGGCCTTAGTCTATGAGAAAACCGAGTATGAGGAAGGCCTGGTGAGAGAAGCTTTGGTGAGAGAAGCTCCAAGTTGACGGTCTCACGTGTAAAGCTGTGTGTAAACCTACTGTGTAAAGCTCCAGTATAAAGGCTGCTGTGTTCTACAGTTCCTATAGAAGTAGGTGTGCCTGTAGCTTAGTAGCCGTCAGTCTGAGGTAAACCTCAGTGGGAGATAGGTCTCAGTCTGTGAGGTAGGCCTCAGTCTATGAGAAGACAGAGTATGAGGAAGGCCTAGTGAGAGAAGCTTCAGTGAGAGAAGCTCCAAGTTGAAGGTCTCGCGTGTAAAGCTACTGTGTAAAGCTCCAGTATAAAGGCTGTTGTGTTTTACAGTTCTATAGAAGTATGTGTGCCTGTAGCTTAGTAGCCATCAGTCTGAGGTAAACCTCAGTGGGAAAAAGGTCTCAGTCTGTGAGGTAGGCCTCAGTCTATGAGAAGACCGAGTATGAGGAAGGCCTGGTGAGAGAAGCTTCGGTGAGAGAAGCTCCAGGTTGAAGGCCTCATAAAGCTGTGTATAAAGCTACTCTGTAAAGCTCCTGTATATGTTGGTCAGGAACAAAGTGTTTCTTTATCTATTGCACCGGGACTGTGGTGCAGCTGGCTGGGAGTCATCTGCATTAAGATCAGTACTGACTGAAAGGTCATGAGTTCTAAGCCAGCCTGGGTCGGAGTGAGCTTCCAACCAATTTGTGTAGCTTGCTGTCGACCTTTGCAGCCTGAAAGACAGTTGCATCTGTCAAGTAGGAAATTTAAGTACTAGGCCTGGGTCACAACGGAAAAATTTGTTTCTAAAATCGATTTGTATTTGGGTTTTTTTTTGTTTCGATATTTAAAATAATTACAAAATTTTCCTTTTAAAAAGTTCGATATTTACGAAATTTCGTAAATGGTAAAAAATTAACGAATCGATTTCCGAAACAATAACGAATCGATTCGTTAATGGCGGACGCGACCGCGAAATACGCTAAAAAACCACCAAAACCTTCTGAAGCTTCCCTCTCCCTCTGTTGTTGACTGTTGGTGTGATATTATAATTTTTTTTCACTAATTAAACCATAAAACTGGCCCAGACATGCGGAAATAATAACGAAACGGCCTCAAAACAATAACGAAACGAATACAATATCGAAATACGAAGCATTTACAAAACGTTTTTGAAAATTCGTTTTTTTAATAATTGCTCCAGAATAGTTCGTTATCGTTTTGTAATTGAAAAAATTAACGAATTACGAATTAACGAAACGAAACCGCCCAGCCCTATTAAGTACGCTTATGCAGGAAGGCTAATTCATGATGCCATGAAAATCTCCAGCAAGCATGCAAAGAATGAGGAAGTACTTCATCAATGTCACAAATGGTCGGTGAAGCTACAGCTCCCCTGGTGGCCAAAATACCCGTATGAAAAAGCTGGAATGTTAAATAGCTTCTGTGTGTCCGTGTATAGATGTTGTGTGTCTATGGCATTGAATGTTTGCCATGTATATGTACGTTGTAATCCGCCCTGAGTCCCCTGCGGGGTGAGAAGGGTGGAATATAAATACTGTAAATAAATAAAATAAATAAATATTGATTTTGCTTATATCTAAAAGTGACTGATTCCATCGATTGGCTACTCAGCGAATAGTACAGGCCTATGAATGGATGCGCAACAATCGTTCTTCTCAATGGATTTCGTTCTCTAGTAAGTGTGCTTAGGATAACTTCTCAAAATGCTTATAAGCAGTTAGAATAAACTAAGCAATGTGGTCCATAAATAAAAGCAAAAGGCAACGTTGGGTAGTACCTTGTCTTTATTTCGCCACATAAAGCCGACTGTAAATACCTGATTGTTTCAAGCTGCCTTTAATTACATGTTGTTCCATATTTGTGTAGTGTTTTTATTGCATCTGCTTAAAATGTCTGGTGTTTGTTGTGTTATATTTTTATTGACTCAACTTTTTTTTTACCGCAAAACACCTCCAGAAATCTTTGCCTCTCTCCAGGAAGTCTAGAAATGTTTTAAATGAAAGAAAACGCAAAGTCTTGCTTCAGCGATTGTTTCGCACCGCTCTCTGCATGACTACTCGGAATTAAGTCCCATTAGGTTAATGACACCCAGAAAAGCTTTTGGAAGTTTTCTGTCTTTTGCTCGGATGATTTGTATCAGGGTCGTTGTGGAAAATGATGGGAAGTATACTAGGGCTGAATGAAAAAGGTAATGCCTCCAAATTCTGGATTGTTGTAGGTTTTTTCGGGCTATATGGCCATGGTCTAGAGGCATTCTCTCCTGACGTTTCGCCTGCATCTATGGCAAGCATCCTCAGAGGTAGTGAGGTCTGTTGGAACTAGGAAAAGGGTTTATATATCTGTGGAATGGCCAGGGTGAGACAAAGGACTCTTGTCTGCTGGAGCTAGGTGTGAATGTTTCAACTGACCACCTTAATTAGCATATAATGCCCTGACAGTGCCTGGAGCAAACTTTTGTTGAGAGGTGATTAGTAGGCTTGGGCGGTTTCGTTCGTTAATTTCGTAATTCGTTATTAATTTGTATTTAAATTAGCTTTCGATCCAATATTGAGCCATGCAGGAATAGTGTGAGGAGTAAATTAGATTCGAAACAATTTTTTCAATTTATTTCATAATTATTTTATAATTATTTTGTAATTATTTTGTAATTATTTCGTAATTATTTTCGCATGTCTGGTGCAAGTTTTATAGTTGTTGTTTGTTTTATCACACCAACAGTCAACAACAGAGGGAGAGGGAAGCTTCAGAAGTTCCCCCTGTCCCATTTGGAGGTTTTTTTAGCATATTGCGCAATCGCGTCCGCCATTAACAAATCGATTCGTAATTATACAAAATTTCGTATATCTCGAAATTTTTAAAAGGAAAATTTCGGAATTATTTAAAAAAACGAAACGCAAGGTCCTCCTAAAAACAAAACGAGTTTAGAACCAATTTTTTCCGTGGTTACCCAAGCCTAGTGATTAGATGTCCTTGTTTGTTTCCTCTCTGTTGTTGTGCTGTTGTAGTTTTAGTTTTTTTAATACTGGTAGCCAGATTTTGTTCATTTTCGTGGTTTCCTCCTTTCTGTTGAAATTGTCCACATGCTTGTGGATTTCAATGGCTTCTCTGTGTAGTCTGACATGGTGGTTGTGAGAGTGGTCCAGCATTTCTGTGTTCTCAAATAATATGCTGTGTCCAGGCTGGTTCATCAAGTGCTCTGCTATGGCTGACTTCTCTGGTTGAAGTAGTCTGCAGTGCCTTTCATGTTCCTTGATCCGTGTTTGGGCAATGCTGCGTTTGGTGGTCCCTATGTAGACTTGTCCACAGCTGCATGGTACACGGTAGACTCCTGCAGAAACGAGAGGATCCCTACAACAGCACAACAGAGAGGAAACAAACAAGGACATCTAATCACCTCTCAACAAAAGTTTCCTCCAGGCACTGTCAGGCCATTACATGCTAATCAAGGTGGTCAGTTGAAACATTCACACCCAGCTCCAGCAGACAAGAGTCCTTTGTCCCACCCTGTTCATTCCACAGATATATAAACACTTTTTCCTAGTTCCAACAGACCTCACTACCTCTGAGGATGCTTGCCATAGATGCAGGTGAATTGTCACGAGAGAATGCCTCTAGACCATGGCCACATAGCCCTAAAAAACCTACAACAACCCATTGATTCTGGCCATGAAAGCCTTTGACAATATGCCTCCACCTTCGTTACTTGGGTTTGGATAGGAATATTTTAATAAATCAAACGCGGAAATAATCCTTAGAATGTGCTCTTTTGCTACCACTATTCACTTTTCCACATAATCACCAGATAATTGGATACATTTCTGCCAACGATGAACAAATTTTCTGAAGCCGTCACAGAAGAAGTCGACACTCTGTTTCCGCAACCAGCGTCTCACAGTTCTCTCAACGTCTTCATCAGAAGCAGATCTTCTTTCATTATTGGGAACAGGTGGAAGTCAGACAGAGCTAAATCTGGACTGTATGGAGGATTTTATTTATTTGTTTATTTATTTATTTATTCAACTTGTATACCGCTACTCCCAGTTTGGCTCGGAGCAGTTTACAGAACCAGATTAAAACAATACAATTAGCTTTAAAATGACCATAACAATAACAATAGGCAGCGAGAACAGGCATAGCCGGATTGTTCACCCATCAAAAGCTTGCCGGAAAAGAAAAGTTTTACAGGCTTTCCGAAAAGCAAGTAGGTCTCGGATGGTTCGAGTTTCAACCGGCAAGGCATTCCATAAATAAGGGGCCACGATCGAGAAAGCTCTATGCCTAGTAGATGACAAATGATAGGTCTGGATGTTAGGGACTGCAAGCAGATTTTGGTCTTCAGACCAGAGTAATCTCTGGGGTTCGTAGGGGGATAAGCGGGCCCTTAGGTATGCCGGCCCCAGACCATATAAGGCCTTAAAGGTTAGTACCAGCACCTTGAAAGTGATCCGGTACTCAATCGGTATGATGTCATCGGTAGGATGACATACGGTGGTGAGATCCAGTCTCTGAAGTTTCAAGTCTGTGCTTTCATTTCAGGCATCAGCATCCTGGGTGCCCATTGTGCACAGATCTTCCGATAGACAAGCAAAGCAATAATGTGACTCACAATTTCTTGTGAAAATCTGATTATGCTTGAAATTTCTCTCTGAGTGATATGACAATCATCCTGAATCAATCTATCAACTTTTTGGTTGTGAAACTCTTTTTAACGCAAGTCAGATGTTCCCACCTCAACATCTTTAAACTCTCTTGCCCAACAACACACAGTACCCACATCAACACAATCATTATAAACAGCTTGCATTCTCTGATGAATCCCCTTTGGGGTGACACCTTCTGATATCAAGAATTCAATGATTGCATGTTGTTTAAGTTGCATTGAGCGACCATCTGTGCAGGGTTCCATACTTTGCACTTTAACAACACAACCGTTCAATGCTAAGGCTTCCTGTCAAAATGGAATTGTAGAGGGGAGTCTACTGAACAATCCAGTACCTGCCGCATACCAGTACTGCCATCTGTTGAGGAGTTACGAAGGTGGAGGCATTACTTTTCATTCAACCCTCGTAGTTAAAAAAAGACTTTCCTCAGGGTCTTCCTCTGGTGCCAAAAGAACCAGTTTGAAGGTGCTTGAGACTTCCCAACATTGTTCAGGTTGGTCTGAACATGAAGCATAAGTCTCAAGGGTAAGAACCTCAGAATTGGTGCTGAGAGGTAATTTAATCAGGGGCTATTAGAGCCAAGTCTCTTACTCATGTCCATCTGATAGAAACTCTGATGGCAGAAAGAAAAAAGGGAAGCACTCCCCTCCTCCAGGAAGAGGTGGAGCCAAACAATTGAGCTTGAGGAAGCAATTTAACTGGTGCAAACAACACTGATTGACAGCTATAAGTAACCAATCAATCCAACTATATATAGGCAGGGTAAAAAGGCAGGATTAAGCATGATGCAACAGTTTAAATCTTGCAACTAACAGTTCTACACATAGGTGGCACCACTCGCACCGTCACAACAATATTGCAAGTGAGCTTTTCTGGAACCGTGTGGTTGGTCACTAAGGGAATTTGGAGATGGATAGCCCTTTGTGGCTGTGCTGCCTAGTGGATTTTGTGGTTTGCCATTTAAAAAAGGAAGCTCAAGTTTACACAAAACCCAAAAGCTGGTTACTGGTTAGAGATGCTTCCTCTTTCAGTATAGCCAGCTAGCAAATAATGAATAAATTAGAAACCCCTATGCATATCTTGAAATATCTGGTTTGGACAGGTCTATCCGAATGCATCAGTTGATTATTGCCACTTTGGAGGATAGCAGTATTATGACTTTTTGCTTCTTTCCCTGGCTCCCCATGATGGAGCTAGCATGCCCCCTGCTGTTGGCTGCACTCTGAAAGCTCATTTCTCAGTCAAAACACAACACTGCCTTTTTTTTTTTTTGCAGGACCAGCAGTGTGGAGAAAGCGAAGTCTGGAAGGAAGCCAGATCCCATCCCAGGCACACAGTTGACTTCCCCTTCAGCAGGGATGAAGCCATCTGCTGAACTAACTGACCGGGAAGGGAAGAAAGGAAAACATCAGCAGGTTTAAGGCTGGTCAAGGGAGCGTGGGCTAAAGATGATCATGGAGGAGAAAGCAAATGTAAGAATATAGGAAGGGAGGAAGGAGGAAGAGAAATCTAAGAAGGAAATATTAAGTTTGGGTGGCTTGGGGAAATGTTTCAGGAGGTGGATTCTGAAAGACACCTTGTCTGCCTCCTGAGGAATCTGTATCACAACCAAGTAGCAAATGAGCAGCACAAATGGTTGAGCAAATGCGGTGAGCAAAAGACTCCACAGAGCAAATGCTTCTGAGAATAGAGCTAAACTGTATTCTAAGCTACATACAGTTATACCCCATCAGGTGTGGCTCAAACCTGCTTACTGCCTAGATTAGTAGCTGCACATGATAGATAACAGTATAAGGTTTTATTTAACACACACATATACTTGGTGCTGATCCTTTTACAACTCACCGTAACAAAACAGACCTACTGCTATGTTGTCAGTAAGAACAGATCACAGAACAAAAGACTGGTTCAAGATTGGGAAAGGAGTGCAACAAGGCTGTCTACACTCTCCCAACCTATTCAACTTGTATGAACAGGGGCGGCTCGTCCATTACGCGAAGTAAGCGGATGAAGAACACTTTTTTTGCCAGGGGCACAGAGGCGCCTCTGTAAATGCCCCTCAACTGCCACTTGAGGAGCGCCCCCTCAGCTCACAACAGCCCTAGCAGTCCGAGGGGAGCCTCGGCTTTCTTGCCTCGCTGGCGGGCGATCCTCTTCCCAAAGGGGCCGGGTGCTTGAGGCTCGCCTCGCCCCTCCCGTTCCTGCTCCATCTGGCCACCGGGTGTGCGAGCAGAGCCACCACTCCTGGCCCGCTTTGGGTCCGGAGGCATTTCTGAAGACCCCAGCGTGCGCACCAAAAGTCGCCTCTTCTCCTGACTTTCTCTTCAGCCATTGGGACCAAGAGAGAGAGAGAGAGCCCCTCCGGCTGGAGGTATCTCCCACCTCCGCTCCCTCCTTTGTTTTTGCGCCTACCTTCAGGAAAGGTGGGCATCTCCACCTCTCTCTCTCTCTCTCTCTTGGTCCCAATGGCTGAGGAGAAAGTCAGGAGAAGAGGTGACTTTTGGTGCACACGCCGGGGTCTTCAGGCATGCCTCCGGACCCAAAGCGGGCCAGGCAAGGGAGCAAGTGCGGCAAGTGTAGTTACTGGGATGTATAGTTCACCTACAATCAAAGAGCATTCTGAACTCCACCAATGATGGAATTGAACCAAATATGGCACACAGAACTCCCACGACAAACAGAAAATATATATCAATGATGGTTGGGGGGCGCGCCAAAATACTGTTTGCTTACCGTTGAAAATTACCTAGGGCCGCCTCTGTGTATGAAGAACACATCATGCAACGTGCGGGGATTGACAAATGCAAGGCTGGAGTAAAAATTGCTGGATGAAACATTAACAACCTTAGATATGCAGATGATACCACTTTGATGGCCAAAACAAGGAGGAGCTGAAGAGCCTTCTCTCCAAGGTGAAAGAAGAAAGGGCAAAAGCTGGGTTGCAGTTAAACATAAAAAAAACCCAAGATTATGGTAACCAGACTGTTTAAAAACTGGCAAATAGAGGGAGAAAACGACAGGGTTTGTATGCCCATGAATCCTGTACTGCAGGAGTTTGCCTTTCCTAATTCTTCTAATATTTGATAGCTTTAGTATCACATGGTGGTGCAGTGAGTTAAAGCACTGAGCTGCTGAGCTGATTGATTGAAAGGTCACAGGTTCGATTCCGGGGAGCGACATGAGCTTCCGCTATCAGCCCCAGCTTCTGCCAACCTAGCAGTTCGAAAACATGCAAATGTGAGTAGATCAATAGGTACCACTTCGGAAGGAAGGTAACGGTGCAGTCATGCCAGCCATATGACCTTGGAGGCATCTATGGACAACGCTGGCTCTTTGACTTAGAAATGGAGATAAGCACCACACCCAGAGTTGGACATAACTAGACTTAATGTCAGGGGACAACCTTTACCCTTTACCCCTTAGTATGCTCAGGAATTGAAGTTTCGTCAATCAGAAGACGTTTCCTTCTTGGGAGCAGAGCAATGACCAATCTCAATGAAATAGTCAAGTGTAGAGACATTACACTGGCAATGAAGACCCACATAGTTAAACCATTGGTATTCCCCATAGTAACCTATGGATGCGCTACCGGGGGCTCCATATATATGTGTGTTTGCGTATATATGTGGTTTTGTGCATGTGTTGTAATGTATTTTTTTTTGCTTTTTAAGTCTCTTTCACTGTGTTTTTCAGTGTTTTTATGAGTGATGGTCACTTTTTGGCCTGATAAGTATATCGTGTCCAAATTTGAGGTTAATTTATCTAGTGGTTTTTGAGTTATGTTAATCCCACAAACGAACATTACATTTTTATTTATATAGACTATATTTGTATACCACCCTTCTCAGCCCTCAGGCGACTCAGGGCGGTTTACAGAGGCAACAATTGGATGCCCCAAAACACCATAAAACATTTAAAAACATTACTATCTATCTATCTATTAGGGCTGGGCGGTTTCGTTCGTTAATTTCGTAATTCGTTAATAATTCGTTATTTTTTGGGTAAACGAAGCGATAACAAACCATTCAGGAGCAACTAAAAAACGAAACGAATTTTTAAAGCTATTTCGTAATTGTTTTGTTATTGTTTCGTTATTATTTCCGTATGTGTCTGGTGCAAGTTTTATAGTTGTTTCCCTCCCCTCTCCCTGGTTGCAAGCGGTCGGCATTTACCCCACTTCCGGGTCCCTGGCCTCGGCTTAAGTGGATCAAATTCTCCTCTCCTCCTGTCGTCACCTCACCTCGTTCCTCACTCTGGCCTGCGTGCATTGGGCAAAGAGACACAGCAGTGCAGCACTCAGAGACCTGCCTGTTGCCTGCCTAACCTCTTTCCTTCTCCAGGTTAAAACTATTATATTAATTATATTTATTATTATTATTATTATTATTATTATTATTATTATTATTATTATTAAGAATGGATGGCCATCTTTCAGTACTGCTTTCACTGTCCCTTACATTCACGAAGGCAGAAAGTGGTTTGTTATTATTATTATTATTATTATTATTATTATTATTGAGAAGAAGCATTGTCAAACCAGAATAGAGATCTCACCCACCCTCCTCTCTCTCTCCTTCCCCCCCCCCCCTTTCCTTCTCCAGGTTAAAACTATTATATTAATTATATTTATTATATTTATTATTATTATTATTATTATTATTATTATTATTGAGAAGAAGCATTGTCAAACCAGAATAGAGATCTCACCCACCCTCCTCTCTCTCTCCTTCCCCCCCCCCCCACTTTCCTTCTCCAGGTTAAAACTATTATATTAATTATATTTATTATATTTATTATTATTATTATTATTATTAAGAATGGATGGCCATCTTTCAGTACTGCTTTCACTGTCCCTTACATTCACGAAGGCAGAAAGTGGTTTGTTTCACCCCTCCTCTCTCTCTCTTTCCCCCTCTTTCCTTCTCCGAGGTTAAAACTATTATTTAAAACTATTATTTTCATGTCGCGCAACCGCGTCCACCATTTTAACGAATTGATTCGTTAATATTAACGAAATTTCGTAAATACTGAACTTTTTTAAGGGAAAATTTTGTAATTATTTTAAATATCGAAACAAAAACCCCCAAATACAAATCGATTTTAGAAACAAATTTTTCCGTTGTTACCCAGGCCTACTATCTATCTATCTATCTATCTATCTATCTATCTATCTATCTATCTATCTATCTATCTATAAATGCTCTGTGCGTAATGAGTACCTTAAAAACAACAGAACCAATGAACGAAATCACACCAAATTTGGCAACAAAACGTCTCACAACACTCAAAAAATTATGATTTTGTCATTTGGGAGTTGTAGTTGCTGGGATTTATAGTTCACCTATAATCAAAGAGCATGCTGAACTCCACCAAGAATGGAATTGAACCAAACTTGGCACACAGGACTCCCATGATCAACAGAAAATACTGGGAGGGTTTGGTCGGCATTGACCTTGAGTTTGGGAGTTGTAGTTCACCTACTTCCAGAGAGCACTGTGGTCTCAAACAATGGTGGATCTGGACCAAACTCGGCACAAATACTCAGTATGCCCAAATATAAACACTGATGGAGTTTGGGGAAAATAGACCTTGACATTTGGGAGTTGTAGTTACTGGGATTCACCGTTCACCTACAAGCATGCTGAACCCCATGAATGATAGAATTGGGGCAAACTTCCCACACAGAACCCCCATGACCAATAGAAGAAAATACATAAGGCCATCCAGTCCAACTCCCTTCACCAGGGCAAGAAAATGTAATCAAAGCCCTCCTAACAAAGAACCATCCAGCCATAGATATAGAGAGATATGATTCACACACAGAGAGATATAGTATCATAGATTTGAAAGGGACCCCTAAAGAAGGACAATTCTATGTTGCCTAGTCCAGAGTAAGCAAGCCAGACAATCTCCACATCAACACTGAAACAGCAAGAAATACTGTTTACCCACAAGCAGAAAAAAATTACATATATTAGAAACCAAGACTTTCTCATTACTTTATTTTCCAGATCACCAGACTGGGCCACGGCAAGGCATGGCAGGGGATGGCTAGTATAATATAAAACCACCACAAAAGCAATAAAAACATAAGACGCACATATGCGAACATACGCCCCTACATAAATGCTGCCTTAAACCATACTGAAATATGTTGCTATCGTTTGAGTTTCAAAGGTTTGGATCCCAATTATGCCGAAGTGAAAATGCAAAGTGTATATTTCCCGCTGAATTTGCTCCAAATGGTTCAAATCTGCTTCTGTGATCAGTGTGGCGTTTGAAGATCCAAGAGGGACCCGCCATCCTCCTTGTTCTGTGGCCTACAGTAGACTGTGACTACAAGGAGTAAGCAAGCTCTGCAGAAGATATGCCGCTCGAGCTTGTGCTAAGGACTTGGTAAGGACAACTGCCATTTCCCTCCGCCTTTCATTTCCACGCCGGCACACAATGGGGGACCCTGGGCCTGGTTTATCAGTGTTTTCCCGTCTTCCTTTCTGACTGCCTTCCCTTTTGAAAAGAAAGCTGCCTCTGATGGATCAGAGGAAAGGCTGCTATTTGAAGAAGTCACAAAAGAAAATATGTCACGAGGGGAATTTAAAAGTTTTCTACTCAGTTGCAGAGTTTAACTCCGCCGTAATGTAGGGGGATGCTTAGCGTGATGGAAGGATGATGCTGAGGATGATACAGTGTTTAGGGACTCACTGTAGTCTACAAAATTAAAGCAAACGCAGCTAAACATCACACAAAGGTTAAAAACGCCATTAACTTATCACAGGAAGGGTTATATGAGTGAATATAGTCCTTCAGAAAACCTGGACCTGACTTATATACAGGGAACTCTCCCAGCCAGCTGCACTGGGTTGTGATGCAGCTGGTTGGGAGTCAGCTGCATCAAAATCACTATTGAGTTCGAAGCTAGCCTGGGTCGGAGTAAGCTCTCAACCATTTGTCTAGCTTGCTGTCGAACTTTGCAGCCCGAAAGACAGTTGCATCTGTCAAGTAGGAAATTTAGGTACCACTTATCGGGGAGGCTAATTTAACTAATTTATGACATCATAAAACTCTCCAGAAGCATGCAAAAGAATGAGGAAGTACTCCATCGTTGTCACAAGTGGACAGTGAAGCAACAGCTTCCCTGGTGGCCGGAATTCAAAGCATACCCTCATGAAGCTGGAAAATTAAATAGCCTCTGTGTGTTGGTCTATATATTAGGCCTGGGTAACAACGGAAAAATTTGTTTCTAAAATCGATTTGTATTTGGGTTTTTTGGTTTCGTTATTTAAAATAATTACAAAATTTTCCTTTTAAAAAGTTCGATATTTACGAAATTTCGTAAATGTGAAAAAAATTACAAAACATTAACGAATCGATTTCCGAAACAATAACGAATCGATTCGTTAATGGCAGACGCGACCGCGAAATACGCTACAAAACCTCCAAAAACTTCTGAAGCTTCCCTCTCCCTCTGTTGTTGACTGTTGGTGTGATATTATAATTTTTTTTCACTAATTAAACAAAAAACTTGCCCCAGACATGCGGAAATAATAACGAAACGACCTCAGAACAATAACGAAACGAATACAATAACGAAATACGAAGCATTTACAAAACGTGTTTAAAAATTCGTTTTTTTTTAAAATTGCTCCAGAATGGTTCGTTATCGTTTTGTAATTGAAAAAAATAACGAATTATTAACGAATTACGAATTAACGAAACGAAACCGCCCAGCCCTACTATATATGTTGTCTGTCTATGGCAGGGGTCCTCAAACTTTTTATACAGAGGGCCCGGTCAAAGTCCCTCAAACTGTTGGAGGGCCAGATTATAAAAATGAATGAATGAATTCCTATGTGCACTACACATATCTTATTCGTAGTGCAAAAACAAACCACTTAAAAACAATGCAATAATTAAAATGGAGAACAATTTTAACAAAGATAAACTTAGTATTTCAATGGGAAGTGTATTATTATTATTATTATTTACAGTTTTTAAATTCCGCCCTTCTCACCCCGCAGGGGACTCAGGGCGATTACAGTATACACATATATGGCAAACATTCAATGCCAGTTTGACAAACAACATATACAGACAATACACAGAGGCTATTTAACTTTTTTCTGGCCGCCAGGGGAGCTGCTGCTTTCATCGTCCACCAGCGACACCGATGAAGTTCTTCCGCATTCCACATTCCCTGGAGTCTTTTCTTTATGGCCTCATAAATTAGTTAATTTAGCCTCTCAAACAAGGTGGTACCTTATTTTCCTACTTGACAGATGCAACTGTCTTCGGGTTGCAAAGGTCGACAACAGGCTACACAATGGCTGGACACCCACTCCCACCCAGGCTGGCTTCGAACTCATGACCTTTTGGTCAGAGTGATCTTAATGCAGCTGACACTCAGCCAGCTGCGCCACAATCCCGGTGCGTAGGCATGCTTTTGGCTGATGAGATAGGATTGTTGTTGTTGTTGCTGTGTGCTTTCAAGTTGTTTAAGCCTTAGGTTGACCCTGAGCAAGGGCCGGTCAAATGGCCTTGTTAGGTACTGCTTATGCGAGGAGGCTAATTTAACTAATTTACAATGCCATAAAACTATCCAGCAGTGTACAAAAGAATGAGGAAGAACTCCATCAGTGTCACAAGTGGACGGTGAAGCGACCACCTGGCCGGAATTCAAAGCATACCCTCATGAAGTTGGAAAGTTAAATATTTATTTATTTATTTGGAGTGCTTCTACCCCGCCCTTCCCCTCTAGGGGGGACTCAGGGCAGCTTACAAAAAAGGCACAATTAAATGCCCAACAATTCACAAAATACAATACAATATGCAGTACACAAATTTACCATATAATATCAACAATTATAACTAATTAAAACAGTCAAACAATATACTAGCAGCAATAAAATCATCTTGTGGTCAATGTTCGCCAATCATAGTCCGTAATCCATCTAGCATTGTCATTATCCTTTCCTACTCTGGTCGTCATTGGTTGTCTTTGTCCATCTGCCAGCTTACCCGAAGGCCTGGTCCCACATCCAGGTTTTTAGCTTCCTTCTGAAAGCAAGGAGGGATGTTGATGACCTAATCTCCCCCGGGAGTGCATTCCACAGGAGGGGCCACCACCGAGAAGGCCCTGTCCCTCGTCCCCACCAGTCTCATTTGTGATAAAGGTGGGGCCGAGAGCAGGGCCTCCCCCGCAGATCTTAAACTCCGAGGTGGGACGTAGAAGGAGATACGTTCAGACAGGTACGCTGGGCTGGAGTCGTAAAGGGTTTTGTAGGTCAAAACCAGCACTTTGAATTGTGCTCGGAACTGGATCAGCAGCCAGTGGAGCTGACATAACAGGGGGGTGGTATGCTCCCTGTATGACGCTCGTGTGAGCAGTCCCCGTTGGACTAATTGAAGTTTCCGAACAGTCTTCAAAGGCAACCCCACGTAGAGCGCGTTGCAGTAATCTATTCGGGGTGTAACAAGAGCGTGGAACCACCGTGGCCAGATCTGACTTCCCAAGGTACGGGCGCAGCTGGTGCACAAGTTTTAATTGTGCAAAAGCTCTCCCAGCCACTGCCCAGAAGCTGGAATGTCAAATAGCCTCTGAGTGTCTGTCTATATATGTTGTGTGTCTATGGCATTGAATGTTTGCCATGTATATGTACATTGTAATCTGCCCTGAGTCCCCTGTGGGGTAAGAAGGGAGGAATATAAATACTGTAAATAAATATAACTGGTATAGTATGACCCCAGTATCAGCAGGCAGGACCATCATCCATAATATGATTGTCCTATGTCTAACAAAATATGTCATCTCTCAACATTTTTCAAAGCAATTCTACCAGAATTTGACCAGAGTCACAACAGAAAACAAGCTTGCTCCCTCCTCCCTATGACTCCCCCTCACATATTTATACATGGCCATCATGTCTCCTTTCAGCCTTCTCTTCCGAAGGCCTAACATGCCCAGCTCTTTAAGTTGCTCCTCACAGGGCTTGTTCTCCAGACCCTTGATCATTCGAATCGCCATCCTCTGGACAATTCCAGCTTGTCAACATCTCTCCTTCAATTGTGGTTTCCAGAATTGGACACAGTATTCCAGGTGTGGTCCAACCAAGGCAGAATAGAGCATGGGTATTTAATGACTTCCCTGGATCTAGACACTATGCTCCTATTGATGCAGGCAAAAATCCCATTGGCTTTTTTTGCTGCCACATCACATTGTTGGCTCATGTTTAACTTGTTGTCCATGAAGACCCGAAGATCTTTTTCACACGTCCGGCTCTCAAGCCAAGCGTCCCCCATTCTGTATCTTTGCATTTCCCTTTTTCTGCCTAAGTGGAGTATCTTACATTTGTCACTGTTGAACTTCATTTGGTTTTGGGCCAATCATCTCTCTAATCCAATGTTTCTCAATCTGGGGGTCGGGACCCCTGAGGGGGTCGCGAGGGGGTGTCAGAGGGGTCGCCAAAGACCATAAGAAAACACAGTATTTTCTGATGGTCATGGGGATTCCATGTGGGAAGTTTGAGCCAATTCTATCGTTGGTGGAGTTCAGAATGTTCTTTGATTGTAATGAACTATAAATCCCAGCAACTACAACTCCCAAATGTCAAGATCTATTTTCCCCAGACTCCACCAGTGTTCACATTTGGGCATATTGAGTATTTGTGCCAAGTTTGGTCCAGATCCACCATTGCATGAGTCCACAGTGCTCTCTGGATATAGGTGAACTACAACTCCCAAACTCAAGGTCAATGCCCTTTCAAACCCTTCCAGTGTTTTCCATTGGTCATGGGAGCCAAGTTTGGTTCAAATCCATTGCTGGTGGAGTTCAGAATGCTCTTTGATTATAAGTGAACTATAAATCCCAACAACTACAACTCCCAAATTACAAAATCAATCCTCCCATCCCAACCCAACCAGTATTCAAATTAGGGCATATTGGGTATTTGTGCCAAATTTGGTCCAGTGAATAAGAATACATCTTGCATATCAGATATTTATATTATTTACATAATATTTTTGTATTTCTAGACACAGACTGCAGCTAGGAAATCAGAAGATGTTTACTTCTTAGGAGGAGCGCAATGACCAATCTTGATGAAATAGTTAAGAGTAGAGACATCACACTGGCAACGAAGATCCACATAGTAAAGCAATGGTATTCCCTGTAGTCACCTACGGATGTGAGAGCTGGACCTTAGGGAAGGCTGAGCGAAGGAAGATCGATGCTTTTGAGCTGTGGTGTTGGAGGAAAGTTCTGAGAGTGCCTTGGACTGTGAGAAGATCCAACCAGTCCATCCTCCAGGAAATAAAGCCGACTGCTCACTGGAGGGAAAGATACTAGAGACAAAGTTGAAGTACTTTGGCCACATCATGAGGAGACAGGAAAGCCTAGAGAAGACAATTATGCTGGGGAAAGTGGAAGGCAAAAGGAAGAGGGGCCGACCAAGGGCAAGATGGATGGATGGCATCCTTGAAGTGACTGGACTGACCTTGAGGGAGCTGGGGGTGGTAACGGCCGACAGGGAGCTCTGGCGTGGGCTGGTCCATGAGGTCACGAAGAGTCGGAGACGACTGAACGAATGAACAACAACAACATAATATTTACATAACAATTCATAGGAGTAGCAAAATTACAATTATGAAGTAGCAATGAAAATAATTTAATGGCTGGGGGTCGCCACAACATGAGGGACTGTATTAAGGGGTCGCGGCATTAGGAACGTTGAGAACCACTGCTCTAATCTATTAAGATCATTTTGAATTCTGCTCCTGTCTTCTGGAGTATTGGCGATCCCTCACAATTTGGTGTCATCTGCAAACTTGATGATCTTGCCTTCAAATACTAAGATTAGAACAGAAGTCATTCTCTTATTTTTCCCTCCTTGTTTAGGAGATGTAGCACCTATAAAACTACAAAGACAAAAACAAGTTCTTAGCAGCCCTGGAAGGCAGGTCCCTGTTAGACATAGCAGGGTCACGCAGCTATTTTGCTGGATGAAAACTGTGCCTTTAAGCCGTTGTGCAGAAGATGCCAATGCCAGATGTCACAGAGAGACCCTGATGAGGCAGATGGGGCTGCAAATGCCTTCTGAGTCTCAGGTGGCTGCTTTAGAAGGCGGGGGGCACGGCGCCAGCAAGTGAGGACGGGAAGTGGTCCCAGAGGAGCCACTCTCAGGCATCCGCGTGGCCTGTTTGCTTGTTCACTGCCTCCTGCTGTATGCGCTGCTGCTAACCAGTTCTGAAAATTATTCCCTAATTCCGGCTTCGCTCCAGGAGTAAGCAGGGTGTGTGAGAAAGCAGATGCAAACCGCAACGCTTGCTGAGAAACCAGGACGAAACAATTGCAATACGCACAGAAAAGCCCCAAACCGACAAGACTTAGCTTCCCATTAGAATCAGATAATAAATGTTCCAAAAGCCATCTTTGCAAACAAATGAGCTCATCTCTATCGTCTCCCTCTTAGGTTTGTTGTTGTTGCTATGTCCTGCCTTCACATTACATGAAGGCATTTGACACAGTGAATCGCAGCGCTCTCTGGACCATCCTCCAAAAAATCAGGTGCCCTGACAAATTTGTGAACATCCTGTGGCTCCTCCATGATGCCAACACTCTTAGATAGCAATGGCTCCTAAAGTGACCCATTTAAGGTGGAATTCGGTGTCAAACGGAGCCCCCGGTGGCGCAGTGGGTTAAAGCACTGAGCTGCTGAGCTTGTTGATCGAAAGGTCGCAGGTTCGATTCCGGGGAGCGGCGTGAGCTTCCGCTGTCAGCCCTAGCTTCTGCCAACCTAGCAGTTCAAAAACATGCAAAATGTGAGTAGATCAATAGGTACCGCTCCGGCGGGAAGGTAACAGCGCTCCATGTGGTCATGCCGGCCACATGACCTTGGAGGTAGTACCGCTCCAGCGGGAAGGTAACGGCGCTCCATGCAGTCATGCCGGCCACATGACCTTGGAGGTGTCTACGGACAATGCTGGCTCTTCGGCTTAGAAATTGAGATGAGCACTACACCCCAGAGTCAGACACGACTGGACTTAATGTCAGGGGACTACCTTTACCTTTTATCATAGGTATCAAACAGGGATGTGTTATTACCCCAACCTTATTCTCCATCTTCATCACTATGATACTTCACCTTGTTGATGGGAAGCTTCCCACCAGAGTTGAAATCATCTATCGGACAGATGGCAAGCTATTTAACCTCAGCAGACTGAAAGCCAAAACCAAGGTTACAACAACACCTGATATAGAATTCCAACATGCTGATGACAACGTCGTCTGTGCACATTCAGAAGAAGACCTACAAGCCACTCTAAACACCTTCGCAGAAGCATACGAGAAGCTCAGCCTGTCATTGAACATTGAGAAAACCAAAGTGCTCTTCCAGCAGTCACCAGCCAATCCCTCTCCAATGCCAGAAATACAGCTTAATGGTGTAACATTAGAAAATGTTGACCATTTCCGCTACTTGGCAGCCACCTCCATATAAAAACATTGACACTGAAATACACACCACTGAGCTCTGCAAGTGCAGCATTTTTCCAAATGAAGCAGAGTGAGGACCAGGACATCCGTAGGGATACCAAGGGGCTTGTTGATAAAGCTATTGTCCTCACAACATTGCTATATGCCTGCAAGACATGGACTATCTACAGACGTAACATGCAACTCCTAGAACGATTCCATTAGTGTTGCCTCTGAAAAATCCTGCAAATCTCTTGGGAAGACAGGCAGACAAATGTCAGTGTGCTGGAAGAAGCAAAGACCACCAGCATTGAAGCATGGTCCTCCGCTATCAACTCCACTGGACCGGCCACATGTCAATGCCGACCACCGTCTCCCAAAGCAGTTGCTCTACTCCGAACTCAAGAATGGAAAAAGGAATGTTGGAGGACAGGAAAAGAGATTTAAAGATGGACTCAAAGCCAACCTTAAAAACTCTGGCATAGACACTGAGAACTGGGAAGCCCTGGCCCTTGAGCGCTCCAGCTGGAGGTCAGCTGTGACCAGCAGTGCTGTAGAATTTGAAGAGGCACGAATGGAGGGTGAAAGAGAGAAACATGCCAAGAGGAAGGCGCATCAAGCCAACCCCGACCAGAACTGCCTTCCACCTGGAAACCAATGCCCTCACTGTGGGAGAACAGGCAGATCAAGAGTAGGGCTCCACCGTCACCTACGGGCCCACGCCAGTACACCGATCTTGGAGGACAATCCTACTCAGACAATGAGGGTTTGCCTAAGTGAGTAAGTAAGCTGTCTTCACATCATGTCTTAGTTATGGCAACCCTAAGGAGAACCTGTCATGTATAACTTGCCCAGAGTCATCCAATTGGTTTCCATTGGCTGAGCAAATAATCGAACCCTGATCTCCAGGGGTCAAAATATTACATTTCACTGGCTTTCCTAGGTTAGTCGTGGGCAGAACATTGCCCTTGAGTCCCATACTCCCCATAGTAAGTTTTTTTGGGCTGGGTTCTCTAAACTACCTCAAATTTCCTTTTCTTCTATCAGCAAACAATGCAAGGAATGAATTACCTTTGCTACTTTTGGTTGTGGGGGAAGATGCCATTCCATTGTCATTATTGAAGTAAGATTCATCCCACCTGGCAGAGAGAGAGAGAGAAAATCTTCCCTTCCTTCTGTTCAATCTGTCAGAAGTACATAAACAGCCAGAGACTGGAAACTGTGTTTAGAGGACTTGATTGCCTCTTGACAGCCTTGATAGTCTGGCTTGATATCCCCACAACACTTGGAAGGCTGACTCACTTCAACCATGATTCCTGGAGGTGTGAGTGAAGTCTGAAGGAAGGATGTGATAGCAAACATCTGATAAACTCACAGACAGGAGAGGAAAGAAGCTTGTTCCCTCTTGCCCTATAGATTATATGGGTTTACATTACAGGGAGATCATTTTGAATCGAACATAAGGGAAAACATGGTGAGGGTAGGATCATTCTAGGACGAATGGCCCAGAAAGGTGGTGAAGTTGTCATTGGAGGTCTCATTGCAGGGACTGGACAATCTTCTCTCAAAGCTCTTCCTGTGATAATTTTGGAAATCAAGAAGTCAGTAGAAATGGGTGGCACGTAGGACATTGATGTTTGTAAGTCTACTCCCAGATGTAGTGGTTCAATTCTAAAGTCAATTCCCATTTTCTCAGAAAAAAAATTCAAAACATTTCAAAACTTCCAAGACTTCCGAATCCTTTCGTTAGTGGTTTGAAAGTGTTATTTCCTGTTTCATTGGGTGGTCTTTACTTTGAAAGTTGTTGTTTTACTCCAGAAGCGGAGGAAATTCCTTCCTTCTCTGATTTAAAACTACCTTCTCTGGCTTGAGCCGAGGCCAGAGACCAGAAGCAGGAAAAAGCAAACAGAGGAAATTCCTTCCTTCTCTGGTTCAAAACTGGCTTCTCTGGCTCGAGCCAGGGCCAGGGACCAGAATCAGGGAAAAGCAAGCAGAGGAAATTCCTTCCTTCTCTGGTCCAAAACTAGCTTTTCTGGCTTGAGCTGAGGCCAGGGACCAGAAGCGGGGAAAAGCAAGCAGAGGAAATTCCTTCCTTCTCTCATTCAAATCTAACTTCTCTAGCTTTAGCCGAGGCAAGGGACCAGAAGCAGGAAAAAGCAAGCAGAAGAAATTCCTTCCTTCTCTGGTTCAAAACCAGCTTCTCTGGCTTGAGCCGAGGCCAGGGACCAGAAGCAGGAAAAAGCAAGCAGAGGAAATTCCTTCCTTCTCTGGTTCAAAAGTGGCTTCTCTGGCTTGAGCCGAGGCCAGGGACCAGAAGCGGGGAAAAGCAAAAAGAGGAAATTCCTTCCTTCTCTGGTTTAAAACTAGCTTCTCTGGCTTGAGCCAAGGCAAGGGACCAGAAGCAGGAAAAAAGCAAGCAGAGGAAATGCCTTCCTTCTCTGGTTCAAAACTGGCTTCTCTGGCTTGAGCTGAGGCCAGGGACCAGAAGCTGGGAAAAGCAATCAGAGGAAATTCCTTCCTTCTCTCGTTCAAAACTGGCTTCTCTGGCTTGAGCCGAGGCCAGGGACCAGAAGCGGGGAAAAGCAAGCAGAGGAAATTCCTTCCTTCTCTGGTTCAAAACTGGCTTCTCTGGCTTGAGCCGAGGCCAGGGACCAGAAGCGGGGAAAAGCAAGCAGAGGAAATTCCTTCCTTCTCTCGTTCAAAACTGGCTTCTCTGGCTTGAGCCGAGGCCAGGGACCAGAAGCGGGGAAAAGCAAGCAGAGGAAATTCCTTCCTTCTCTGGTTCAAAACTGGCTTCTCTGGCTTGAGCCGAGGCCAGGGACCAGAACCGGGGAAAAGCAAGCAGAGGAAATTCCTTCCTTCTCTGGTTCAAAACTAGCTTCTCTGGCTTGAGCCGAGGCCAGGGACCAGAACCGGGGAAAAGCAAGCAGAGGAAATTCCTTCCTTCTCTGGTTCAAAACTGGCTTCTCTGGCTCGAGCCAGGGCCAGGGACCAGAATCAGGGAAAAGCAAGCAGAGGAAATTCCTTCCTTCTCTGGTCCAAAACTAGCTTTTCTGGCTTGAGCTGAGGCCAGGGACCAGAAGCGGGGAAAAGCAAGCAGAGGAAATTCCTTCCTTCTCTCATTCAAATCTAACTTCTCTAGCTTTAGCCGAGGCAAGGGACCAGAAGCAGGAAAAAGCAAGCAGAAGAAATTCCTTCCTTCTCTGGTTCAAAACCAGCTTCTCTGGCTTGAGCCGAGGCCAGGGACCAGAAGCAGGAAAAAGCAAGCAGAGGAAATTCCTTCCTTCTCTGGTTCAAAAGTGGCTTCTCTGGCTTGAGCCGAGGCCAGGGACCAGAAGCGGGGAAAAGCAAAAAGAGGAAATTCCTTCCTTCTCTGGTTTAAAACTAGCTTCTCTGGCTTGAGCCAAGGCAAGGGACCAGAAGCAGGAAAAAAGCAAGCAGAGGAAATGCCTTCCTTCTCTGGTTCAAAACTGGCTTCTCTGGCTTGAGCTGAGGCCAGGGACCAGAAGCTGGGAAAAGCAATCAGAGGAAATTCCTTCCTTCTCTCGTTCAAAACTGGCTTCTCTGGCTTGAGCCGAGGCCAGGGACCAGAAGCGGGGAAAAGCAAGCAGAGGAAATTCCTTCCTTCTCTGGTTCAAAACTGGCTTCTCTGGCTTGAGCCGAGGCCAGGGACCAGAAGCGGGGAAAAGCAAGCAGAGGAAATTCCTTCCTTCTCTGGTTCAAAACTGGCTTCTCTGGCTTGAGCCGAGGCCAGGGACCAGAAGCGGGGAAAAGCAAGCAGAGGAAATTCCTTCCTTCTCTCGTTCAAAACTGGCTTCTCTGGCTTGAGCCGAGGCCAGGGACCAGAAGCGGGGAAAAGCAAGCAGAGGAAATTCCTTCCTTCTCTGGTTCAAAACTGGCTTCTCTGGCTTGAGCCGAGGCCAGGGACCAGAACCGGGGAAAAGCAAGCAGAGGAAATTCCTTCCTTCTCTGGTTCAAAACTAGCTTCTCTGGCTTGAGCCGAGGCCAGGGACCAGAACCGGGGAAAAGCAAGCAGAGGAAATTCCTTCCTTCTCTGGTTCAAAACTGGCTTCTCTGGCTTGAGCCAAGGCCAGGGACCAGAAGCGGGGAAAAGCAAGCAGAGGAAATTCCTTCCTTCTCTGGTTCAAAACTGGCTTCTCTGGCTTGAGCCAAGGCCAGGGACCAGAAGCGGGGAAAAGCTGAATCATTTCCGACTCACTTCTTGAGTCGTAATGAAAATGGCAGAAAAAGCTTTGGAAGGACAAAGGGACTTCCGTTTTTTAAAAAAGCTTCGATATTGCTTCAAAAAGGTAATTTTAACGAAATTATTACAGGGTACGAGTTATCCGAGCGACTCTATCTATGCCTAGTACCAGCAACAGACTACCCCGTATATCCATGTGCCTGGTGAGATGAAGCCCAATATGCCCAAGTTGGAGAAGAAACCACCGAGGTGTTTACTGAAATCAGCTGAAGTGATGCCAGTCCACGGTAATCCACCAAAGTAAGCTGAGATACCATACAGCACAAAACATGCATTTTTATACCCAGGGATCCTCAAACTAAGRCCCGCATGCCGAATACGGCCCTTTAAGGTCATTTACCTGGCCCTCACTCAGGGTCAACCTAAGTCTGAAACGACTTGAAAGCACACAACAACAACAACAACAATCCTATCTCATAAGCCAAAAGCAGGCCCACACTTCTCATTGAAATAGTAATAAGTTTATATTTGTTAAAATTGTTCTTCRTTTTAATTATTGTATTGTTTTTAAGGRTTTTTTGCACAACAAATAAGATATGTGCTGTTGTAACTCAGCGTCCTGGCAGTGAACCTACTAGTGGGTGTAGGAGGAGAAGGAGCGATGCAGAGTTGGAGGAGGAACAGCGTCAGCTGAAACGCATTCGGGATGTTATCATGGTGCCCAGTGATTCTGAGGACTTTGCAGGGTTTAGACCCGAAGACTTAGAGGAACTGGATTACAGGGGAGTAAAACGTTTTGCCAGTGAGACTGACAGTGATGAAGAAGTAATGAGCAAACATCTTAAAAGACGTAGCTGACAATTGCAGTTCGGATGAACAGGGATCCAATGATGGGGATATGGAAGAGGGACTGGACTGGACTCGAGTTAAGGAAATTCAGGACATATGCACACAGCCCACGTCTAGTGATGAATTCGAGGGGTTTCATGATACATGGCAGGCAGGTACTTCTTGGGAGGATTCTGGACAAGATCAACGTTGGCAGCGCTGGCGAGGTAATGAGGTCACAGCTGAGGATAATGATCCAGGTGTAAGTGATGAGAGCCAATCCAGTGATAGCGACTGCTGACAAAATGAGGGCTTTGGGATGGGTAGTTTTGCAGAGGACAAAGCGTTGTATCGGGTGTTTTGTGCTGCCTTACCTCCATTTGGGTCCTGGGAATACAGCTATTGTGTCTTTGTGTGCCTCGACTCTGGATTGGACTACATGAGTGACTTCGTCTTGCCCCTGACTACGGAACGTTTCTGGACCACGCCATTTGCCTTCTGGACTTCGTTTGCTGCCTCTCTCCGTGTTTGACCTAGGACTGTTTAACTACGCTATTGCCATCGCCAGTTTTGCTCCTGCTTTCTTTTTTGAGAAGCTGAGTTCTGGGATATCCCGGTTTTTCCTCCCCGTTTGTTTACCTGCTTGAAGGCTTTTGTGTTGCTAATCGGTACTGCAGTTTAAGTGCTGTTAGCTTTGTTAAAGACCTATTAAAGACTTTGTTAACCCCTTACTAGCTGTGTTGGACAATCTTTGGGCTCTGGGTTATGACATGTGCAGTTTGCATAGGAATTCATTCAATTTTTTTTTCAAATTATAATCTGGCCCTCAAACAGTTTGAGGGACTGTGACCTGGCCCACTGGTCTAACCCTTTGAATTTCATGCACCTGCCCCAGCTGGACTACATTTATTTAAGGGTTAAAGACAATATAACTAAAGGGGAGATCGTTGCCCAGAAGTCTTCCTGGGCACTAGTGGCTGCTGCTGGGCTCTTCCAAGCCAATTCCATAAAGACAATTCACAAAGCTCCAGGCTACTGCTATCTGTGGAACTCTCAGCTGCGGTACCAACTTTTTCAATTTAATATTTTGATCCACAGGGAGGGTCTGTGTTTGACAACATAGAAGCCCATGAAACTGATTCCCACCGTTGAGAGAATAGCACCAGTATTTTGTATTGAATTAGGGCTCAGTAGGAAACATGGCTAATGTAAGTAATTCTGTAGCAACTACGGAGCAAATAGTCCAGGCATCCTTCTTCACTAGCTATCCCCTCCCCAAGCTCCCAGCATGCTCCGCTACCTGGAAGTTGTAATTGCCTTCAGCAATCCACTGCGGACTAGCTGGCCCAGATTTGTATTCACTCTGCATTCCCAAGTGGATTCAGTGCCTCCGAGGAATTCCTTTTTGGGTTTTTTTTTTCTCCTCAGCAGAAAAACCTATTAAGTCCATCAGCTGTTCCTGTCCTTCTCTTGCAATCTCATCCCTTACACACACAAAGAAGAACTAACTACCGTGGAACCATTTGCAGCAAGGGTAATGTGAATGTACAAACTATTAGTAATAGGAAGCGCGAATGTGCCTATTTATCTGCTAATACACCGTTTGGGGGAATGTCCCGTTAATTGCATTTGGAATCTATTGCGACGATGGTCTCATCAAAATGCAAAGATGCCAACCCAAGCTTGTGTATCCGAAATAGATTCCCTACGAAATCTAGCTTGGGATGGGTACGAAGATGCTAAGTGGTCCATTAATTCATAATATAATTAGAAAAGTGTAGTATTTTGGACAGTATATGGTATGAATATTTGAAAACGGGGGCAATCAAGGGCAACATTGAAAGGTGAAACTTTGGAATGCCAACAAACTGAAGCTATAGAAGAAAAAGTTTTCTGCAGGCATGCAACTAAATTCTGGAAATACCCAGAATTTGCCCATTGTGATGAATTTAGCCAATGCCATTGTGATGAGATTCAGTGTGAACAAGGCTGGATTCAATAGCCAACATATACTTTGGTACCTCAAATGCTAGACCTATTTTGGGATGGATATATTTGACGTGCGGATTCTAAAAATGGCACCAGGTTTCCCCTATCAAGTGTAGTTTTTTGAGATACAGATTATATGCTATCTTCCAGGCACCATTGAGTCACCCACAAAAAATCATGACAACCATATCTAAGAAATTATTATTATTATTATTATTATTATTATTATTATTATTATTACAACATTTATATGCCCCAAAGGGGACTTAGAACAGCTTACAAGATATATATATACACATACAATATATTATATTATTAGGATAGTACAATTTATTTATTTATTTATTTATTTATTTATTTATTTACTTTGCTTCTATACCGCTGTTCTCAGCCCAGGGGCGACTCACAGTGGTGTACAACATGGGAAGAACAACTACAAAACACAGTATAAAAACAATTCTCAAACCATTATGCAAAAAACATTATACAAAAAGCATTATACAAAACATTGTCATTACTACGAAAACCATTCAGCGTCGTCTCATCGTCCAAACCACAATCCAATATCATTTTCCGTTATTCCATTCCTATAGTCATTACCAATCATTGCACTTCTTGTTCAAACGCCTTCTTGAACAACCAGGTTTTTAATTTTCTGCAGAATATCAACAGGGAAGGAGCCTGTCTGATGTCCACGGGAAGGGTGTTCCACAGCCGAGGGACCACCACCGAGAAGGCCCTATCTCTCGTCCCCGCCAGCCGTGCTTGTGAAGCAGGCAGGATCGAGAGCAGGGCCTCCCCTGTAGTATATATTAGTATATATTATACTATACCATTATATTGTAATATTATTAGTAATATTACATGTAATATAAAATATATAATTATAATATCACATTATTATTAGTATTATATTGTATTACATTATAATATTATAAATATTATATGTATATTATATGTATATAATATTATATTATTAGCATAGCACAGGAGACAAGGTGGAACTGTCCCCTGGCCCCCTCTCTCTTCACTCTGGCCCAGAGTGGCAGTTGGTGCTGGGGGAAGGGGGTCCCAACTGATGACATATGCAGGAGACAAAATGGGACTGTCCCCTGCCCCCCCTCTTCAATCTGGCCCAGAGCGGCAGTTGGTGCTGGGGGGAAGTGTCCCCAGCTGATGACATATGCAGGAGACAAGATGGAACTGTCCCCTGGCGCCCTCTCTCTTCAATCTGGCCCAGATTGAAGAGATTGGCTCTCTTCAATCTGGCGGCAGTTGGTGCTTAGGGGAGGGGTCCCCAACTGATGACATATGCAGGAGACAAGATGGGACTGTCCCCTGGCCCCCTCTCTCTTCATTCTGGCCCAGAGCGGCAGTTGGTTCTGAGGGGAGGGGTCCCCAACTGATGACATATGCATGTGCTGGGGAAAACTAGAGCTGATATCTATCCAATGCAATTTTCTGAATCAGAGCCCCAAATCACCCCAGAAACAAGCTTAGATAGAAACCAAGACACCAATATTTTGTTTTTGTTGTACTGTTATTAATTGCTACTTGTAGACTTATGCACAGATCCATTTTAGCCATTTCACTTTGGCCAAACTGGCTTTTCGGCACTATCAGATGGCTGTAACGGCAAGGGCCCATTCGGCAGGTTTTCCTAACTGCAATGGATGCACATGGCAGCAAATCATGGTCCCTCCCCTATTTGGCATCATAGTTGCATCTTGGCTTCAGCATATTTTTTGCCTTGGCTTCTGGCTTGTCCTCTCTCTTAAATATATTTTTTTATTTTCCTTTATTTTCTTTTTTATTTAGTAGGACTGATTGGGAGTTGGGAACGTGTGAGCCGAGTGGGTGAGGTGTGTGTGTTTAGGAGCTTGGAGAGTCACCCTTTTAGCTTCTTTTTCTCCTCTCCTCCTCTGCTTCAGAAAATACTTTGGAAAGATAATTATTTATTTATTTACATCATTTTTATCCTGCCCATTTCAGCCAAAAGGCAACTCAGGGCGGCACACAGACCAACAACAATTAGATGCAACAAATATATACATTAGGGCTGTCCAACCACGGAAAAATTTGTTTCTAAACTCGATTCGTTTTTAGGGGTTTTTTGCGTTTCGTTATTTAAAAGAATTCCGAAATTTTTCTTTAAAAAAGTTCGATATTTACGAAATTTTGGAAATTACGAAACAATTTCGAAACAATAACGAATCGATTCGTTAATGGCGGACGCGATTGCGCAATACGCTAAAAAACCCTCCAAATGGGACAGGGGGAACTTCTGAAGCTTCCCTCTCCCTCTGTTGTTGACTGTTGGTGTGATAATTTTTTATCACTGATAAAACAAACAACGACTATAAAACTTGCACCAGACATACGGAAATAATAACGAAATAATAACGAAACAATTTCGAAACAATTACGAAACAATTTCGAAACAATTACGAAACGAATTGGAAAAATTCGTTTCATTTTTTAGGTGCTCCTGAATGGTTCAATATCGCTTCGTTATAAAAAAATAACGAATTAATAACGAATTACGAAATTAACGAACAAAACCGCCCAGCCCTAATATACATATATCTGTTAAAACAATTAAATCACATCATAAATACATATAAAAACCATAAAAGCTATAAAAGCTATAAAAAACACAATGTCTTCCAGTCCAATTCCTCATGCGTTTACATCGTCTTAGCCATACCATGTTCGTCTTACAATTTTGTGTTTATCTGGTCACGCTGAAGCTCCAAACGCTTGCTTGAAGAGCCAGGTTTTCACTCTTTTCCAAAAAGTCAGGAGGGAGGGGCCCGATCTAATATCCCTGGTAATCCCAGCAAACAAAAAGAAAAACCTCATTCTCAGAAAACTACTACCACCTAGTAGAATCAACTTTAAGGAAGCATTAAACCTGAAGTAGAAAGACATGAGTTGGAACAAGGCAGGCACTACTCCAGGCAGGGTGTGCAGTGCGATCAAGAGAAAAGAGAGGGCTTTTTAAAGGAAGCCCAGGGTAGGATAGCTTCAGGTCATCGTTCTTCCTTGCCTGGGAAGTGGGAAGACTCCTTAAAATGCCTTGGAAAGCTCCGTCCAGGGAGAGAGTGCACAAGCTACCTATCCGACCGCTTCTCTTCCTATGAACCCACTAGGACTTAGAGATCTTCCGGGGAGGCCCTGCTCTCAATCCCGCCTGCCTCACAGGCACGGCTGGTGGGGACGAGAGATAGGGCCTTCTCAGTGGTGGCCCCGCGGCTGTGGAACGCCCTCCCCACGGACATTAGACTACCTCAATCATTAATGGTATTCCGCAAAAAAACTGAAAACCTGGTTGTTTCAGCAGGCGTTCAAATAGTTAGTGCAATGAATGTAATGAACATAGGAATGGAACAACGGATGACGGATCTGGATCATGTTTTTAGTGATGAGACGCTAGCGAATGGCTGTTGGTGTTAATTGTATATTGTTAATTGTATACTTTTCTATAATATGTTATGATGTTAACTGTTTTTTATACTGTGTTATGATAGCTTGGAATTTCTGCTGTTCTTGTTGTGAACCGCTGTGAGTCGCCTAAGGGCTGAGAACAGCGGTATACAAATAAAGTAAATAAATAAATAAATAAATACTCCTCTAGAGTAGAAAGTGAAACAGTTTTAAGGAAGCATTAAACCTAGATCTCCTCTATAAACCAAACGGGAAAGGATCACAGAAAGAGTAGTATCTTACCTCTGATGGTTTTTAATCCAGGTCTTAATGACAGGTATAAGGACAATTGATGCCATTGCTGAAAATGATGGAAAGGGGGTCACAGGAAGCCCCCCTCCATTCCTGCCAATGGGCCAGATCTAGCCGTTTTTTTCAGCTGCGATCTGAAAACACCATCTGGTTGCATGCCCATTTTTGGGAGGAGCTTGGCAATGGATAAGGGGGTCTACTGGTATCTGGCAAGCAGAAACAGACCAAGGTTCAGTCAAAATGCACAAGCCTAGCTAGTACTTGTTGCAATGCAATTGGTTGCTTTCAACACTGAAGGTGATATATCTCTAAATGCAAATATCTGCATGCACTGCATTGGTCTTTCTGTCAGTTGAGTGATGAATCCATTTTGGGTTAAAGTCAGAACTTTAAAGGGGTTATCCAAAATGGTGAACTTATTGAGAGGATAGTGTCCAACATTTTATATTATTTCATGAAAATGTGGACCATTTTGCTTTGATTCATCAGAGAAGCACTAGTGCTTTCTCCAGTTTCAAGGAGGACGTTTGTAGGGAGATATTTCACTCTCTGAATATGGAGTTCTCTCTTTAACATCGGAGGGTGTGGGGAGAAGAAAAATACCTTAGGATTTAAGAGGATTTCACAAAAACCTTAGGACATCAGCCTCTATTTAAATCTAGATAGATACAAAATAGTCATTCCACTGAATTATCACCAGACCTTCCCTTCATATGATTTACTCCTCTCCTTTTCTCCACAGGAAATGGGAAAGAGTTTCAAGACATCTCCTTGATGGTTCTGCTTTCTGGACACACATTAAGGGAACCTTCCTTCCTTCCTTCCTTCCTTCCTTCCTTCCTTCCTTCCTTCCTTCCTTCTTTCCTTCCTTTCTGAAAAGTACAGTGCATTTTCACAGTGAAATTAAAAGCTTTCCAAAGGTCAATGCCATTTGTTCTTCCTGAGGATCCAGAAGTATCTATGACTGCTAGCTTCATGTGGTAGTGTGTGGAATTAATCTGTGAGTAAGAGGACTGGAGAGAGGTTACGAAAGAGAGAGAACAGGAGAGAGCGCAAGTGGGGGTAAGTTTCAGTGAAGTTGTAGGAACGTAGAAGGTGAATCTTCAAGCTTACAGGTTGTTTCTACGATTCATTCTTCCCTAGGCTAGATCTTGCCTTGACTGCTGGAGCTCTTCAATGCTATTGATGGATACATCCTGCTGTTGACATTTTCAGGAACCGGCCTGCCAAGGAACATTGCCTCTCAACCTGGTTCGTGGTTCATAACAGAGATATCACTCTCCATGAATTTGTCAGATTAAGGACAGAACCATGTTGATGGAGTGCCTGGTGTGGAATGGCTTTATTCAAGGCAGAGGAAGTGGAGTTGCACATTGATGTGGATACAGATACATGTAGGTGGTTGTGCATATGTTGGACCTCACTGAAATGACTAAGAAGGTTGCGTTGTGCAATTATTGCAAAATCCCATTAGAACAAAGTTGTGCTCCATGGTCTTCATTATCTGAGGCCATCATAGTTACTGGTCTTTACAATCAATGGTAACTGGTGGTTTCCTTTTTTTTTTTCCTTGTCAGGAGCAACTTGAGAAACTGGGCATTAAATCCATTCCTGTTTCCAATTTGAACTATCCAAAGTCCTGAAATTAATTCAGGTATAGAGTTCAACACTCCCAAATGTTAAAGTCTATTTCCCACAAACTCTATCTGTGTTCACATTTGGGCACATGGAAATATTTGTGCCAAGTTTGGTCCAAATCCATTATTGTTTGAGCCCACTATGTTCTCTAGATATAGGTGAACTACAACTCCCAAACTCAAGGTCAATGCCCACGAATCCCTTCTAGTGTTTTCTGTTGGTCATGGGAGTCCTGTGTGCCACTTTTGGTTCAATTCCATCATTGATGGAGTTCAGAATGCTCTTTGATTGTGCTGGTACAGCCGTACCAGGAGCTCCAAATTTATTTGCTTTGTATTAAATGTTTGTTTGCAGTCCAAGTTTTCAGGGACTCTGCAGATAGGTGGCTTCCTTTGGTTGCAGTCTTAGGGCAACTCACCTGTCCATCATTGTTATGTTTTGGTTCCGCCCCTTGCTCAGGGCAATTGGGAAGGGAAGGGAGCCATTTTTTAGTTAGTCTCAACAAGGAAAGCTAATGTACAGGTGTACAGGAGTTGATTATAAATTGTATGATTTTAACTGTATTTGTGTTTAGATTGGCTGCAGTAATGCTGGAGCGCCTAAGTCAGAGGAGTCCTCCATGTGCGTTGCCATGGAGACCGATGCAGGAGAGAGGGAAGTGGGAGGAGCTTAGAGGGGAGAGTTTGAAAAAACGACAGTTAAAAATTCAGTTAGGGTTTAGGTTTAGAGGAGTGAGCAGTCCAGGTTTAGGTTCAGGGGAGTCAGGAGTTAGGTTCAGAGGAGTGAGGAGTTAGGAGTTGGGAGAGAAGGAAAGGAAAGGTGGCGGAGTGACTTGTGAAGCAAAGCTTTGAGGCTTTGAAAAGCTGGGTTTGGCTATTGGAAGTTTCTCAGGCTAGTGCAGCCGAATGGTGAAACATAGCTGGTATTCTTTTAGTCTAAGGAGAGGCTAAAGAATAGTTTACTTAGTATTTGATCTAGGGAGGATCAACTAAGGGAAACATCCCTGTATTGAAACTTTGTCTGAAACAAGTGCTCTACATCAGAAAGATACTGTGTTACTTGAAAGAATGAACTGTTAAAGTTACAAGTATTATTCCAAGTGCAACAAGGAAAAGTTACGTCTTGCAACCACACGCTGTGTGCTTAATAAAATTGTTAACTTTTATTTGAAGATTGCCTCAGCTCCATCTATTCTGTGTCCAAAGTGCCATTTCTCACAATATTACAACTTACCTCACGTGGTGGCAGAAACGCAGGGAAAAGTAACCAAATAAATCTACATTCTTCTCTCCAGTCACGCTACAGTATATACAGTGTAATTACTACTAAGTTATTACTTTCTTAATAAAGGAGGAGGTGCAATTGAACAGCCTCCCTTCCAACTTGATGGTAAATTTGGTTCCTAATCGGCAACCTCCATTGCAAATCGGCCAGTTCTTTTTAAAATTGGGAACTGGGGTAAAATCTCCTGAATACTGGTTCCTTTCAAATTGGTGGCAACAATAAATCATCCCTCCGCTCCCTTGCTTCTTTTCAACAGGACATATGCAAGCTTCCTCTGTACAAAAGCTTCAACCCTTAAGACTTTCCGGGGGGAAACAGTCTTAAGAGCATCAAGACTTTCTGGGGGAAAACAGTCTTAAGAGTCTCCAAAAATTTCCAGGAAAACAGCCCTAAACACCAAAGAACTCCAGCTGGAGAACATCTAAGCCTTTACTGGTAGGTCCATTCGGTGTTCGAGAAGCAGTTCGATGCGGTAGCGGAGCCCACATCAGTAAGGGTTAGATTACAGTCAGCCTGGGAGAAGTTAAAAAGGGGATTTTCCTTTAAAGTAAAGAAGAAATTATTGAAGACAGTTGCCTGTCCTTCGTGGACAAGTTTAGGAAGCCACCAGTTGCATAAAAGCCTGGAATCATTTGTTTATCTTTACTGAAGACAAGAGAAGTTTCTGTTTGATTGTTCATTAATAAAGGACTTTGTTATACTTCACAAGCCATCTAAAGACCATTTCTGGTGGAAAACCACTGAGAACTTCTCCTTGGGCCCCCTGGCTTCCAGCTGGGCAAAGGTTGCACGTCCTGTTCTAAAGGAAATTCTTTACAGGCCCAGCGCGCGACAGAACATTGATTGTAGGTTAACTATAAATCCTAGTGACTACAACTCCCAAATGACAAAATCATTTATTTTATTTTTTTAGTGATGATCACTCCTTGGATTTGTAGGTGTCTTGTGGCCAAATCCAGTAGTTTTTGAGTTATGTTAATCCCACAAACAAACATTACATTTTTATTTATATAAGATTATCATCATCATCATCAACGTCATCATCATTCCAGCTATAGAATTGGGTCAGCTATCCCACATTCATGCCAGAGTAGGAATCCATAGCTAAAGCATACCTGAGAAGTGTTCGTCTAATCTGTTTAAAAACCTGAAACAAAATGAGATTCCACCTTTGATAACGGAGTCCATTCTCCTGGTGAGTGGGTCTTACTGTCAGAAAGTTCTTCTTGTTGTTTACTTCCTTTCTTGCCATATAAATCTATTGCTCTTCAGAGCAGCAGAAAAGAAGCTTACTACATCTCACACATAAGCCTTGTAGATATTGAAGCTGACTATCTTAGAGGAGCAAGAAGAACTTTAGATCCACAGGGCTTTCAAGGTCAAAAGTAATGCATTTCATTGCGCCCAGAAACAAAGAGTATTCACAATAACTAAAACTCTGGAAATGTTCTAGGTGCAGAGACTGCCGCTCTCTTTTCTGAGTAGACAAGCTGTTCTGTCGCGTGCTGGGCCTGTAAAAGCTGTCTTTTCTATAGGACATATACTTTAAGCCCAGTGGGAAGCCAGGGGCGCCTCAAAGAGAGGTTCTCAGGGATTTTTCTGAAGTGATGGTCTTTAGAGTCTTTAATGATACAACAAAGTCTTTATTATGGAACAAACAACAAATCTTCAATGGTCCAAACAACACTTTAAGGCTTTCTTAGACTAGTCTTCAATGGACTGGTACCTGACTTTGATTAACTAAACTTTCTCTGTAGGTAAAACCCTTTTTAACCTCTCCCAGGCTGCTTTCTATCTATGCCTCATCGGTATGGGTGCTACTACCGAGTCCAAGTGCGTCTGGGTATCGAGTAGACCTACCAGCCGAAGCTTGAAGATATTTCAGCTGGAGTTCAGTGGATCTGTAATGCTGTCCTTCCTCCGAGAATTCTTTGAGAACTTCAGGGCTGTTTTCCCTCTGATCCTGTGAGGCTGAGAGGCTGTGAGCTCTCAGCCAGAGCTTTTTGGAACCTTTCCCCTGGAATTTCTGTTTCTGTATCCCCGGATGTTCCTTTTCCCTGGATGCTCTTAAGAAAGTAAACTTTTCTACGGGACGAGCTGGTCTACGTCCTATATTATTTATTTATTTATTTAAAACACTTATATTCTGCCCTTCTCACCCCAAAGGGGACGCAGAGTGGAGCACGACATATATAAGGCAAACATTCAATGCCTGGGTACAATACATAAACATTAAAAAACATTTATCTAAATATTAAAATACACCATTTAAAATAACACAATTTAAAACCGTCCTAGCCATCCGCAACAAATCCAATTGGCCCTGTCATCTTTCCCATTATCGCTTCATTGCCCTGTCCCGAAAGCTTGGTCCCACAGCCAAGTTTTTACCATCCTTCTAAAGGACAGGAGGGAGGGGGCCGACCTGATCTCACAAGGAAGGGAGTTCCATAGCCGGGGAGCAATCTCCGAGAAGGCCCTGTCCCTCGTCCCCACCAATCGTGCCTGTGACAATGGCGGGACGGAAAGCAGGGCCTCCCCGGAGGATCTTAACCTCTGYGATGGTACATAGAGGGAGATGCGTTTGGACAGGTAATTTGGGCCGGGGTCATTTAGGGCTTTATAGGCCAAAGCCAGCACTTTGAATTGTGCCCGGTAGCAAACTGGYAGCCAGTGGAGCTGGCGTAACATGGGAGTAGTATGCTCCCTGTATGCCRCCCCAGTTATTAACCTRGCTGCCTCTCATTGGACTATTTGAAGCTTCTGAGCAGTCTTCAAAGGCAACCCCATGTAGAGTGCGTTGCAGTAGTCTATTCTAGATGTAACGAGAGCTTGGACCACCGTGGCCAAGTCTGACTTCCCAAGGTACGGGCGCAGCTGGCGCACAAGTTTTAATTATGTGAACGCTCCCCTGGCCACCGCTGCAACCTGGGATTCCAAGCTCAGTGATGAATCCAGGAGAACTCCCAAGCTGCGAACCTGTGCCTTCAAGGGGAGTGTAACCCATCCAGCACAGGTTGCGATCCTGTACCCTGTTCGGCCTTGCGACTGACCAGGAGGACCTCTGTCTTGTCTGGATTCAACTTCAATTTGTTCGCCCTCATCCAGACCGTCACAGCGGCCAGGCACCAGTTCAGGACTTGGACAGCTTAGCTACCTTGTGTGAGACTGCCCAAAATGGCTCCTTTCCCTCCCAGAAGCCTGAACAAGGGGCGGAACCAAAGCTTAATTAAGATGGACAAGAGGCCTGCTCTATAACTGCAAACTTTAACAGAAAGAAATAAAGTTGGAGCTCCCGGTACAGCCGTACCAGCACACAAGCAACATTTTTTTTTATTAAGGACCTTCTGTTACCAAATTACCGCTGGCAACATTTTTTAAGGAATGGGAATTACCTTGAACTAGGTGGTAAAAATGTCCACTTTTGTCTTTGTTGTGCTTTTGCCCATTGATTTCCTTTTCCCAATGATTTCACTCCTATTTAAATATTTCCCTGAATTTTACGAGGCTATTTCTGTGCCATTGCCGTCTCCTCCTTCCCCTTCTCTCTCTCCCTCTCCCTTTAGCAACCTTTCTTTCTTCCTCCCATTAGCTAGAGAGGTGGAGTGGTAAAAAGCCCGTCATTAAAGAAGAAACAATAACCGCCGTATGTGCATGGCATCGATTGCCATGAATCGTGGCAGGTTTGCAAGTCAAACAAACAAAACGGAGTCTTTAAACCAGCCAAATACTTGGGTCGTAAAGAGACTGCATTCCAAATGTAGGGAATATGTGGATTTGGCCTCTTTACTCCTATAGTGACCTTGGCAACTGGATGCTTGAGGCACTCATCCTCCTGGAGAGAGGCCCACCAAAGGCACCCCTGGTCCACACTTTCAGCCCATTCGTGTACAGTTTCCATCCCAGGCTAGCGAATGTGCAAGTTATTACTTGCAGGTAAAGCTGTAAATCTTCCCTTTATTACTTTTTATTATGTTGTTTCAACAGACTCTTAAAGCTGGAACAGCAACCGATTGATAGCAGCTTTAAATCTCAGCCCATATTATTTTGTTTCCTTTCTTGGATGTTTCCCTCCCACCACCATTCCCTCCATGAGACAAATTTTATAGGTCCCTTGCTGAGGGATGCAATAGTGAAAAATCACTGGGAGCAACATGTGAGGAAAATAGAAAAGCTAGGAGACGAGGAGAAAGCGATGGAGCGCCGATGGCCTTGGAGCCAGACAGTCAAATGCATTTTGATCTTCCCTGTGTGCTGGAGAGAAGAGGTATGTCAGAATTATAAATAAGTAAACAAATGGACAAATACTTTGGCCATTAGGCCTGGGTAACAATGCAAAAATTTGTTTCTAAAATCGATTTGTAATTGGGTTTTTTTTTTGTTTCGATATTTAAAATAATTACAAAATTTTCCCTTAAAAAAGTTCGGTATTTACGAAATTTCGTAAATATTTACGAATCGATTCGTTAAGATGATGCCCGCGTTGGCGCATGCGCAAAGCATTTACGAAATTTCGTTATTTGTATGCATCGTTAATAATGAATCGATTCGTTAAGATGGCGCACCACGTTAGCGCATGCGCAAAGCATTTATGAAATTTCGTTATTCGTGCTAATTGCGCTGTATTATATTATATATAGCACTTTGTGTTGGCAAAAGGAGCGCACTGGTTGGAACTACACAAATAATGAGCGAGCACTGTATTATATAGCACTTTGTGTTGGCAAAAGGAGCGCACTGGTTGGAACTACACCAATAATGAGCGAGCACTGTATTATATAGCACTTTGTGTTGGCAAAAGGAGCGCACTGGTTGGAACTACACAAATAATGAGCGAGCACTGTATTATATAGCACTTTGTGTTGGCAAAAGGAGCGCACTGGTTGGAACTACACAAATAATGAGCGAGCACTGTATTATGTAGCACTTTGTGTTGGCAAAAGGAGCGCACTGGTTGGAACTACACAAATAATGAGCGAGCACTGTATTATGTAGCACTTTGTGTTGGCAAAAGGAGCGCACTGGTTGGAACTACACAAATAATGAGCGAGCACTGTATTATAGCACTTTCTGTTGGCAAAAGGAGCGCACTGGTTGGAACTACACAAATGACAAACGCACACACAGGCACACAAGATTCTTTCTTTTTTAGAATATTTTTTGATTTTTTTTAAGAATAAAAGAAAGGTATTTTTCAAAAATATTTAAAAATGGAAACTTAACAAAATGCTCTCCCCGCTGTGGAGCCAACAGCCACAAGACAGGGGGAAACACACACACACAGGCTCACAAGATTCTTTCCTTTTTTTAGAATATTTTTTGATTTTTTTTAAGAATAAAAGAAAGGTATTTTTCAAAAATATTTAAAAATGGAAAATTAACAAATTAACAAAAACCACCCTCGCTCTCCCAACAACAGAATTAAGGAATTAAGGAATCAATGCAGGGAAATCCAGTTTAGCCAGCCAACCAAGCCAATGCAAGCCAATGCAAGCCAATGCAAGCCAATGCAAGCCGCCCTCCCGGACCTCCCTTCTCCCTCGCCTCCGCAACAATGAGCAAAGCGGCCACGCGGAGCCGCTTTTAAAGGGCTTCCCGGCCAATCAAAATCAGCCACGGTGCACTGCTTGGGTGCTTGGGAGCGCCGGATTGGCTCCCAGGCACCAGCATCCTCCATCCCATTTCCGAAACGGGCGGAAGCTCGTAAAAAGGATGGAGGATGCCGTTTCGTTATTGAAAAACCCTTCCGGGTTTGAAAAAATGTTTTGTATTCATTTCGTAATTGCCAAAAATAACGAATATTTAACGAATTACAAAATTAACGAACGAAACCGCCCAGGCCTATTGGCCATACTCTTGTATGTCCTTCCACATAGCGTGCTTAACTGTGTTGCAAGAAGGTCTAAGGTCTAAGGTGAAGGTAAAGGTTTTCTTTTGACATTAATTCCAGTTGTGTCCGACTCTGGGGGTTGGTGCTCATCTCCATTTCTAAACCAAAGAGCCAGCATTGTCCATAGACAGCTCCAAGGTCATGTGGCCAGCATGTCTACATGGAGCGCCGTTACCATCCTGCCAGAGTGGTACCTATTGATCTACTCACATTTGCTTGCTTTTGAAGTGCTAGTGTTATCGAGCCTCTTTTAGGAGGACCTCCCCAGCCGAGGAGATCCTGAGGACCGCACCAAAGAGGGTCCTGGAACCTTGGTGAGGGCAGCGAAGCCAATTCCAGTAGCGAAAATATTAAAATAATAAATCCCCACCAAAGCGGAAGAAGCTGGCGATCGAGGTGTCTTTATTAGCGATTCAGTTGAGATCGGATGCATTGCAGGAATAGTTCCACTACAAGCATAGCAATACAGAATTTACAGGCATTTTTATAGGCAAAATACAGGTTTGAAAGTTTCAAAACTCCCTCCCTCTTTGGCTCCTTAGCAAATCAGGGAGAGGGAGGCAGGACGGAAGAGGGACAATGTGTCCAGAGAGGATGATGACATTCTACTGTCCTGTGCCCGGGGGATCAGCCAGCCAAGGAAACTAGTTTTTTTGTTCTTGTGATGGATCAGTGATTAGGGATAATCATTTGATTCAGGTTTTCCCCTTCCAAGATCAGATAAGGTAAAAGGTGAGGCTGAGAAGGATGTTTGTTGTGAAGGAAAACTTGGCAGAGGAAATCACAGTCTGATGACCCCCTCCTAAAGTCAAATAATAACTCCAGGTCCCATTGTTCAGATGTGAGTTCCAAGTAAATAGGTGTTTTTGTGATTCCTGATTGCCTTTTCAGCCCAGCGGGCTGCTCCCTGATCAGCCTCCCAAAGGGCAAAAGAGTTCATGGCTGGGTCAGACTTGTGAAGGAAATACATAGAAGAAAAGTATATAGATCAATCACCCCTTCTCCATCCCACCCACCAGAGAAATTTAATAAAGAAATTATTTTCAAGCAATGTGAGTCCATGAGCAGGAAAGATGTCCTTGTGAGTCCAAAACATTAGGCAGAGCTGCCACGCTGGGATCGAAGCTGGTCCCTGGGAAACTACAACTCTCATGGAGGGCAGAAGTCCCAAGATCCAGCCGTTTCCCAAAAGCCTCGTGGGGTCCTTGTTGTTGTCAGTGCTTTGGCAATGTGACCAAGACTTGACCCTTGTTGTGTAGTCTGGTGCCCTTGCCCTTTGCAGAACTATAAGTCACTATCCCTTATTTTTGGGGGGGGGGGGTGCTCGACATCACTAGGTTGATAGAAACTGGAGCTAACAGCAAGTGTTCATGCCACTCCCCAGATTCGAACCTGTGACCTTCTGGTTAGAGAGTGCATGTGTGGCATGGCACACAGATAGGTCTGGAGCTCGGCTGCAAGCATGCTCTGGACCTAACTGTGCACCCTGCACACACTCGTTCTCTGAGAGTGCATGTATGGCAAGGCATGCAGATAGACCCAGAGCATGCCTGCAACTAAGCGCCTCTTACTCTGCAGGAACTGGCAAGCATGCATGCTTTCCGGGACTGCCTGCATGCCCCACCATGCCCCACCCGCAGCCAAGCAAAGCTTAAGATATGTGGGGGGGGGGGCAGTTTGAATGACCCCATGAAGGAGGCAGACTTGGTTTGGGCCAGCTAGTTTGCTGGCCCATGCACGTGAGGGGGCAGAGCAACAAGTTGGATGTAGCTGCTCCGTTCCCCTCTTTCAGTTTCCTTTTGACGGCATGACCCACCCTCCCTCCCAATGGACAGTGTGAGTATAGACTGGTTGCACATGGGCTGAGTAGGAATCTTTTTCCCCCAAGTTTGCATTGGGGGAGGGGGTTCACCTACGCATCACATAAAAGGCAGGCCCAGAAATTGTTATAATGGAAATCGCTTTAAGATTGTATAACAAATATTAGTTATACAATCTTAAAGCCATTTCCATTATAACAATTGTATGGTCCGATTCAATGTTCAAATGCTAGTTGTACCCACTAGCCAAAAACCTGGTTCCAAAACCACGTTTTCAGTTTTTTTCTGAAAGAAAGGAGGAAGGATGATGATCTAATGTATCTGGGGAGCAAATTCCACAAGCCGGGGAGGGGGGTGTCACCACCGAGAAGGCCTTTCCCTCATCCCCACCAGACATGTTTGCGAAGCTAGTGGGACCAAGAGCAGGGCCTCACCGGAAGATCTTAGACTGCGAGGCAGAACGTAGAGGGAGATACGTTCAGACAAGTAAGCTGGGCCAGAGTCGTATAGATCCAGGCTCCCAGAGAGATGAAATGGGGCAAGGTTTACCCCAAAAGCACGATCTTAGTGTCCAGTCTGACCCCATTGTCCCATGCAGGAATACACAATCAAAGAACTCCTGACAGATGGCCATCCAGTCTCTGTTTTAAACCTACACAGAACAAGACTCTGTCACATTCCAGAGCATATACTGCTTTTGCAAAGCTCTTACTGTCAAGAAGGTTTAGATGGAATCTCTTTTCCTGGGTGGTGAGGCAATTCTTATGGAAGTCCATGAGCAGGACATTAGATTGATAGCTTCCACTCCATGTTGTGTCCTAACAATTGACATTCAAATCATGATTGAGTAGCCATTGAGAAGAGCTGGGTTAAGGATCAGGAAGACAGCACCAATTCATCAGTTCTCCTTCCTCGGGAAGCAAAGCTCACATTACCAGCGCTTTTGAAGCTTACATCCACCCCCTGCTACTTTGTTTATCCTTCAGCCAACCTGCTGGTGTCAAAGGGTTCCTTCCGCTGCTCAGACCTGCGTCAGATGTGCTAAGAAGCTTGTCCAAACCTCTATGTCAGCAGCTTGAACTGCTTTTGCTAGAAAGGGTCTCACCATCAGGGATTCAAAGGGAGTGGGATCTCAAACACCACAACAGGGGAAGTCATGTTGGCACGAGACTGGCCTACTCAGTGTTTTTCTGCATTCATTTGCAGCTGGCTTTCAAAGGAAATAAGACCAGCAAAAGAGCTTTGGAGATCTAGATGGCAGAACCAAATAAACAAATTTCTCTGCCTTTCCTAGCTATGATGCAGAATTCCAAGGTAATGAATCTTAGGTGAGATTGCCCCCTTTTGCATAGTGTAAGAAGATAGTTGTAGATGTTGAAACAAAGTATTGATCCGCCCTGAGTGCTTTCGGGGAGATAGAGCAGAATATAAATAAAGTTGTTGTTGTTGTTGTTGTTGTTGTTATTATTATTATTATTATTGTATTGTCGAAGGCTTTCATGGCCGGAATCACTGGGTTGTTGTAGGTTTTTTCGGGCTATATGGCCATGGTCTAGAGGCATTCTCTCCTGACGTTTCGCCTGCATCTATGGCAAGCATCCTCAGAGGTGAGGTCACTCTGAGGATACTTGCCATAGATGTAGGCGAAACGTCAGGAGAGAATGCCTCTAGACATGGCCATATAGCCCAAAAAATGACAACAACCCATTACAGGCCCATAGCCAGGATTTCGTTTTGCGGGGGGGGGGGGGGGGGGGGTGTTCAGGGGGGGGCTGAGTTTCGGGGAGGGCTGAGTCTGAGTGAAAGAGGGTCTAGCCTAGCAAACCTTTTGTATCATTACCCCAATACCCCCATGCATATGGGATATATTGAGTATGGTGATCAGATCATGATATGAATAAACATAACAGTTTAAATAATGCACCAGTAAGGCCTTTTCGCGAACCACCATGAGAATTTCGGGGGGGGGGCTGAAGCCCCTCAAGCCCCCCCCCCCCCCGGCTACATGCCTGACCCATTATTATTATTATTATTATTATTATTATTATTATTATTATTATTATTTGAAACACAACAAGAGGAGTCCACAGCAGACACTCTGCTGGCTGTCGAATTGGATCACACGTCCGACACTTCCCAAGTGTCTAGGACTGTGTGATGTATCGGCGAATAATGCGTGCAGATCCCAGTAAGGTGGCCTTCTCCAGCTGGCAGATGGTAATTTTGTCAGCACCAGTTGTGTTTAAGTGCAGGCCAAGGTCTTTAGGCACTGCACCCAGTGTGCCGATCAGGGGCGGCTCAACCCATTACGCAAAATAAGCATTTGCAGTATAGTTGATTTTGCCCAGGGGCGTTCTTGAGGCGCTCTAGGGGGAAAATAGACCTTATGTGAGTTGTAGTTACTGGGATGTATAGTTCACCTACAATCAAAGAGCATTCTGAACACCAATGATGGAATTGAACCAAATATGGCACACAGAACTCCCATGACGAACAGAAAATATATATCAATGATTGGTGGGGGGGGGGGGTGCCAAAATACTGTTTGCTTACCATTGAAAATTACCTAAGGCCACCTCTGGTGCCGATCACCACTGGGACCACCTTGACTGGTTTGTGCCAGAGTCTTTACAGTTCGATCTTTAAGTCCTCACATCGTGTCAGCTCTTCCAGTGTTTCTCTTCAATCCTGCTGTCACCTGGGATTGTGACATCGATGATCCATACATTGTTTTTTAACACGATTGTGAGGTCAGGAGTATTATGCTCCAAAACTCTGTCTGTCTGAATCTGGAAGTTCCAGAGGAGTTTGGCGTGTTCTCTGTAACTTTTTTCGGCTTGTGAGCCCACCAGTTCTTTGTCACAGGCAGATGGTATTTATGGCACAAGTTCCAATGAATCATCTGAGCAACGGTGTTGTGCCTCTGCTTGTAGTCTGTCTGCGTGACCTTCTTGCAGCAGCTGAGGATGGGATCTATTGTTTCATCTGCTTCCTTGCAGAGTCTACATTTATTTATTTATTATTATTATTTATTAACTTTATTTGTACCCCACTAACATCTCCCGAAGGACTTGGTGCGGCTTACAAAGGCCAAGGCCTTCAATAAAACAACAGCATAACAAATACAACAATAAAAACTCAAAAAAGCAACCCAATAAACATTAAAGCAATAAACAGTAAACATTAAACAATAACATCATGACACATTTAAAAACAAGGGGGCGGGTCAAATACAATGAATAAAATTAAAAGTGCTGGACATGACAGGTGAAATGTAAAGGATTTTAGAGGTAGGTGCGATGTGCAGACAATCTTAAATCTCTAATAAAGTGCGTTTGGGACATGATGCTGGGAGTTTCCTATTCTGGAAAGGCACACTGGAACAGCCAGGTCTTCAAGCTCTTCCTAAAGACTGCCAACGTTGGGGCTTGTCTGATGTCCTTGGGGAGAGAGTTCCAGAGTCGGGGGGCTACCACAGAGAAGGCCCTGTCCCTCGTCCCCACCAAATGCGCTTGTGACGCAGGTGGAATCGTGAGCAGGGCCTCTCCAGATGAATGGAGGGATCGTGTGGGTTCATATACGGAGATGCGGTCACGCAGGTAGGCAGGTCCCAAACCGTTTAGGGCTTTGTAGGTAAGCACCTGCACCTTGAATTGGGACCGGAAAATGAACGGCAGCCAATGGAGCTCCTTAAACAGGAGGGTTGACCTCTCTCTGTAAGGAGTACCAGTTACCTGGCCGCCACCCGTTGGACCAGTTGGAATTTCCGAGCCGTTTTCAAGGGCAGCCCCAAGTAGTACGCATTACAGTAGTCCAATCTAGATGTGACTAAGGCATGGACCACTCCAGCCAGATCAGCCTTTACGAGGTACGGTTGCAGTTGGCACATGAGTCTCAATTGTGCAAAAGCCCTCCTGGTCACCGCTGACGCCTGAGCCTCAAGTGTAAGTGATGAATCCAAGAGGATCTGTTGTCGACTATTGTCGACTTTTCAATTCTGGCTTTGATGGCATTGGTTCGAATGGCTTGTTCTTGGGCTGCCAAAATCAGGCCCTCCTTTGTCTCCTTTTTCAGAGAGCCACAGCCATGTTTTTTCTTTGTCAATTTGGCTCTCAATTTTTCTCAGGAACTGTCAATGGAGAGCCTTCTTTTGCCAGATTTATTATTATTATTATTATTATTATTATTATTTTGAGTTCTAGACTGGAGATCAGCAGATTTCTCTTGCTGTTTAGAAGTCTTGGGATATATATATCTCTGTGTGTGTGTGTCTTTAGTGCCTACATTTTCAATCTATTGTGCAGCCGTTTAGCTCCATGAATCCCATTAAACTTGGAAAGGCCCAATCAAGTGTTCAGCAGCAAATGGAAAATGCGCCAGGTACTTGAGCACTGAAAACGACTCCTCTTTTCTTTCCTGATGAGCAAGTAACATCTCTGCTGATGGAAACACGCTCCTCCAATTGAACTGGAGTCAGAGAAGCACCATTTACAATATCAGCCATACATCCTAGGACTCGGAAGGGCAGGTTGAAGAGCATGACCAAAGAGTTGAAACCAGCATCCATTTCCATTTGCAAGCTTCAGCACAAGAAAATCCGGAGCTGATCTGGCTTTTCTCATCAGTGCAGATGTCTCCTGTAGACAAGGCCAATGTCCACTAGACTGATAACCAACCAGGTATGCGCTAGAACTGGATTTGCTATTCAATGGATCTACTTTAGTTAGAATTCAAGCCTAAAATAAATACATTATAAAATAAATATACTCTGAGCATAAATAATTTTAATTGGATAATAATTTATTATTATAATAAATTATTATTATAAATAATAATAATAGTAGTAGTAGTAGTTGTGGAATAATAATAATAATTCAATTTTAATTGAATTATTATTATTATTATTATTATCTCAGTTGCTGCAAGAAGATCGCACAGACAGACTACAAGCAGAGGCACAACACCGTTGCTCAGGTGATTCATTGGAACTTGTGCCACAAATACCATCTGCCTGACAAAGTACTGGTGGGATCACAAGCCGGAAAAAGATACAGAAAACGAACATGTCAAGCTACTCTAGGACTTCCAAATTCAGGACAATACTCCTAACCTCACGATCATGTTAAAAAGACAAAGTATGGATTGTCGATGTTGCAATCCCAGGCAACAGCAGGATTGAAGAGAAACAACAGGAAAAACTGACACAATATGAGGATTTAAAGATCGAACTGCAAATATTCTGGCACAAGGCAGTCAAGGTGGTCCCAGTGGTGATAGGCACACTGGGTGCAGTTCCTAAAGACCTTGGCCTGCACTTAAACACAATCGGCGCTGACAAGATTACCATCTGCCAGCTGCAGAAGGCCACCTTACTGGGATCTGCACGCATTATTCGCCGATACATCACACAGTCTTAGACACTTGGGAAGTGTCCGACGTGTGATCCACTACAACAGCCAGCAGAGTGTCTGCTGTGCACTCATCTTGTTGTGTATCTAACAACAACAACAACAACAACATTGCAGACTAACAAAGTTCTGGAACACAATATTGATCAATAATATTGATCATATCCTCAGCTGCTGCAAGAAAATCATACAAATGGACTACAAACAGAGGCACAACTCTGTGGTGCAAATGATTCATTGGAACTTATGTCACAAGTACCACCTGCCAATAGCAAAGAACTGGTGGGATCATAAACCTGCAAAGATAGTAGAAAATGAACACGCAAAAATACCGTGGGACTTTCGAATCCAGACTGACAAAGTTTTGGAACACAATACACTGGACATCACGATTGTGGAAAAGAAAAAAAATGGTTTATTGATGTTGTCATACCAGGTGACAGTGCATTGAGGATAAACAACAGGAAAAACTCAGCCATTATCAGGACCTCAAAATCAAACTGCAAAGGCTCTGGCACACTGGGTGCCGTGCCAAACTCCACCAATAATCGAATTGAGTCAAACTTGGCACACAGAATTCTCATGGCGAACAGAAAATACTGGAAGGGTTTGGTGGCATTGACCTTGAGTTTTGGAGTTGTAGTTGGACTCAAACAATGATGGATCTGGACCAAACTTGGCACGAATATTCCATATGCCCAAATATGAACACAGATGGAGTTTAAGGGAAATAGACCTTGACATTTGGGAGTTGTAGTTGCTGGGATTTATAGTTCACCTACAATCAAAGAGCATTCGGAACCCTACCAACGACTGAATTGAGCCAAACTTCCCACACAGAATTTCCATGACCAACAGAAAATATTATGTTTTCTGATGGTCTTCCGTGACCCCTCTGACACCCCTTCATGACCCCTCCAGGGGTCCCGACCCCCAAGTTGAGAAACACTGACCTAGTTAAAATGATGTCAAACTGCCTTAATTCTGCAATGTAGACTCCTGCTGGTATTTTTTGTCCGATGGGGAATAGCAGTTATCTATTCAAAGCTGCAGAAGTGCACATGTGGGTACCATTATGCGCAGATGTGTTAAGCATTGATACACATTGTGCTTGCAACCCAGTATGCCCATTTAGCATGGCGATTCAGTAGCAAGGTGACATTGCACGAATTCTGTGAGCACAATGCTACACTTTGTCACCTCTATGTAAGGACCTGGATAATGACTTTTGGAATTACCATGGGTGCATTTGGATACAATAAATGCCCCCTACGGCAAAGTGAACCAGGAGACAGTTGACGGAGGATGATGAAAACCCAACTGATCAATAGATTCTCTCTCTCTCAATCTCTCTGTCTTTCACACAAGTTCTCATTGTAAGTGTTCTCCTAACTTTCATTTACAGTCCACACTGGCTCCCATAGCAATCATTGGGGTTTTTCGTTTATAGTCTAAAATTGTGATTAGAAGGCCAGAGAAAGGGTGTATATATGTGTGTGTGTGTTATCTAGGGTTGAGAGTGTCACAGCTTTGTCTACACAGAGCTTTTAACTCATAGCCTCAGGGCTGAAAGAAAATGTAATTGTATTTGAGCCATTTTGTAGACTTCCCTCCCCACCCACCCCCCACTTTTCCATGAATTGGGGGGCTGAGTGAAGTCATTAAACCCTAATCAAAAGCAGCTCATCAGGAGTCAGTGGGGGATCTCCCAATTAATCTCAGCTGGAGTTCCATGGCCACCAAAAAATTAAAAAAACCAAAATGCTGGAGGCTGGGAGGATAAAAGTAATGAAATTAATGGGGGAATTCAAATGCGACTCGGGTGTGCTGCCATGTAACTTCATCGCCTCTTCAACTAAGCTAGTTTCCACTCCAGTAACCCAAGAGGAAGGTTTCTCAGGCAGTATAGATTCCTAGTCCAACACTCAAACCACTACTTATAGAATCATAGAATCATACAGTTGGAAGAGCCCTCATGGGACATCCAGTCCAACCTCCTGCCAAGAAGCAGGAATATTGCATTCAAAGCACCCCCGACAGATGGCCATCCAGCCTCTGTTTAAAAGCTTCCAAAGAAGGAGCCTCCACCACACTCTGGGGCAGAGAGTTCCACTGCTGAATGGCTCTCACAGTCAGGAAGTTCTTCCTCATGTTCAGATGGAATCTCTTTCTTGTAGTTTGAAGCCATTGTTTCGCGTCCTAGTCTCCAGGGAAGCAGAAAACAAGCTTGCTCCTCCTCCCTGTGGCTTCCTCTCACATATTTATACATGGCTATCATGTCTCCTCTCAGCCTTCTCTTCTTCAGGCTAAACATGCCCAGCTCCTTAAGCTGCTCCTCATAGGGCTTGTTCTCCCGATCCTTGATCATTTTAGTTGCCCTCCTCTGGACATATTCCAGCTTGTCAATATCTCTCTTCAATTGGGGTGCCCAGAATTGGACACAATATTCGAGGTGTGGTCTAACCATGGCAGCACAGAGCATGGGTAGCATGACTTCCCTAGATCTAGACAGTATGCTCCTATCGATGCAGGACAAAATCCCTTTGGCTTTTTTTTTTTTTTGCCACCACATCACATTGTTGGCTCATGTTTAACTTGTTGTCCACGAGGACTCCAAGATCTTTTTCACACGTACTGCTCTCGAGCCAGGCATCCCCCATTCCATATCTTTGCCTTTCATTTTTTTCTACCCAGGTGGAGTATCTTGCATTTGTCCCTAATGAACTTCATTGTGTTAGTTTTTGCCCATCTCTCTAATCTGTTTAGATTGTTTTGAATTCTGCTCCTGTCTTCTGGAGTATTAGCTATCCCTTCCAATTTAGTGTTGTCTGCAAACTTGATGATCCTGCCTTCTAACCCTTCATCTAAGTCATTAATAAAGATGTTGAACAGGACCGGGCCCAGGATGGAACCCTGCGGCACTCCACTCATCACTTCTTTCCAGGATGAAGAGGAAGCATTGGGGAGAATCACCCTCTGGGTTCATCCATTTAACCAATTACAGATCCACCTCACCATAGTTTTGCCTAGCCCACATTGGACTGGTTTGTTTGCCAGAAGGTCATGGGGGACCTTGTCGAAGGCCTTCCTGAAATCCAGGTACGCTACATCCACAGCATTTCCCGCATCCAGCCAGCTTGTAACTCTTCACACTGCCTCGCACACTGGAGAACAACAAATCTCTGGGAAAGCATGAAAGGCAGAAGATACAAGAAGGGGAAAGGAAAAGACACAAGTGCATCCTGGTGGTTGAGGCTCATCGCTCTCAGTACAAGACTTTTGTAAGACGTCTTGGACATCAGGGTTTAAATCCTGGTTTGGACATGGAAACCCAGTGGATGACCTTGGGTATGTTACACTCAGTCACAGAGGAAGCCAATAGAGAACTGAGTTGCCAAACAGCCCAGAAAACTCACAGCAACCCACTGATTTCAGCCATGAAAATTTTTGACAACACAATGGAGAACTTCCTCTAAATAAACCTTGTCAAAAACAAGATAAGAAAGTACAATGTACTAATATCTGACTGCTCTTCTCAGATGCTAGAGTAGTGGTTCTCAACCTGTGGGTCCCCAGGTGTTTTGGCCTACAACTCCCAGAAATCCCAGCCAGTTTACCATCTGTTAGGACTTCTGGGAGTTGAAGGCCAAAAACATCTGGGGACCCCAGGTTGAGAACCACTGTACTAGAGCAAAGGACAACCTCTCAGCAGATGTTGGGCCAAAGCTGAATGGGGTGGTAGCCGGGTGCTCTTCTCTCCATTAGATGTCAGAGCAAGGGATGGCCACTCAATATTTGTTGATCCAAAGGGCAATGGGATGGTACCTGGCTGCTCTTCTCTCCCTTAGAGGCCAGAGCAAGGGATGGCCACTCAACAACTATTAGGCCAAAGCACAATAGGATGGTACCTGGCTGTTCTTCTCTCCAGTGGAGGCCAGAGCAAGGGATGATGGCTCAACAGTTGTTGGGCCAAAGAACAACGAGATGGTACCTCGCCGCTCTTCTCTCCCTCAAAGGCCAGAGCAAGGGATGACCACTCAACAGTTGTTGGGTCAAAGAACAACAGGATGGTATCTTGCTACTCTTTTCTCCCTCAGAGGCCAGAGCAACGGATGGCCGCTCAACAGTTGTTGGGCCAAAGAACAATGGGATGGTACCCTGCTGCTCCTCTCTCCCTCAGAGTTGTTGGACCTAAGAACAACAGGATGGTACCCTGCTGCTCTTCTCTCCATCAGAGTTGTTGGGCCAGAGAACAATAGGATGGTACCTTGCTGCTCTTCTCTCCCTCAAGGGCCAAAGCAAGGGATAACCATTCAACAGTTGTTGGGCCAAAGAACAACGAGATGGTACCTCGCAGCTCTTTTCTCCCTCAAAGGCCAGAGCAAGGGATGGCCACTCAACAGTTGTTGGGTCAAAGAACAATGGGATGGTATCTTGCTACTCTTTTCTCCCTCAGAGGCCAGAGTAACGGATGGCCGCTCAACAGTTGTTGGGCCAAAGAACAATGGGATGGTACCCTGCTGCTCCTCTCTCCCTCAGAGTTGTTGGACCTAAGAACAACAGGATGGTACCCTGCTGCTCTTCTCTCCATCAGAGTTGTTGGGCCAGAGAACAATAGGATGGTACCTTGCTGCTCTTCTCTCCCTCAAGGGCCAAAGCAAGGGCTAACCATTCAACAGTTGTTGGGTCAAAGAACAATGGGATGGTACCCTGCTGCTCCTCTCTCCCTCAGAGTTGTTGGACCTAAGAACAACAGGATGGTACCCTGCTGCTCTTCTCTCCATCAGAGTTGTTGGGCCAGAGAACAATAGGATGGTACCTTGCTGCTCTTCTCTCCCTCAAGGGCCAAAGCAAGGGATAACCATTCAACAGTTGTTGGGTCAAAAAACAATGGGATGGTACCTTGCTACTCTTCTCTCCCTCAGAGGCCAGAGCAAAGGACAACCTCTCACCAGATGTTGGGCCAAAGCAGAATGGGATGGTACCTGGCTGCTCTTCTCTCCATTAGATGTCAGAGCAAGGGATGGCCACTCAACAGTTGTTGGGCTAAAGAACAATGGGATGGTACCCTGCTGCTCTTCTCTCCCTCAGAGTTGTTGGGCCAGAGAACAACAGGATGGTATCTTGCTGCTCTTCTCTTCCTCAGAGGCCAGACCAAAGGATGGCCACTCAATAGTTGTTGGGCCAATGAACAACGGGATGGTACCTGGCTGCTCTTCTCTCCCTCAGAGGCCAGAGCAAGGGATGACCACTCAACAGTTGTTGAGCCAAAGAACAACAGAATGGTACCATGCTGCTCTTCCCTCCCTCAGAAGCCAGAGCAGGACAGCTGGACTATAGAGGGAGGCCTTATTCCTAATGGTTCTTCTCTAGTTTTGATCAACAGGAGGATTGAGCCCACTGTTCGACATCTCAACATTGAGAAAAAATGGAGAGCATGTAGAGAAATAGAAACGCTCAACCTCTAATACATCTGAGGAATGGATAGCTGCATACATAATTGAAGCTTGTCACGGCCTACAGCAATAACAGGGAGATATATACCTTTCCCATAAGGGTTAAAATGTTTAAGCACATTTGAAACAGATGAAAATGAAAGCAAGGGATGGGGGAGGAGGCTTGCCACAGCGTTTGCCTGCAGAGGCCTCCTTTTTATCACAAATCATGGTGCCCCACACAGGACATGAGTAATAAGGGAGCCAAGGCTCTCGGCAAGATTGAACGAGGGATATTATTTTTCCCTCCCCCAAATGTGTCGGTTTCTCTCCCTTTCAGCTTTTAAAAAAACCGCTTGAGGCCAACCAAACCATGCTGGTCAAAAGCAGGGAATCAATGCCCTCGTTCTAATTTGAAAGTTCAGCACATGTGTTTCCTTTCTCGTTAATATCGCCTTCCTATTAACGAGAAGAATAGCGCTAGACTTCAAATGTTGCCTTGGTTTAACAAGCAGGAAAGAATAGAAATTTCTTTGCTCTGCGCATGGCACGGTGCCAGGAACCACCTGGAAAATCCAGATAAGGAGGGAAAGAGGGGGAAGGAAGCAGGGCGAGGTAATAGTAAAGCATTCACTCCAGACATTGGAAAAGGGAAGGAGTCACAGTCAGTCCCATCTCAATGGGGTTGTGAATCAGTCTAAAGGAGCTATCCATTGTACCAGAATAGGTTTGGTGTTGTAATTCACTGGGGGGAAACTGAAGCCGTGTTCGCAGTCCAAGAGTCAAAAAGCCAAAGGAGCAAACAGTAGCCAAAAAGCCCAAGGGTGTGTCTCCACAAACACAATAATAATAATAATAATAATAATAATAATAATAATAATAATTATTTATCATAGAATCATAGAATCAAAGAGTTGGAAGAGACCTCATGGGCCATCCAGTCCAACCCCATTCTGCCAAGAAGCAGGAATATTGCATTCAAATCACACTGACAGATGGCCATCCAGCCTCTGTTTAAAAGCTTCCAAAGAAGGAGCCTCCACCACACTCCGGGGCAGAGAGTTCCACTGCTGAATGGCTCTCACAGTCAGGAAGTTCTTCCTCATGTTCAGATGGAATCTCCTATCTTGTAGTTTGAAGCCATTGTTCCGTCCTAGTCTCCAAGGAAGCAGAAAACAAGCTTGCTCCCTCCTCCCTGTGGCTTCCTCTCACATATTTATACATGGCTATCATATCTCCTCTCAGCCTTCTCTTCTTCAGGCTAAACATGCCCAGTTCCCTAAGCCGCTACTCATAGGGCTTGTTCTCCAGACCCTTGATCATTTTAGTCGCCCTCCTCTGGACACATTCCAGCTTGTCAATATCTCTCTTGAATTGTGGTGCCCAGAATTGGACACAATATTCCAGATGTGGTCTAACCAAAGCAGAATAGAGGGGTAGCATTACTTCCTTAGATCTAGACATGATGCAGGCCAAAATCCCATTGGCTTTTTTTGCCGCCACATCACATTGTTGGCTCATGTTTAACTTGTTGTCCACGAGGACATTATATACTGCTCCATCTCCCCGAGGGGACTCAGAGCGGTCCCCAGGTAACATTTATTTATTTATTTATTTATTTATTTATTTATTTACTTTATTTGTATACCGCTCTTCTCAGCCCTTGGGCGACTCAGAGCGGTTTACAACAGTTTAGATATACAGGATACAAAATCATTATGCATTTAAAAACAAAAGCATCACAAGTCATTAACATCATTAACATCAGCATCAAAACATCAATACATCAATGTAACAAATCCATCCGGTCTAGTCGGTGAAATCAGAATCCAAAACTCATCCATTATTCCGTGTTCCAATAATCAGTCAATCAATCACACTGCTTAATCGAATGCCTGTTCAAACATCCAGGTCTTTACTTTCCTCCGGAATGCCAGCAAGGAGGGGGCCAATCTAATATCTGCAGGAAGGGCGTTCTACAGCCGATGGGGCCACCACTGAGAAAGCCCTGTCTCTCGTCCCCGCCAGGCGTGCTTGTGAAGCTGGCAGGATCGAGAGCAGGGCCTCCCCAGATGATCTTAGTGTCCTAACTGGTTCATAGGAGGAGATCCGTTCGGACAGGTAGGTTGGGCCAGAACCGTTTAGGGCTTTAAAGGCTAAAGCCAGCACTTTGAATTGTGCCCGGTAGCAAATTGGCAGCCAGTGGAGCTGGCGCAGCCGTGGAGTGGTGTGCTCCCTGAGTGCCGCTCCTGATAGCATCCTGGCTGCCGACCGTTGGACCATTTGAAGCTTCCGAGCAGTCTTCAGAGGCAACCCCACGTAGAGAGCGTTGCAGTAGTCTAAACAGGATGTGACTAGAGCATGGACTACCGTGGCCAAGTCAGGCTTCCCAAGGTACGGGCGCAGCTGGCGCACAAAACATACAAAGTAAAAAACAACATAACCATAAGATTAACAAAACAAAATATAAACATAAAAAAGAATGGCCATCAGACTGGAAAAAAACAACTTATATCACCATACCAAAAGAAAGGGAAATGCTAAAGACTGCTCAAACTTCTGTACAGTGGCCCTTATTTCTCATGCCAGTAAGAAAATGCTCAAGATCCTGCAAGGAAGACTCCAGCAACACATGGAGAGAGAGTTGCCAGATACACAAGCTGGGTTTAGAAAAGGCAGAGGAATGAGAGACTATATTGCCAATATCCAGATGCTGGATAATGGAGAAAGGCAGGGAGTTTCAGAAAACATCTATTTCTGTTTTATTGACTTTTCTAAAGCCTTTGACTGTGTGAATCATAATAAATTGTGGCAAGTTCTTGGTGGTATGGGCATACCAAATCACCTTGTCTGACATATGTTGTATGTCTAAAGCTCTCAAGAGCTTTCTAAAGATGGTACAACAAGGAGATTGGAGTTTGAACTGCAGTATATGATCAATGCAGGTTGAACTGCATTGGACTTCATTATATGGGTCTACAGTGACCATATACAGCAGTTCAAAAAGCATTATAGATCCACCCCATGTCAGGAATCAACCCAGCACCATTATAGCTGCCACAAAACATGGCACAGCTGTAATATGAGATTTGAATAGATGTAAAGCCAAATACGAATTCATAAAGATAGCAAACAACATTTGTGACTAGTAGCCAATAGTAGACAACAGCCTCCACCTTGGCTCCTCTACCATGGGCACCCCATTCTCCATTTTCTCTCCTGCAGGGGTTTGAACCAGTGTGATCCAAAGCATCTTCTTCTCCTTCATCTTCTTTCACAGCCACACGGCACAAAAGCAGCAGAACTATCGCCTTTCAAGCCTTAAGTCTTAAATCTTTCTGCACTGTGCTATGGCCAAAGGGACTGGCATTAGCCTAAAGGTTTGTTTCAGTAAATAAAGACAAGGGGGGAGACGGGGGAAAGGGAGATGATAAAATAGCCTTTATGCTTTTAGGATTTTTTTTTTTTAAAAAAACCCTTCTTCTCTGTCTTCTTACTCTTTCTTCTTTTCTTCCTTACATTTTTTTAAAGCAAGCAAGAATTAGATTTTCTAACTCATGCTCTCAACGGCGCGAAGGCACTAGAGAGCCAAGGGAGCCTCAATTTTCAAAGTCCTGCTTTGAAAGGGCCCGGTGGCTTGAAAGCCCATCTCGAATGTAATTTGCTTCTATGGGGTGGTTACACAATGAGGTGTGTAAATGCAATGCTCCCTACAGAGCTTCCTTTGGCTCTCGTTATTATGGCGATGCGATGTGACGTTTCTGGGAAACTGGCACAACGAGAAGCAGGCGTTCTCTGGGTCTTGGGTGTCATTTGCACATCAATGCCAGAAAGGGAGAGTAAGACAATTTCGTATCAGATCTTTGAAACTCCCCCCACCTCTTTTTTTCTTGTTCCCATTTTTTCTATTTTCTGCTTCCCAAATCTACTGTTATCATCACCATTATTTTTGACAGAATTTTTCTATGGAAGAGTAGAGTGAATCCCACAGCAATTTGCAATGCTGATTCGCTGGATAACTTTGAATGGAGGTAAATGGTTTTGTCGATTGCTCACGGAGAGAGGACTTATGACATGTTTGTAAATTTGTCCTTCATAAAGTTAGGAATTTAATCACATAACTCCCTTTATCTTCCCCTTCCTTCCTTCCTCCTTTCTTCCTGTTATCAAGCAATTTAGGGCAGTTTGTACATGGTGAGATCATGGACATGGAAACTGGGTCCATGCCTGGCAAGGCTTAAAGCTAAAATCCAAAGTTGCCAATCACAGAAGTTTCACCAGTTGAAGCAGAAGCCACCGAGGTCCATGCCTGGCAAGGCTTAAAGCTAAAACCCAAAGTTCCCAATCACAGAAGTTTCACCAGTTGAAGCAGAAGCTACCGAGGTCCATGCCTGGCAAGGCTTAAAGCTAAAACCCAAAGTTCCCAATCACAGAACTTTCACCAGTTGAAGCAGAAGCTACCGAGGTCCATGCCTGGCAAGGCTTAAAGCTAAAACCCAATGTTCCCAATCACAGAACTTTCACCAGTTGAAGCAGAAGCTACCGAGGTTCATGCCTGGCATGGATTAAAGCTAAAACCCAAAGTTCTCAATCACAGAAGTGTCACCAGTTGAAGTAGAAGCCACCGAGGTCCATGCCTGATGAGGCGTAAAGCTAAAACCCAAAGTTCCCAATCACTGAAGTTTCACCAGTTGAAGCAGAAGCTACCAGGGTCCATGCCTGGCAAGGTGTAAAGCTAAAACCCAATGTTCCCAATCACAGAAGTTTCACCAGTTAAAGCAGAAGCTACCGAGGTCCATGCCTGGTGAGGTTTAAAGCTTAAACCCAAAGTTCCCAATCACAGAAGTTTTACTGGTTGAAGCAGAAGCCACCAAGGTCCATGCCTGGCACGGATTAAAGCTAAAACCCAAAGTTCTCAATCTCAGAAGTGTCACCAGTTGAAGCAGAAGCCACCGAAGTCCATGCCTGGCACGGCTTAAAGCTAAAACCTAAACTTACCAATCACAAAAGTTTCACCAGTTGAAGCAGAAGCCGCCGAGATCCATACCTGGTGAGGTTTAAAGCTAAAACCCAAAGTTCCCAATCACAGAAGTTTCACCCGTTGAAGCAGAAGCCGCCGAGATCCATGCCTGGTGAGGTTTAAAGAGAAAACCCAAAGTTCCCAATCACAGAAGTTTCACCAATTGAAGCAGAAGCCACTGAGGTCCATGCCTGGCGAGGCTTAAAGCTAAAACCCAAAGTTCTCAATCACAGAAGGTTCACCAGTTGAAGCAGAAGCCACCAAGGTCCATGCCTGGCGCGGATTAAAGCTAAAACCCAAAGTTCTCAATCACAGAAGTTTCACCAGTTGAAGCAGAAGCCACCAAGGTCCATGCCTGGTGAGGCGTAAAGCTAAAACCCAAAGTTCCCAATCATAGAAGTGTCACCAGTTGAAGCAGAGGCCACTGAGGTCCATTCCTGGCGAGGCGTAAAGCTGACACCCAAAGTTCCCAATCACAGAAGTTTCACCAGTTGAAGCAGAAGCCACCGAGGTACTTTATAGAATCCAGCCAGAAAAAATGACAGCAAGCAGTAAAGAAGCTGACATGTTTTGCAACAATAAAACATATATTTTTATACAGTACAGTATTTTCTTTTTGTGCCCACCCAGCAGGGCCGGCTTTGCGCTGATTGGTAGAGCCGACCTTGACATCCCAAGCAGGTGGGAGACTTCCCTCTATGACAGTGGTTTCCAACCTGTTGGCCATGGCCAACTGGTGGGCCACAAGACCTAAAATAAGGTCCGTGGCTCTATTAAATATGGTTTTCTGTGGGTGAGCAGATGGCAAGTACTGGATGGCATATGTTTTGTATCAGAAACTTCTTCAGGCTAAACATGCCCAGCTCTTTAAGCTGCTCCTCATAGGGCTTGTTCTCCAGACGCTTGATCATTTTAGTCGCCCTCCTCTGGACACATTCCAGCTTGTCAACATCTCTCTTGAATTGTGGTGCCCCGAATTGGACACAATATTCCAGATGTGGGCTAACCAAAGCAGAATAGAGGGGTAGCATGACTTCCCTAGATCTAGGCACTTTGCTCCGATGGATGCAGGCCAAAATCCCATTGGCTTTTTTTGCTGCCGCTTATGTTTAACTTGTTGTCCACGATCTTTTTCACACGTACTGCTCTCGAGCCAGGCATTATCCCCCATTCTGTATCTGTGCATTTTGTTTTTTCTGCCTAAGAGGAGTATCTTGCATTTGTCACTGTGGAACTTCATTTTGTTAGTTTTGGCCCATCTCTCTAATCTGTCAAGATTGTTTTGAATTCTGCTCCTGTTTTCTGGAGTATTGGCTATCCCTCCCAATTTGGTGTCATCTGCGAACTTGATGGTCCTGGAGGTTTTTAAGGAGAGGCTGGATTTATTTATTTATTATTATGTATTTATTTAAAAGTTTTGTATACCGACCTTCTCACCTCTCTTGAGGGACTCAGACCGGTTTCCAACCATAATATCACATACAATCAATAAAACATCATAATACATATTACAGTAAAACATTAAAACAGCAATTACAATCAATAACTATAATGGTCAGTCGTCACACTAAAATCGTTGCTCATCATCCTCCATCCATATCTCAGGGTGTTGGCTCACTCGTCGAATGCCTGTCTCCATAACCAAGTCTTCATCCATGTATAAATATGTGAGAGGAAGCCACAGGGATGAGGGAGCAAGCTTGTTTTCTGCTTCCCTGGAGACTAGGACGCGAAACAAGTGCTTCAAACTACAAGAGAGGAGATTCCATCGGAACATGAGGAAGAACTTCCTGACTGTGAGAGCTGTTCAGCAGTGGAACTCTCTGCCCCGGAGTGTGGTGGAGGCTCCTTCTTTGGAAGCTTTGAAACAGAGGCTGGATGGCCATCTGTCAGGGGTGATTTGAATGCAATATTCCTGCTTCTTGGCAGGGGGTTGGACTGGATGGCCCATGAGGTCTCTTCCAACTCTTTGATTCTATGATTCTATGATTCTATGATCTATAGTCTTCACCTGTTTCCTAAATGTCAGGATAGAAGGGGCGGTTCTGATCTCCAATGGGAGAGAGTTCCAGAGTCGAGGGGCCACCACCGAGAAGGCCCTGTCCCTCGTCCCCACCAGACGCGCTTGCGAGGCCGGTGGGACCGAGAGCAGGGCCTCTCCAGACGATCTTAACCATCTTGATGGTTCATCGGGGAGAATACGTTCGGAGAGGTAAACAGGACCGGAGTCGTTTAGGGCTTTATAGGTTAATAATTTATAATATTTATAAATAAATAAATAAATAATAAATATAGGTTAACACCAGCACTTTGAATTGTGCTCAGAAGCTAATCGGCAGCCAGTGGAGCTGGTGTAACAGCGGAGTGGTGTGCTCCCTGTACCCAGCACCCGTTAGTAGTCTGGCTGCCGAGCGTTGGACTAGCTGCAGCTTCCGGGCAGTATTCAGAGGCAACCCCACATAGAGAGCGTTGCAGTAGTCTAAACTGGATGTAACCAAAGTGTGGACCACCGTGGCCACCGTGGATGACCATCTGTCAGGAGTGCTTCGATTGCATGATCCTGAATGCCAGGGGTTAGACTGGATAGTTCTTCTGGTCTCCTACAACTCCAGGATTCTATGATTAATAACTAGCTATTTGAATTATGATTGGAAAGAGACCTTTATCCTTTGGAGTTGTTGCAGCAAAGGAGTAACCCGCACCTATTGAGCAGCCTAGCTGCAGCTCTTTTGCACTAGACTTCCTTCAGTGTCCTGAATGTATTCTCTCCCTTTCCCATTTAAATGTACAGCACTGTGACTTCTTCTTAGTTTTTTTGGGGGTTGCGTTGGTGATAGAACGAAGCAGAAGAGCAAAAAAGAGGGGCAAGGGAGAAGATAAATTAATCTGTTGGAAGGGATCCAGGAATGAAAGATAGAGATGATTAAGGGTTTAGAGAAGGATTGACCCTATGAGGAAGGATTAAAGGAACTAATTATGTACAGCTCAGATAACGAAGGACTAAAGAGGTGATTTAATAACAGCCTGTAAATACTTGGAGGCTACCAGCATGAAAGAAGGAAGCAGGTTGGTTTTTCTGGGTTTTTTTAAAAAAGCATAGTTCACTGAACAGCGACGCAAAGGAATGGAAAGAAACAGAGCAAGAAGGATTTAATCCCGTCATTAGGGCAACTAGGTTGATGATAAACAGAGGTAAGAGTGGGGTTGGGAAGACTGGATGATGGACGAGGAATCATAGAATCAAAGAGTTGGACGAGACCTCATGGGCCATCCAGTCCAACCCCCTGCCAAGAAGCAGGAATATTGCATTCAAATCACCCCTGACAGATGGCCATCCAGCCTCTGCTTAAAAGCTTCCAAAGAAGGAGCCTCCGCCACACTCCGGGGCAGAGAGTTCCACTGCTGAACGGCTCTCACAGCCAGGAAGTTCTTCCTCCTGTTCAGATGGAATCTCCTCTCTTGTACTTTGAAGCCATTGTTCTGTGTCCGAGTCTCCAAGGAAGCTGAAAACAAGCTTGCTCCCTCCTCCCTGTGGCTTCCTCTCACATATTTATACATGGCTATCATATCTCCTCTCAGCCTTCTCTTCTTCAGGCTAAACATGCCCAGCTCCTTAAGCCGCTCCTCATAGGGCTTGTTCTCCAGACCCTTGATCATTTTAGTCGCCCTCCTCTGGACACTTTCCAGTTTGTCAATATTTCTCTTGAATTGTGGTGCCCAGAATTGGGCACAATATTCCAGGTGTGGCCTAACCAAAGCGGAATAGAGGGGTAGCATGACTTCCCTACATCTAGACACTATGCTCCTATTGATGCAGGCCAAAAACCCATTGGCTTTTTTTGCTGCCACATCACATTGTTGGCTCATGTTTAACTTGTTGTCCACGAGGACTCCAAGATCTTTTTCAGGACTCTAGGCACTGTACCATGATGGTACTATGAAGGTTGAATGAAAATTAATGCCTCCACCTTCTAACTCTGCCTTGGTTAGACGGCACCTGGAATATTGTGTCCAATTCTGGGCACTACAATTGAAGAGAGGTATTGACATGCTGGAATGTGTCCAGAGGAGGGCAACTAAAATAATCAAACATCTGGAGATCATGCCCTATGAGGAGCGTCTTAAGGAGCTGGGCATGTTTAGCCAGAAGAAGAGAGGAGATATGATAGCTTTGTATAAATATGTGAGAGGAAGTCACAGGGAGGAGGGAGCAAGCTTGTTTTCTGCTTCCTTGGAGACTAGGATGCAGAACAATGGCTTCAAACTACAAGAGAGGAGATTCCATCTGAACATGAGGAAGAACTTCCTGACTGTGAGAGCCATTCAGCAGTGGAACTCTCTGCCCCGGAGTGTGGTGGAGGCTCCTTCTATGGAAGTTTTTAAATAGAGGCTGGATGGCCATCTGTCAGGGGTGATTTGAATGCAATATTCCTGCTTCTTGGCAGGGGGTTGGACTGGATGGCCCATGAGGTCTCTTCCAAATCTTTGATTCTAGGATTCTATGAAAAATAATTCAAAAATAGACATAGTAGGCGCTATCCATCCTACTCTCATCCCTTACCCCTCCCACCCATCCTCAAAGAAAATTTAAAAATTGACTTCCCAGCCTCCTTCTGCATAAAGATATCATAAACTTCTCATTACTACATAACTAAACATTTAATACTTCTATCGAAAGGAAACCCAATCTTCAAAACCTACAAGTGTTTCTTCTTTTTTAAAAAAGACGGTTCCCGAAGACTCCTCTTTAATCAAAGCAGATGTTTTTTCTTCTGTTTTAAAGTAAGGTTTTAATTGGTTTTAATTCTACTGTTGCTGTTTTAATCTTGATTTTATGCATTTTCAATGATGTGTGCTGTATTGTAATTTTCTGTGGGATTTTCTGTGGGATGCGTTGAACCAGGGAAGAATCATCTTAAAATCAAAATGACCTTCACAGATTGGAGAGATGATTGGCCAAAGCTATCAAAAGGAAGTTCAACAAGGACAAATGCAAGATACTCAACTTAGGCAGGAAATGCAAAAGAAGGAAGGAAGGAAGGAAGGAAGGAAGGAAGGAAGGAAGGCAGGCGAAGGAGAGAGGGAAGAAAAGGAAGGACAAAAGTGTGGAAGGGAAGGATGGAAGGAGAAAGAATGGGGAAGGGGGGGAAGGAAGAAGGAAAGAAAGAGAGAAGAAAGGAAGGATGAAAGGGTTGAAGAGAACAGAGTAAGGGGAGGGGAGGATGAAAGATAGAAAGAAGCAAAGACAAATGGGAAGGAAGGAAGGGAAGGGAAAAAGGAAGGACAAAAGGGAGGAAGGCAAGGAAGGATGGAATGAGAAGGAGAGAGGGATGGAAGGAAGGATGAAAGGGTGTAAAGGAAAGATGGAAGGAGAAAGAAGGAGGGGAGGGAGGGAAGAAGGAAAGAAAGAGAGAAGAAAGGAAGGAAGGATGAAAGGGTTGAATGGAATAGAGGGAGGGGAGGAGGAAAGAGAGAAAGAAGGAAAGACAAAGGGGAAGGAGGGAAGGAAGGAAGGACAAAAGGGAGGAAGGGGAGGAAGGATAGAAGGAGAAGGAGAGAGGGAAGGAAGGAAGGAAGGATGAAAGGGGGGAAAGGAAAGAGGGAAGGAGAAGGAAGGAAGGAAGGAAGGAAGGAAGGAAGGAAGGAAGGAAGGAAGGAAGAAGGAAGGAAGGGGAGGAAGAGGAAGGAAGAAGGAGAGAGAAAAGGGAAAAGAGGAAGGAAGAGGGAGGGGAGGGGAGGAGGGAAAAAGGAAATACAAAGGGGAAGGAAGGAAGGACACAAAGGAGGAAGTGAAGTAAGGATGGAAGGAGAAGGAGAAAGGGAAGGAAGGAAGGAAGGATGAAAGGGTGGAAAGGAAAGATGGAAGGAGAAAGAAGGAGGAGAGGGAGGGAAGTAGGAAGGAAAGAAAGAGAGAAGAAAGGAAGGATGAAAGGGTTGAGGGAATAGAGGGAGGGGATGGAAGGAGGAAAGAGAGAAAGAAGGAAAAACAAAGGGGAAGGAAAGAAGGTGAAAGAGGGAGAGAGGGAAAGAAGGATGGAAGGAGAAGGAGAGAGGGAAGGAAGGAAAATGAAAGGGTGGAAGGGAAATATGGAAGGAGAAAGAAGGAGGGAAGGGAGGGAAGGAGGAAGGAAAGAAAGAAAGAAAGAAAGAAAGAAAGAAAGAAAGAAAGAAAGAAGAAAGGGAGGATGAAAGGGCTGAAGGGAATAGATGGAGGGGAGGAGGAAAGAGACAAAGAAGGAAAGACAAAGGGGAAGGAAGGACAAAAGGGTGGAAGGGAAGGAAGGATGGAAGGAGAAGGAGAGGGAAGGAAGGAAGGATGAAAGGGTGAAAGGAGAAAGAAGGAGGGACAGGAGGGAAGAAGGAAGGAAAGAGAGAAAGAAGGAAAGAAAAAGGGGAAGGAAGGTGAAAGAGGGAGAGAGGGAAGGAAGGAAAAATGAAAGGGTGGAAGGGAAAGATGGAAGAATAAAGAAGGCGGGAAGGGAGGAAAGGAGGAAGGAAAGAAAGAAAGAGAGATGAAAGGAAGGATGAAAGGGGAGGAAAGAGGAGGGAGGAAGGAAAGAGAGAAGAGGAAAGACAAAGGGGAAGGAAGGAAGGATGTAAGAAGGGAAGGGAAGGGAGAAAAAGAGATTCTGTGATTCTATGAATCTAAAATCAGAGATTTTGTTTTCTTCCCCAGCTTCGAAATGCCCCTTGTTTGTGAGTATGATGGGATTTGCAGTCCAAAAAAATATATGAATCTTCCAAAGCTTTCTGCCCTTGACGGAGGAAAGCATCTTCCTATTCGTCCTTATTCTATGCACTCACTTAAATTGAGTAAGAACACTTTTCCAGCATGTGAGGTACTCAGAGAAAAAAGAACAGGAAGCTGAGTGGTTTTTTTGTCATAGAGTTGCTAATGCAGAGCAAATTGCGGGGAAAGCAAGCTCCCTTTTATGGAAAGCAAATATCGCAACCCAAGAATATTACATGTTACCTGAGTATTTTATTACCATAGTTACAGGCCCAGGAGGCTGTCGGTTCCAATATCATATTGGAAAGACGGCTCAAGTAATGACAGCAATGGAGAAGCAGGAGGAGAAAGGCATGGGGAAGGCTTGGGACGGGCATTTGATTTCCCCAGAAGCATCCTGCGGGGCAAATATTCCAGAGACTTCCATTAAGCTGCAAAACCTTACCGTTTGGTCTAAGAGTCGAGGAGGGAGAGAAGCCTCTCAAATCTCTCAATTTGGAGAGATGGCTTCGCTTAACCCTTGGATGTCTCTCAGGACAACTCTGACCTCGCAGAAGAAGAAAATGAATGGGTGTGCAGAGAAATGGCCAATGTTGCTAGGGGAAGGCAGAAGTACGAGGGTTGAATGAAAACTAATGCCTCCACCTTCATAACTCCTCAACAGATGGCAGTACTGGTATGCAGCAGGTACTGGCTTGTTCAGTAGACTCTCATCTACAGTTCCAGTCGCCCATCCACACACAAATGGCCAATGTTGCTAGGGGAAAGCAAAAGTACAAGGGTTGAATGAAAACTAATGCCTCCACCTTCATAACTCCTCAACAGATTGCAGTACTGGTATGCAGAAGGTACTGGCTTGTTCAGTAGACTCTCATCTACAGTTCCAGTCGCCCATCCACACGCAAATGGCCAATGTTGCTAGGGGAAGGCAGAAATACAAGGGTTGAATGAAAAGTAATGCCTCCACCTTCATAAATCCTCAACAGATGGCAGTACTGGTATGTGGCAGGTACTGGCTTGTTCAGTAGACTCTCATCTACAGTTCCAGTCGCCCATCCACACACAAATGGCCAATGTTGCTAGGGGAAGGCAGAAGTACAAGGGTTGAATGAAAACTAATGCCTCCACCTTCATAACTCCTCAACAGATGGCAGTACTGGTATGCAGCAGGTACTGGCTTATTCAGTAGACTCTCCTCTACAGTTCCAGTTTGATGGGAAGCCTTAAGATTGAATGGTTGCATTGTTAAAGTGTAAAGTATGGAACCCTGCGCAGACGGTTGGTCAATGCGACTTAAGCAACATGCAGTCATTGAATTCTTGATAGCGGAAGGTGTCCTCTCAACATCTTTAAACTTAATAGCCCAACGATTATTATTATTATTATTATTATTATTATTATTAAACTTTATTTATACCCCGCTACCTTCTCCCAAAGGACTCGATGCGGCTTACAAAGGCCAAGGCCTCAATACACAGCATAACAATACAAACCTAAATTAAATTATAAACAATTAAAGCAATATTAAACAACAAAACCAATAAACAATACACCAAAACACAATAAAACTGGGCCGGGCCAGAGTAAAGGGTACAGAGTTAAAAGTGCTGATGTGACAGGTGATATGTAAGGATTATAGGGTAAGTGCAGTGTGCAGTGTGCGGCAATCTTAGTTCTAATAAAGTGCTTCTGGGACTTGGTATTGGAGATTTCCTATTCTGGGAAGGCACATCGGAACAGCCAGGTCTTCAAGTTCTTTCTGAAGACTGCCAATGTAGGGGCCTGTCTAAGATCTTTGGGGAGGGTGTTCCAGAGTCGGGGGGGGCACCACAGAAAAGGCCCTGTCTCGTGTCCCCACCAAACGTGCTTGCGACGCAGGCAGAATCACGAGCAGGGCCTCTCCAGATGAACGAAGTGAACGCGTGGGTTCATAGACGGAGATGCGGTCACGCAGGTAGGCTGGTCCCAAACTGTTCAGGGCTTTGTAGGTAAGCACCTGCACCTTAAATTGGGCTCAGAAGATAAATGGCAGCCAGTGGAGCTCCTTCAACAGGAGGGTTGACCTCTCTCTGTAAGGAGCGCCAGTTAACATCCTTGCCGCTGCTCGTTGGACCGGTTGAAATTTCCGAGCCATTTTCAAGGGCAGCCCCACGTAGAGCGCATTACAGTAATCCAACCTAGAGGTGACCAAGGCATGGACCACCCCGGCCAGATCAGCCTCGATGCACAGTACTCACATCAACACAATCACCATAAACAGCTTGCATTCTCTGATGAATCTCCTTTGGGTGACACCTTCTGCTGTCAAGAATTCAATGACTGCACGTTGCTTAAGTCACATTGACCAACCATCTGCACAGGGTTCCATACTTCGCACTTTAACAACACAACCGTTCAATGCTAAGGCTTCCCGCCTTATGTCAGAAAAAGAAGGGCACCTTTTTCCATTGTTGGTGGACATGTGACAATATTAAAAGATTTTGGATAGAGAGTCATGAAATAACAAATAAAATCTTGAACATAAGGAAGGAAATGAAGGCGGAATACTACCTCTTAGGTATTTTTGACTTTGATATAGAGAAGAATAAGGACAAACTCCTCTTTCATATGGTAACGGCAGCAAGGATAGTGGTAGCTAAAAATGGAAGAATAAAGAAACACCAATGACAGAAGAATGGATGCTTAAACTATTAGATATAATGAATATGAATATGGACTCTCTAGCGGAGCATCTGAAAAACACACAAATGACGGAGAAAAACAAGACTGACTGGTCCCCAGTCAAAAATTACTTCAACATCAAACAAATATAGAAAGGGAAGAGACAAGATAAGAAGACAACACCAATACCAAGACTAACACCCTCTATGGGGCGATAATCAATAAATTAGTTCACTAACGCTCCTCCCCACCTCTCCATCCTTCCTGCACATCCTCTTTTCCCCTCTCCCTTCCCCCTTCTTTCCTTTCCCCCTTCTCCTTTTTCCTCCCCACCCCACCTTACTAAACTTAACCCCTACCAGATCCCTGAGTATCACATTTTAACTAAAGATATGTTGATGATTGACACTCTCTCGATGTACACACTAATCAAAACTCTCAATAAAAATTATACAAAAAAATGCTAAGGCTTCCCGCCAAAATGGAACTGTAGAGGAGAGTCTACTGAACAAGCCAGTACCTGCCGCATACCAGTACTCTCATGTGTTGAGTTACAAAGGTGGAGGCATTACTTTTCATTCAACCCTCGTAGGCTTGTGCATGAAATTCATTTTTCCATTTCTTCTGTTTCTTCCGTTTCCTCTGTTACTTTCAGTACCTTCAGTACTTTGGGTTGGTGACTGTGTTGATGTGAGTACTGTGCATCGTTTGACAAGTAAGTTTAAAGATGTTGAGGTGGGGATATCTGACTTACCTGACAAACAAAGAGTTGGATGTCCTGTGACAGCAACCACCAAGTTTCACAAGCAAAAAGGTTGACAGATTGATTCAGGATGATCATCATATCACTCAGAGAGAAATTTCAAGCATAATAGGCATTTCACAAGAATGTGTGGGTCACATTATTGTTCTTCTTTCATTCTTTTCTTGAGCAAATTTTTAAGTCTCTCTGCAATTACAAAGCTAAATATTTTGTAATCTATGGGTCTATAATTTTTAACTCATTCTGGGTCAGTATTTTCTTTGTGTATCACTGAAATGTTTGCTTATCTCCACAAATTTGGTATCTCCTTAGATTCTCTTACTTTGTTCATTTTTTTTTTTTAGGTATGGTGTTAATTCTTCCTGGAATGTTTTGTAATATATGGCTGAGAATCCATCCGGTCCCGGAGCCTTATCTACTTTCAAATTTTTAATTGCATGTTTTATCTCAGATTCTGAAAACTCTTTGTTTAAGTCTTCTTTTTCTTCTTCTGATATTCTTTGTATTTTCCTTTCTCCCAAATATTGTGAATTTTTCTTCTTCTTGTATTTGGTCTTTTTTATAGAGATTTTTGTAAAATTCCATAAATTGCCTTTTTATTTCTTCTTCTTGTGTATATGTGTTGTGTTCATCTTTCAATTTTGTCACATATGTTGTTTCTCCCCCCCCCCCTTAATTTCTTTGCCATCCATTTTCCTGGCTTGTTGGCATTCATGAAATAATTTTGTTTCAAGTATTTCAGTTCTTTGGCTCTTTCATCTAATTCTAAATATTGTCTTTGTTTGTGGAGTAATTTTAAGTTTTCTACACTTTTATTATTTTGGGGATTTTTCTTCAGATTCTCCTCTTCTTGTATCACTCAGATTTATTTATTTATTTATTTATTTTATTTAGCAGTTTTGTATACCGGTCTTCTCACCTCTGTCGAGGGACTTGGGCCAGTTTCCAACAGTAATATCACAAACAGTCATTAAAAACATCATATTACATATTAAGCTAAAACATTAAAATAGCAATACAGTCAAATAATTACAATGGTCAGTCGTCACAATAAAATCGTTGTTCATCAATTGTCATCATCCATCCATATCACAGAATGTTGACTCATTCGTCGAATGCCAATTTCCACAGCCAAGTTTTCACCTGTTTCCTGAACGTCAAGATAGAGGGGGCAGTTCTGATCTCCAGTGGGAGAGAGTTCCAGAGCCGAGGGGCCACCACCGAGAAGGCCCTGTCCCTCGTCCCCACCAGACGCGCTTGTGAGGCCGGTGGGACCGAGAGCAGGGCCCCTCCAGACGATCTTAACAATCTAGATGGTTCATAGGGGAGAATACGTTCGGACAGGTAAGTTGGGCCGGAGTCGTTTAGGGCTTTATAGGTTAACACCAGCACTTTGAATTGTGCTCGGAAGCTAATTGGCAGCCAGTAGAGCTGGCGCAACAGAGGAGTAACTTCAAGCATAATCGGCATTTCACAAGAACGTGTGGGTCACACTATTGCTTTGATTGGCTATCGGAAGATCTGTGCATGATGGGTACTCAGGATGAGAGAACTGTAAGACACTGGTTGTGGAAACAGAGTGTCGACTTCTTCCATGGCAGCTTCAGAAAACTTGTTAATTGTTCGCAGAAATGTATCCAATTGTTTGGTGATTATGTGGAAAAGTGAATAGTGGTCATTAAAGAGCACATTCTAAGGATCATTTTTGCGTTTGAATTATTAAAATATCCCCATCCAAACCCAAGTAACGAAGGTGGAGGCATTACTTTTCATTCAACCCTTGTAATACCCCTCAAATCATTCTAAAGAGCGACGTTGTTTCAAATGAATGGTTCCATACTTGAATGAGATCATTCAGCCTCTATGAAACCAGGCTTTGGTTGGCTGTGAAGTCATTTGAGAGAAGCAGATATGCAATTTCAACTAACTTTGCTTGAAATCTGGGTGGAAATGTATTCAGAGGTCTATTTTCTTTGGGGAGGAGAGCAAATGAAGGTATTAATTTCACCCTCCTCAAAAAAAAAAATTATTATGCCGCTGATGAAATGTTGCTTCCATTCCCAAATGTCTATAATTTCAGAGGGAGAGACTGAAAAGCATTCATTCCACAGACCTCTTCCGTGAGCTGCATTTGCATTCTCTTGGTGTTCTTATCTGCATCTTTTCTCTCGGTGGCTAAATTGGATGTCTCAATGTTGAACCAAAGTTTTAAGTTACTGCAATCCTAGAAATTGGAGAATGGAAGGAAAAAATCATTAGAATATCCCTTTTTCTGTTTGAGGAGGACAAGGGGAAGGCCAAGGTAGCCATGTTGACCATAAAGCAAAGGCCAAAGCTTATATTGTTGTGACGAAAAAGGTACAAAAAGATATGCTACTCATTGAACCCTGCTGGATTTTTGCAACAGCCAGAAATGAAAAAGAAGAAAGCAAGGAATTGTCATAGGAGTCATATTGGGGGACCCAGAGATTCCTACATGAGAACCTTGGAGATCATCCAATGTGAATCTATGGCCATCCTCTGGTGGAAGGACCTAGAGATTCCTACAGAGAACCTTGTAGATCATCCAATGTGATTCTATGGCCATCTTCTGACAAAAGGAGCTAGAGAGTCCTATGGACTCCAATGGAGAACCATCCATTGCAATTCTATGGCCATCTTCTGGCAGAAGGAGCTAGAGAGTCCTACAGAGAACCTTGTAGATCATCTAGTGTGATTCTATCACCATCTCCCAGCAGAAGGACTTTGAGATTCCTACAGAGAACCTTACAGATAATCTAGTGGAATTCTATGGCCATCTTCTGGCAGAAGGACCTAGAGTTTCCTACAGAGATCCTTGTAGATTACCCTCCATGATTCTATGGCCATCTTCTGGCAGGAGCTAGAGAGTCCTACAGAGACTCTTGCAATCATCCAGTGCGATTCTATGGTCATCTTCTGGCAGAAGGACCTAGAAATTCCTACAGAGATCCTTGCAGATCATCTAGTGTGATTCTGTCACCATCTTCCAGTGGAAGGACCTAGAGATTCCTACAGGGATCCTTGCAGATCACTCTGCATGATTCTATGGCCATCTTCTGGCAGAAGGAGCTAGAGAGTCCTATAGAGATTCTTGCAATCATCCACTGCAATTCTATGGCCATCTTCTGGCAGAAGGACCTAGAGAGTCCTACAGAGATCCTTGCAGATCATCCTGCATAATTCTATGRCCATCTTCTGACAGAAKGAGCTAGAGAGTCCTATGGAGTCCTATGGAGAACCATCTATTGCAATTTTATGTCCATCTTTTGGCAGAAGGAGCACTTATACACTACATAACCCTTTTCCTTTACCTTATAAACAAAACTTTACAGTCACTTTAGTTGAGCAGCAACTTTTAGAAAGTGCTCCACTTCCATTGGGCATATACAAGAAACATTCACMTGSACATGTGCCTCGTGCTCCCCATTGAAATACTAATCTATATCCTGGTGAGGTTTGGGGGAGGACAGACCACAGATTATGGGACTTGCAGTACCTTCACTCACTTCCTGAGACCACTGAGACTCTCATTCAATGACTGATCAAGACCAAACTAGACACACAGTGCCCCCATGACCCACTCTACATCCTGGTGCAGTTTGGAGGAGGATGGACCACGGATGATGACACTTGAAGTACCTTCACTCATTTCCTGAGGCCACTGAGACTCTCATTCAATGACTAATCAAGACCAAACTTGGCACACAGTGCCCCATGACCCACTCTACATCCTGGTGCAGTTTGGAGGAAGATGGACCATGGATGATGAGACTTGAAGTACCTTCACTCACTTCCTGAGACCACTTTGACCCTCATCCAATGATTGATGACCCACTTTACATCCTTATATATTCCTTTGTAACCTTTCACTTATTTAGTTATTTTCAATGCACTGCTGTTGATCACTTTGCTTTCCAAATCACTGAACTTGGAAGGTGGCATTTTGAGAAGTGATTTGTAGCTATCTCTTGGAAAATATTCCATTTCAGGCTTTAGCAAATGGTGTTCAAAAGACTCTCAACATGAGGAGCTGACTATTAGGAACAGGCAGCAAGTGTTTAACAGTCACTAAAGAGAGACAATGGGTAGGCACACACACAAACACACAAATGCAAGAATGAAAATAACGGCAACTCGAGCTGAAGGTTGAAGCCACCTTGAGTACAATCTTGGCACAGCTCGAGACATCGCGGATCCGTTTGCTCCACTCCCCTGCCAGTTCTACTTTACATCAAAATCTGCTTTCAGTGCCACAGACTTATTAAAGTTGGGGATTGCGGTGACACACGTGTGTGTGTTTATTGAAACTAGGTCAGCAAGGGAAGCTCTCCAGATATGGGTTTATAAAAAATCCAAAAATGTTGCCTTAAGAAAAAAAGAACCTCCGTGGATGCCTGCCAGGCAATTTAAAAATATCACACTTTGTGAAGAAAAAAGCAGGTGTCGCCTTTCTGTTTTGATAGCACCGAATTGTTTGGTGGCTCCTGTCCTGAGATGACATTCTGAAGTTGGTCTGGAGAGCCATTAGACCATCTGATTGGCGTTCATCTTACACTAGGGCCTAAGAAACCCTATACCTTTCTAATGTGGTTCATCATTTTGTGGTGACCCCCAACCATAACATTATTTTCATTGCAACTTCATAACTGTAATTTTGCTACTGGTTACATTCCCACATAGACTACTGCAACACACTCTATGTGGGGCTGCCTTTGAAGACTGTTCGGAAGCTACAAATGATCAAACAGGTGGCAAACAGATTGCTCATCAGAACGGCATACAGGGAATATAAAACCCTCTGTTACGTCAGCTCCACTGGCTTCTACTGAGCACAATTCAAAGTGCTGGCTGTAGCCTATAAAGCCCTAAAACAGTGCTTCTCAACCTGGGGGTCAGGACCCCTGGGGGGGAGGTCACAAGCGGGTTGTCAGAGGGGTCACCAAAGACCATACAAAAACACAGTGTTTTCTGTTGGACATAGCAGCTCTGTGTGCCAACTTTGGTTCACTTCCATCCGTAGTGGAGTTCACAATGCTCTTTGATTGTAGGTGAACTATAAATCCCAGCAACCACAACTACCAAAGGTCAAGGTCTATTTTCCCAAAACTCCACCAGTGTTCACCTTGGGCATATTGAGTATTTGTGCCAAGTTTGGTTCAGATCAATCACTGTTTGCATTGTTTGCATCCATAGTGCTCTCTGGATGTAGGTGAACTACAACTCTCAAACTCAAGGACAATGACCATCAAACCCTTCCAGTGTTTTCTTTTGGTCATGAGAGTTCTGTGTGCCAAGTTTATTTATTTACAATATTTATAGCCCGCCTTTCTCAGCCATACGGCAACTCAAGGTGGGTTACAGATTGGCACAAGTTGGTTCAATTCCATCCTTGGTGGAGTTCAGAATGCTCTTCAAACTATAAATCCCAGCAACTACAACTCCCAGATGTCAAGATCTATTGCCCCAAAACTCCACCAGTTTGGGCATATTGAGTATCTGTACCAAGTTTGGTTCAAATCCATCACTGTTTGCATCCATAGTGCTCTCTGGATGTAGGTGAACTACAACTCTCAAACTCAAGGACAATGACCATCAAACCCTTCCAGTGTTTTTTGTTGGTCAATTTACAATATTTATAGCCCGCCTTTCTCAGTCATATGGTGACTCAAGGTGGGTTACAGATTGGCACAAGTTGGTTCAGTTTCATCCTTGTGATGCAACTCAGGGTAGCTTTCACCTTGCTCCAGACACCACCACACCAAAGCTGTAGGTTTTGTAGTGTATTGAGAAAAAGGCAAAATCAAAACAAAGTATAAGAAATGCAAAAGTTCCATAGGCAGGGCAAAGACTTAAATGCAAAAACAAAGTTCCCAAGATCCAAAGGCAAAAACATGAAGCATAATCCTTTAGCAATGGTCAAACAAGAGTCCATGGAAAACAGTTGAAAACAAGGTCCAAATCCCAGACTCAGGAAGCCAGAAGCGTGCTGCTAAAAGCCAAGGTTAATCCACAGAAGTTTGCAGGGGAAGAGCTACGTTGGACTGACAACCCCTGCTTGTCAGCTACAAGGCTAAATACCCCTTGCAGACATGAACGCATTGCGTTGACCTTTGGCACCCTTGGCTTCTCGCTTGCTAACCAAATGAGTGCTTCTTCGGAGCCTTAATTGTAGACGATCTTGCCTGCTCATTAATTCATTATCTTCAAGGCTATGTAACCTCTTATCTTGGTCCAACTGGACCAGATCACTGTGGGGAGGAAAAGACATCTCCACCTGGCCGTGTGGGAATTCACTCTCATTATCAGTCTCACTAGCATTCCTTTCCCCTGGGAACTGACTTGCTGTTTCTCCTTCAGCAGCCCCACCGTCAGCCCTGTCTGAAGCATGTACAGAAATCTGTAACCCATCATCCTCATCATCATCCTGTAGGAATTCTGGCTCAGAAGGCCCAAAGAGCTTAGCTTCAGACTCAGAGTCAAGCTGTTGCAACTCAGAGTAAGCTTCACCTTGCTTCCAAACACCACCACACAAGAGCTGTAATTTTAGTTTATTGAGGAAAAAGTCCAAGTCAAAATAAAGAATAAGCATTGCAAAGTTCCAAAGATTTAGGTTAAATGCATGTTATAGTTCCAAAGATCTTCAGGTAAAAACAAGAGGCACAGTCCTATAAGCAAAGTTCAAAACAGAGTCCATGATACAAGCAGTAAAACAATTGCCCCAAGAATCACAATGCAAGAAATTCCAAGCGTGCTGCTTTCCAGCTAAGGTTATTCCATGGAGCTTTCAGGCTAACAAGCTACGTTGAACTGACACTTTCTCTTCGTTTGGAAGAAGCCTAAATACCTTTCTAACATGAAAACATTATGCCCTCACCAACATGAAAGCATTGCGATGACCTTTCCCTGAGCTGGCTTCTCGTCTGCCAGCCAGGCGAGAACTCCACCTGGCCTGCAAATCAAGACGAGCTTGCCGGGTCAGGTCATTGTCAAGGCTTTCTGCACTTTCACTATCAGTGTGGGAAGTTGGCAAAGGCCTCTCCACCTGTTCGCTATCTACTTCGTTAAAATTCCTTTCTTCTGAGAACCGCTCTGTTGACTCTGCACTGTTTGTGGGAGCCTCAGAAAAAGACCTAGAAGCAGGCCCAGAGATCTGAGGCACAGAAGGCACAGAAAAAGAGCCAAGAATCTGAATCCCATCATCCTCATCATCAGAGAACATCTCAGCCACAACTCAAGCTGAGTCACAACACCTTGGTGGAGTCCAGAATGGTCTGATTGTAGGTGAACTATACATCCCAGCAAGAACATCTCCCAAATGACAAAATGAATTCTCCCCAACCCCACCAGGATTCAAATTTGGGCATATTAGGTATTTGTGCCAAATTTGGTCCAGTGAATGAAAATACATCATGCGTATCAGATATTTGCATGACGATTCCTAACAGTAGCAAAATTACAGTTCTGAAAATAATGTTACGGTTGGGGGTCAACACAGCATGAGGAACTATATTAAGGGGTTGTGGCATTAGGAAGATTGAGAAAGACTGGCTTCATACATCCTTTTCTTTTCACTTCAAATACTCACCATTACTGGTTCCAAGTAACTTGGTTCCATACAAAGCATATAGAACTTTGTCCATCCATAGCGTGCTGTCTATCCCTAAGCTCTGAAGTCCAGCTTTGGGGCCCTCTCCCATCTCTATCATATTGGCCCAAGGACAAAACTGAGGTTAGTGAAGATTTTTGAAAACTAACAAAGAAGTGGATAATGCTGCAGGGGACACTGAATGTGGAGCATCATCATAACACTTCTCTCGGTTCCAGAATGTTAAGAGGGGATCGTCCTTGGCCATCTCCATTGGAGGTTGACAGGAAAGGAGATATCCGCCTACTGTGCCCCTGTGTGATTATCCAACTTCTCCGAAACCCACCTGCATGCCTCCCATCCTAATTGGTTCCTGTCCCTTGTCCTCTGGATAATATATTCAGCCGTGAGTTTCGAGGATCTCTCAAGGCATAAGTTGTCAGCTCATCGGAAGGAAGCATTGACAGGGGAATTATGTCTAATCTCCTACATTCGAGCCTGATCATTCCAAAGGACTTAAAGAATGTTTGAAATAAAGAAGGACCTGTTTGTTTCATAAACGGCAGGGGGAGGGAGGGGGGAGAGAGGGAGAGAAAGAGAATTTGCTTTCCTTAGTTAAAAAAAGGTCCAACCTCTGAGTAAGTAAGCTTCAAACATGGCTTTGGCAAGCAGTGACCTCCTCCTGGCAACCTTTTGCTGGGCTACTGCATCCTAGAAGATCTTTCCAAATCGTGGTGCAAAAATGATACTTCTAAACCTTGTTTACTTGAATCAACAGTCAATAATTATTTGAAATCTTTCCTTTTCTTGGTATGAAAGTGTTATTCCCTGTTTAATTGTGTGCTCCTTACTTTGAAAGCAGTTGTTTATACTCTAGGACAGGGGTCTTCAAACTTTTTAAACAGAGGGCAAGGTCACAGTTCCTCAAACTGTTGGAGGGCCAGATTATAATGTGAAAAAAATATGAATGAATTCCTATGCACACTGCCCATGTATTATTTGTAGTGAAAAAAAAACGCTTAAAAACAATACAATAGTAAAAATTGTATCGCTTACGCTTGAGGCTCAGGCGTCGGCGGTGTCTGGGAGGGCTTTCACACAATTGAGACTCGTGCGCCAACTGCGACCGTACCTCGCAAAGGCTGATCTGGCCAGGGTGGTCCATGCCTTGGTCACCTCCAGATTGGACTCCTGCAATGCGCTCTATGTGGGGCTGCCCTTGAAAATGGCTCAGAAGTTCCAACTGGTCCAACAGGCAGCGGCCAGGATGTTAACCAGGGCCCCTTACAGAGAGAGGTCAACCCTCCTGTTCAAGGAGCTCCACTGGCTGCCGTTTATTTTCCGAGCCCAATTTAAGGTGCAGATGCTTACCTACAAAGCCCTGAACGGTTTGGGACCATCCTACCTGCGTGACTGCATCTCCATCTATGAACCCACGTGTTCACATCGGTCATCTGGAGAGGCCCTGCTTGTGATCCTGCCTGCGTCGCAAGCTCGTTTGGTGGGGACACGAGACAGGGCCTTTTCTGTGGTGGCCCCCCGAATCTGGAACACCCTCCCCAAAGATCTTAGACAGGCCCCTACATTGGCAGTCTTCAGAAAGAACTTGAAGACCTGGCTGTTCTGATGTGTCTTTCCAGAATAGGAATCTCCAATAACAAGTCCCAGAAGCACTTTATTAGAACTAAGATTGCTGCACACCGCACACTGCACTTGCCCTATAATCCTACATACCTCCTGTCACATCAGCACTTTTAATCTTGTACCCATTACTCTGGCCCGGCCCAGTTTTATTGTGTCTTAGTGTATTGTTTATTGCTTGTTGTTTATATTGCTTTAATAGTTTTTAATTTGCTTTAGGTTTTGTATGTTATATTGTGTGTTGAGGCCTTGGCCTTTGTAAGCCGCATCGAGTCCTTCGGGAGATGCTAGCGGGGTACAAATAAAGTTTAATAAATAATAATAATAAAAAAATGAAGAACAATTTTAACAAATGTAAACTTACTAGCTTGGTTATTTGAGAAAGGCATTGCGYGGCAAGCTTGGTCTTTATCAGTTATTTATGTGGCTCACAGTGCTCTCTGGAAGTTAGTGGAAGTACTGCAGGTCCCATCATCCATGGTCCATCCTCCTCCAAACAGCACCAGGATGAAGAGTGSGTCATGAGGGCTCTGTGTGCCAAGTTTGGTCTTGATCAGTCATTGGATGAGGGTTGCAGTGGTCTCGGAAAGTGAGTGGAGGTACTTCAAGTCCCATCATCTGTGGTCTGTCCTTCCCCAAACCTCACCAGGATATAGATTAGTATTTCAATGGGAAGCGCGAGGCACATGTGCATGTGAATGTTTCTTATATATGCCCAATGGAAGTGGAGCACTTTCTAAAAGTTGCTGCTCAACTAAAGTGACTGAAAAGTTTTGTTTATAAGGTAAAGGAAAAGGTTTATGTAGTGTATAAGTGTGTGGGGAGGGTTTATAAAGACTTTAAATAACGTATAACTACCTAAATCTATATGAATAAAAATGTAATGTTAGTATGTGGGATTAACATAACTCAAAAACCACGGGATGAATTGACACCGAATTTGGACACAATACACCTATCAGGCCAACGAGTGACCATAACTCATAACACTGAAAAACACAGCGGAAGGGACTTAAAAAGACAAAAAAGCAAAAAGATGCTACAGTGCATGCACAAAACGACTCCACCGGCAAACAAAACACACAATAACATATCCACACTCTCTTCTGGACTACAGCTCCCAGTACCCCCTAGACCAGGCCCTTTAGGAGAGGAGGATGATCCAAATGCACTGCTTCCAAGCTGCAAGCTTTCTTCTCCTTGGATTTCTTTGAGAGCATCCCAATTCCTGCATATTTCCAATTGCCTATTCCTGGACTAGCTGTACCAGCAATCCTCCAGATAGATAGATTAGATAGATAGGTAGATAGATCGATCTGGAGGACTGCTAGGAGTTGCAGTAAAAGAATAGGTAGAGAAGGAAGAAAGGGGAGAAAGGGGAAGGGAAGGGAAAGAAAAGGGGGGAAGAGGAAGAGAAGAAAGAAAAGAAGGAGAGAAGGAAAGAAAAAAGGGAAGGAAGGAAGGAAGGAAGGAAGGAAGGAAGGAAGGAAGGAAGGAAGGAAGGAAGGAAGGAAGGAAAGAAAGAGAGAGGGAAGGAAGGAAAGAGAGAGGGAAGGAATTGTATGTTGTTGTTGCTGGCAGCCTCGGCCTTTGTAAGCCGCATCGGGTCCTTCAGGAGATTTTGCGGGGTATAAATAAAGTTAATAATAATAATAATAATAATAATAATAATGAATGAGAGAAAGAAAGAAGGAGAGAAAGAAAGAAGGAGAGAAAGAGGAAGGTTGGACACAGCAACACGTGGCAGGTACAGCTAGTAACATATAAATATTAAAATAAATATAGCGTCCCTACTTTGCGGATTTTCACTTTTTGTGGGTGGTCCTGGAACGTAACACCCACAATAAGTGAGGGAACACTGTACCTCAAATGCACAAGCCTACTCTGTATTAATTCATGTTGCGTGTAGTGTACTAATTTTTTTCCTTTTTCCTCCATCTATGGATCTGAATTTTCTCCATGTTATGAAAGACCCTGGAGACTAGAGATGACCATCTGTTTGTAACTTTTGAGACTGGTCTGGACTGGAATTTCTCCTGCCTGTTCTTCTAACTGTGGGTATACTCACCTTGGGATATCTACAAGCATTCAATAAAGCTTTGTAAGCAGGAATGAAGATCATACAACCTGCATTTGAGCCAAGGTTCTCGAAGGATAAAGCGAGGAGCTGAATTCTGAGCTTTTTGGTGAAGAAGTTGGGCGTCAATGTCACAAATACATAAAATCAAATAAAACTCAAATATATTTAGCAGTTCATCCCCTAGAAGGTAGCATTAAACACAACAACAAATAAATAAATAACACAGCAACAAGAGATAACGCTGAAGATTTCAGGTTTGGATCGAGGCTATGTGTTACCCACAGAGGGAATGTAAATTTCAATTAAATTCTTCTCTTTACGGTGTGCCGCTCTTGTTGTTATCATAGATAGACAGATAAATATACCTGCTATTTCAACCCTAAAGGAATATATTGGGGTAGGGGGAACTTTTGCTGTTCGCAGCTTATCTCTGAAATACAGAACATTATCTTTGTTACAATCAGATGTTTTCTTACAAATCCAAGGCTAAGCAAGTTAATCAAGACTTTGAACACTGGGTTTTTTTTTCACTTCCTTGACGGATTATTTTCTGGACCTCATATATAGGGATGGTGAATGTTGGTCCAGGCATAGACCTTGATAGGATGACAAGCAAATGCACAAACCTAGTCTCTCATGAAATGATGAATGACAGCTTTTCATGGGATGGTAAGTGATGACCCATGGACATACATGCAATGATAAATGAGAGCACATAGACCCTCCTGAGATGTTAAGCAATGGCACAAACATATAACCAATGGTTATAGAACCAATCTGGATCTTTGGTGGTCTCATTCCTTTATTCTGTGCCCTGGTGCTTATAGTCTAAGAGTCATAATACAAAAGGAGAAAGGAGCACCAAGACAAGAGGAAAAGAAGCATATCTAAGTACCACGTATCCAAGTACAGTAGAGTTTCGCTTATCCATCCTTTGCTCATCCAATATTCTATATTATTTGTTTATTTGTTTGTTTGTTTGACTTGTATACCGCCACTCCCAATTTGGCTCGGAGCGGTTTACAGCAGTAGATTAAAACAATACAATTAACTTTAAAATACAATAAAAACAAGAACAGACATAGTCCCGAGTTATTCACCCATCGAAAGCTTGTCGGAAGAGAAAGGTTTTACAGGCTTTCCGAAAAGCAAGTAGGTTTCGGATAGATCGGGTTTCAACTGGCAAGGCATTCCATAAATAAGGGGCTACAATCGAGAAGGCTCTCTGCCTAGTAGAGGACAGATGATAAGTCCGGATGTTGGGGACTTCAAGCAAATTTTGGTCTTCGGACCAAAGTAATCTCTGGGGTTGGTAGGGGGATAAGCGGGCCCTCAGGTACACCAGACCCAGACCATATAATGCCTTAAAGGTTAGTACCAACATCTTGAAAGTAATCCAGTACTCAATCGGTAGCCAGTGCAGCTGTTGTAGAATTGGGGTGATACGACACCTTGCCGGCACCCCGGCGAGAAGACAAGCCGCCGCATTTTGCACCAGCTTCAGTTTCCGGATCACTGACAAAGGAAGGCCAATGTAGAGGGTGTTACAGTAGTCAAGGCTTGAGATGACCGTCACCTGGATCACCATAGCCAGGTCGTTCCTAGATAGGTAGGGAGCCAGTCGCCTAGCCTGACGTAGGTGGAAAAACGCAGATCTGCTCACAGCAGAGACCTGGGCCTCCATTGTGAGCAGAGGGTCCAATAAGACACCAAGACTTTTTACAGAAGGTAATCCAGGATAGACAGCTGGATCTCCCTCCCACCCGGATGGCCCAGCCAAAGGATCTCCGTCTTCGCTGGATTCACCCTCAACCTGCTGGCATGCAACCATCCAGTAACGGCCTCAAGGCACTGATGGAAATTTTCGGGTACAGAGTCCGGCCGGCCCTCCATCCTCAGAATGAGCTGAGTGTCATCAGCGTACTGGTGGCACTCAAGCCCAAAGTCAGGCAAGAGGTCGCATATAGATGTTAAATAATAGTTATCCAACGCAGTCTGCCTCCTGCTCGGATCCATAGCTGTTTCAATACATTGCAATGTTTTGGTGTTCTGGTGCTAACTTTGTAAATGCAGTAATTAATACTGTATATTCTGGCGTATAAGACTACTTTTAAACCCAAGAAAATCTTCTCAAAAGTCAGGGGTCATCTTATACGTGGGAGTCATCTTATACACAGGAGTAGTCTTATACGCTGGAGTAGCCTTATGCATGGGAGTCGTCTTATAAGCAGGCGTAGTCTTATACGCCGGGAGTCGTCTCAAACTTCCAATCCAGATTGGAGAATCTGTGGTTGCTGCACAGGAAAAGACTATTAAACCTCAAATTACGTTATGATTTTACAAATTAAGCACCAAATTTTCATGTTTTACAACAAATCAACAGAAAAAGCAGTTCAAGACACGGTAACATTATGTACTGTATATTCCGGCATATAAGACGAATAGGCGTATAAGACGACCCCCAACTTTTTCCGTTAAAATATAGAGTTTGGGATATACTCACCGTATAAGACTACCCCTCTTCCAACGCACACCAAATAAAATTTTTAAAAGCATCAGATTTGATTTCAATATGGTATTTTTCCTATTACTGTACCTCCTTCTCTGCCTCTCAGATCTCGCACATGCGCACCTGCACTACTACACTGCAGTCTTCAGGAGAAAGGTCTGAGAGGCAGAGGAGGAGGTACGGTAATAGGATACAAGGGCAGGCCACACAGGTAAAAGAGTTGTGTTTTTCTGGGCCCAGAGCTACTCTATCTCTTTTTTACATACCCCGGGCACCCCGGATGCATGCAGCTTGCTCTGCCCTTCACTTACACTTTCCCGGTGAGGTGCCACTTCACCTCATGCCACAACCCCTTGATACAGTTCCTCATGGTGTGGTGACCCCCAACCGTAATATTATTTTTGTTGCTACTTCATAACTGTCGTTTTGCTACAGTTATGAATTGTAATGTAAATATCTGATATGCAGGATGTATTTTCATTCACTGGACTGAATTTGGCACAAATACCAGATACACTCAAACTTGAATGATGATGGGTTTGGGGGGAAATAGACCTTGACATTTGGGAATTGTAGTTGCTGGGATTTATAAGTAAAGATTTTCTCCTGACATTAAGTCCAGTCATGTCCAACTCTGGGGATTGGTGCTCATCTCCATTTCTAAGCCGAAGAGCCAGTGTTGTCCATAGTTCCCTCCAAGGTCATGTGGCCAGCATGACTGCAAGGAGCGCTGTTACCTTCCCGCTTGAGCGGTACCTATTAGGGCTGGGCGGTTTCGTTTCGTTAATTCGTAATTCGTTAATAATTCGTAATTTTTTTCAATTACAAAACGATAACGAACCATTCTGGAGCAATTTTTTTTAAAAACGAATTTTTAAACACGTTTTGTAAATGCTTCGTATTTCGTTATTGTATTCGTTTCGTTATTGTTCTGAGGTCGTTTCGTTATTATTTCCGCATGTCTGGGGCAAGTTTTTTGTTTAATTAGTGAAAAAAAATTATAATATCACACCAACAGTCAACAACAGAGGGAGAGGGAAGCTTCAGAAGTTTTTGGAGGTTTTTTAGCGTATTTCGCGGTCGCGTCCGCCATTAACGAATCGATTCGTTATTGTTTCGGAAATCGATTCGTTAATTTTTTACCATTTACGAAATTTCGTAAATATCGAACTTTTTAAAAGGAAAATTTTGTAATTATTTTAAATATCGAAACAAAAAAACCCCCCCAAATACAAATCGATTTTAGAAAAAAAAAATTCCGTTGTTACCCAGGCCTAGTACCTATTGATCTACTCACACTTGCATGTTTTTGAACTGCTAGGTTGGCGGAAGCTGGGGCTGACAGTGGAAGCTCACACTGCTCCCCAGATTCAAACCTGCAACCAAGTCAACAAGTTTTAGCAGCTCAACAGTTTAACCCACTGCTCCACTGGGGGCTCCGGTGTTTATAGTTCACCTATAATCAAAAAGGAATTAAAGAGCAAAACTCAAACAATGATGGATCTGGACCAAATGATAGAATTGGGCCAGACTTCCTACACAGAACCCCCATGACTAACAGAAAATACTGTGTTTTCTGATGGTCTTTGGCGACCCCTCTGACACCCCCTCACGACCCCCACAGGGGTCCTGATCCCCAGGTTGAGAAACACTGTCCTAGAGACAAAAATCAGATTAAGGGGACAGAGCTAATAAATGTCTCTAGCAAACAGAAATTTATTTATATATTTCTTTCAAACATTTCTACCCCGCCCTTACAATTGGCAATGATTCAATGCTGCATCATAAAATACAGAATACAGAATAACAAATATAACAGTTACCATGAACATTAATAAATAAAGATTAAAAYAGTATAYTTACACTCTGATTAGCTATTGCCCGTCTGGCGGCTGTTTAGCTAGCCATCTACTAATGAATACTCCGCTTMACTTATCCAAATCCTCTTCCATGCCATAGTCAACATTATCAMTTGTCCTTTAACCTGATTGCCCGAAGGCCTGGTCCCACAGCCATGTTTTAACCTTTTTTCTAAAGGTGAGGGGGGATGATGATAATCTAATTTCCCCGAGGAGCAAATTCCATAGGCGGGGGGCCRCCACCRAGAAGGCCCTGTCCCTCATCCCCACCAAGCGTGTTTGAGWCAAGGGCGGGGCCGAGAGCACGGCCTCCCCAGATGATCTTAAGCTCTGAGGTGGGACRTAGAAGGAGATATGTTCAGACAGGTACGCTGGATCGAAGCCGTATAGGGTTTTATAGGTCAAGACCAGCACTTTGAATTGGATCAGCAGCCAGTGGAGCTGGCACAGCAGGGGGGTGGTATGCTCCTTGTTTGATGCTCCAGTGAGTAATCTAGCTGCCTTTCAGAACACAAAAACAACAATACATGGTCAACATATGGTTGCACTATATAACTGGCTCAGCATTGCAGGACAAAAGATGTAAGTTTGGATCCTTTTAATAGTTCAGTCCAGAGTAGATCCACTGAACCCATTGTTGAGAGTCAACACTTATGTAAATCCCATTGATTCAATAGATATGGTCTAGCTGCAGAATCCTAGTTGGTTAACATTAGCTTCAATTCATCTTCAGTCCAAGTTTTGCCCTCAAGCAAAGCTGACTTCAACTGCCTGAGGAACATGTGTCGATTCAGTTCCCGATCCCGCCACACCAAATAAGTGTTCTTCCGTAAGTAGCGGAACAAGCCCAGTTTCTGCCGCACAACGGCATTGTCCACACCTTCTAGAACAACTAAAACCAGGCTGGCCTTCCTGTCCAGGAGCTGCCAAGACTGGGCCACTTCCAGTTCAAAGTTACACCAGCGACTCTCAAGGAAGTGCGGGGAGATTACCGCAATGACTTTGCGGCTGCTCTGGAAGCCCTCCTTGATAATGTTGGTGATGATGGAAACTCCAGGAACAAAGTCACGATAGTAGAGACAGAGGCGAAAGCGAGGCACTCCAACCTCTAGTGTCTCTTCCAGCTCCCGTGTCACCCATTCCTGGTCCTCACTGGAGTAGATGACAAAGGCATCGTAAATATTTTCCTTCTCAGTTGAAACGTGGTCTCTTTTGAGCAACACCACCATATAATACAGATGGAAATAATACTTGTAAACCAGGACCGCAAATAAGATCAGAACTAGGAAGGTGGTAACTAAAACAGCTACTGTGGTTTTACTGATTTGACAAGAGGACAGGTCAAAATCCATCAGGCGGGTATCCTTTAAGTCCATGGGGCTATGGCAAACCATGCATTTGGCATGCTTAAGGAGCTCCTTCGGCTTTTTTGTCCACCTTAAAAAAGGCACATGAGCACAGGAACAATCAAAAAGATTCCAAGAGAGATCCAAGTACTTCAGACGAGTAGGCAAGTTCTCAAGAACCTGCTCTGTAATAGTAGCTAAGTGATTGCCGTGCAGATCCAATGTGGTGAGGGAACGAAGATACAGAAAGACTTCAGCATCAAGGCTTAGTAAGTTGTTATGGCTGATGTTGAGTTCACGGAGTTCATGGAGGTGAGCAAAGGCAATGGGTGTGATACGCCTGAGTTGGCAACTGGAAATATCCAAAATGTGTAGCTTGGTGAGGTTCTTGAAGTTGCCTACCAATTCATCGCTCCCAAAGGAGTTACCGGACATTTTCAGAACTCTCAGGTTGTCCAAGCCACAAAAGGAGCATTCAGTTACTATGCAGATATCGGTGTGAGAAATATCAAGGTAGAAGAGGTTTCCAAGGCACAAAAAAGAGGGAAAGGCTCCTGTTTTGCCAAGTTTTGTATGTTGCAAATCCAAATATTCTAGTTTGGAGACCCCAGAACACTCTGGGGGGAATGTAATTTTAGAGTTGAAGCTCAGATTCAGATGTTTCAAATTTGGAAGCCCTTCCATGAGGGATGACCACCCAAAGGAGACAACAAGGCCATTCTCACTGAGATCCAGGACCTCAAGGTTTTGTGGACCATTGAAGTCCTCTGCAAATCGAGTGAGGTATCTTTCACTCTTGGTGATGCGGAGCACTCTTAGCTCTTTTAAAGAAGACAGGCTCTCAGCAGGGACACTTCTCAACCTGCAGTTCTTCAGTTCAAGGTGGTGTATGCTGGAATTTTCTGGGAATTGTGACACTTGTTCAATGTCGGTGTTCACCAACCTCACTGAGTGGATGTTGTTCAAGCAATCTGAGAGCCTGTCAGTATGGTAAATACGAGATATTTGCACAAGAGCAATCTCCTGCAAGCACATATGACAGAGTCCATCCAAATGAGCTTTGTTGATGTCCTCCAGCCTGTCAGCATTCCTATATGCTCCTAATACTAGACGGTTGGCGTGTAAGCCAGACAGATTCTGGAGGCTAGCTTGCATATGGGCACTGCTCTCAAAGCAGCCTCTCAAGGATAGTTCTTGAAAATATACCCCCGAAAAACTGTTTAGTTCAATGTATTTAATGGCGTTCTTGGACAGAACTAGTGTAAGGTTCCTGCTTTGAAAGCCATCAAGGTCTCCTGCAGAAATAGCTGAGATCTTGTTTGACTGGAAGCTCAAAAACCGGAGAACGATCAGTTGGGAGAAGTATTCTGGAAGTCTCAAGGAAGTTATGCGATTGTTGCTCAGATTCAGCTCTTGGAGAGCAGTCAAATGCCCAATGGGCAAGCTGTCCAGCCCGGACACGTGAGTTTCTACAACTATTAGTTTTTGCAAGGACATCAGGTCATGAAATGCTCTTGGACTCAAGAACTGGAGAGGATTGGCAGTCAGGATCAAGACTGAAAGGTTATAGAGACCCATAAAAGCATCGTCTTCAATTCGCTGGATGCCACACCTAATGGAGAAGAAGACAAAAGATTCTGGAGGACGAGCCCTTGTACAATGACAGAAAGAAAGCCACCAAAACCTTTCCTCGGAGAAGGGGCACCTAACCTCTTATCAAATCAAGTCTGACGCCTCTGAAATTCATCTATGTTGCTCTTATCTGATTCCACTAAGATTGGAAGAATGAAAAAAAGGAAAGAAAGGTCACTAGTGTCCTTCTTGAGAAGCCAACTCTTCAAGACATTGCCTTTTATATAGCAGCCACAAGACTGAGGAATGTAATAGACTTAAAAACCTGTGACATAATTTTTCTTGCTTCCCTTTGCCACTTTTTTTAGATTGTACAACTAAAGACAGATACTGTCTTGTCTTTGGTTTACGATGGAAGCAATTCGTGGAGACTTTCCAGATACTCTCTATCTATTTCCAGATGAATACTGTCTAATTCAGGAGTCCTCAAACTTTTTAAACAGAGGGCCAGGTCACAATCCCTCAAACTGTTAGAGGGTCAGATTATATTGTCGAAGGCTTTCATGGTCGGAATCACTGGGTTGTTGTAGGTTTTTTCGGGCTATATGGCCATGGTCTAGAGGCATTCTCTCCTGACGTTTCGCCTGCATCTATGGCAAGCATCTTCAGAGGTAGTGAGGTCTGTTGGAAATTGGACAATGGGTTTATATATCTGTGGAATGATCAGGGTGAGACAAAGGACTCTTGTCTGCTGGAGCTAGGTGTGAATTATTATTATTATTATTATTATTATTATTATTATTATTTACTTTACTTATATACCGCTGTTCTCAGCCCGAAGGTGACTCACAGCGATTCACAACTAACAGAACAGTAGAAATTCAATGCCAGATATAAAACAGTTAACAATACCGCGCAGCACACAATTAATAAACACTTATTACAATAATAATGTTTCAACTGATCACCAACAAATGCGTTCAGCAAAGGACAAGAGGGATCCTCTCGCTTCTGCAGGAGTCTACCGTATACCACGCAGCTGTGGACAAGTCTACATTGGGACCACCAAATGCAGCATTGCCCAGACACGAATAAATGAACATGAAAGGCACTGCAGACTACTTCAACCACAGAAGTCAGTCATAGCAGAGCACCTGATGAACCAACCTGGACACAACATATTATTTGAGAACACAGAAATGCTGGACCACTCTCACAACCACCATGTCAGACTACACAGAGAAGCCATTGAAATCCACAAGCATGTGGACAATTTCAACAAAAAGGAGGAAACCATGAAAATCAACAAAATCTGGCTACCAGCATTAAAAAACTCTAAAATTAGAACAGCACAACAACAGAGAGGAAACAAACAAGGACATCTAATTACCTCTCAACAAAAGATTGCTCCAGGCACTGCCAGGCAATCAAATGCTAATTAAGGTGATCAGTTGAAACATTCACACCTAGCTCCAGCAGACAAGAGCCCTTTGTCTCACCCTGGTCCTTCCACAGATATATAAACCCTTTTTCCTATTTCCAACAGACCTCACTACCTCTGAGGATGCTTGCCATAGATGCAGGCGAAACGTCAGGAGAGAATGCATCTATACCATGGCCATATAGCCCGAAAAATCCTACAACAACCCAATAACAACAACAGAGTAAAATAATAAACTCGAGTATAAGCCGAGGGGGACTTTTTCAGCCTAAAAAAGTGCTGAAAAACTAGGCTTATACTCAAGTATAATCTTTGTTGTATGTTCTTTATCTATTATTGTTATTATTATTATTATTATTATTATTATTATTATTATTRTTGTTGTTGTTGTATTGTCGAAGGCTTTCATGGCCGGAATCACTGGGTTGTTGTAGGGTTTTTTGGGCTATATGGCCATGGCCTGGAGGCATTCTCTCCTGACGTTTCACCTGCATCTATGACAAGCATCCTCAGAGGTGAGGTCAGTAACTCTGAGGATGCTTGCCATAGATACAGGCGAAGCGTCAGGAGAGAATGCGTCTAGACCAGTGGTTCTCAACCTGGGGGTTGGGACCCCTGAGGGGGTCGCTAGGGATTGTTAGAGGGGTCGCCAAACAYCATCAGAAAACACAGTATGTTGTGTTGGTCATGGGGGTTCTGAGTGGGAAGTTTGGGCCAACTCTATCATTGATAGGGTTCAGAAWGCTCTTTGATGGTAGGTGAACTATAAATCCCAGCAACTACAACTCCCAAATGTCAAGATCTATTTTCCCCAAACACCACATTTGGGCATATTGARTATTTGTGCCAAGTTAGGTYCARATCCATCATTGTTTGAGTCCACAGTGCTCTCTGGATCTAGGTGAACTACAACTCCCAAACTCAAGGTCAGTGCCCACCAAACCCTTCCAGTATTTTCTGTTGGTCRTGGGACTTCTGTGTGCCAAGTTTGGTTAAATTYCATCGTTGGTGGAGTTCAGAAAGCTCTCTGATTTTAGGTGAACTATAAATCCCAGCAACTACAAATCCCAATTGACAAAATCAACCCCTCGCCCAACCCCACTAGTATTCAAATTTGGGTGTATTGTTTATATGTGCCAAATTTGGTCCAGTGAATGAAAATACATTCTGCATATTGGATATTTACATTACAATTCGTAACAGTAGCAAATTTACAGTTATGAAGCAACAACGAAAATAATATTATGGTTGGGGGTCACCACAACATGAGGATCTGTATTAAGGGGTCGCAGCGTTAGGAAGGTTGAGAAACACTGGTCTAGACCATGGCCATATAGTCCGAAAAAACCTACAACAACCCGGTCGGATTATAATTTGGAAAAAAAATGAGTAAATTCCTATGCACACTGCACAAACCTTATTTGTAGTGCAAAAAACACTTTAAAAATACAATAATTAAAATGAACAATTTTAACAAATATAAAATTATTAGTATTTCAATGAGAAGTGTGGACCTGCTTTTGGCTGATGAGATAGGATTGTTGTTGTTGTTGTTGTTGTTGTGTGCTTTCAAGTTGTTTCAGACTTAGGTTGACCCTGAGTGAGGGCCGGGTAAATGACCTTGGAGGGCCGTATTCGGCCCCCGGGCCTTAGTTTGTGGACCCCTGGTCTAATCTATCTAGTCCTAAGAGACTGAACCATCTTAAGCAAGACCCAACTTGATCTCACAAAGCCTGACACCTCAGAGGTGAAAGTGTTAAAAGCGATGCCGTTTGCATTTAGTAGATATCCATTTTTTCCAGGATGCTCTACTAAGACCAGAGATGCTTCCACATAGGCTGCCTGGTGGCATTAGAGATTAAATATAACCCCATCTTACCTGGTGAGGTCCAAAAATCTCAGTGCAGGGACGAGTGAGAAATAATTGAAAGTCAAAATCTCGAGTAGGTTGAAGCTTAGATCCAAGTTTTCAGTAGTGTTTGGAAGGCCTGGTGGGATTCCACTGAGGTTCAACTCCATGCATCTGTATATGCTACCTGGGATCACCTGGAATGGAACAAGACAGCTTTATGGTTGTCCTCCAAGGTATTTTTCAAAGACCAAACTTCCCACCTGACATGCAGATAAAATCAGAAGAAACAGTGGTTCCCAACTTCTTTTTGACCAGAGCAATCACTTCTGTTTTAGTAATGCATACAGAAGACAAACTTGATCATTGTTCATGATTTATTGACGGGACCACTTGACCATCGACCACTTGGACTAGGGACCTCTCTCCAATATTAGTACCAAAAGGGTGACAAATCAGTTTTTGGTCAACTATAGATTCAGTTTGGTTCTTTGGGGTGCTGATTCAGAAAATTTCATTGGATAGACCACATCAGCTCTAGTTTCTGGTACAGAACATATGCCATCCAATAGTCGCCATCTGCTCACCTTGGCACTATCAGAGGTTCCGTGAGACCAGTCACTTTCGTTGCAATAATGTAGTAATGGGATACCATGGATCATATTTAAGTTCTTGTGGACCATTGGTGGTCCACAGACCATGGGTTGGGAACCACTGGTCCAAATGAATAGACTTAAAATCCCAGGTGATATAGTTTTGCCATTTTATACCATCTGATGTGGGCCCCCACTGAATGTAAAATCAGGCTATGACATAGAGGTGAATCCTGAATATCAAGAGTAGGCCTAGTGAAATAATTGGGTTACATATTAGTTAAGACCGACATAAGATCACTACTGACCAAAAGGTCATGAGTTCCTGCATATGTCATCAGTTGGGGATCCCTCCCCGCAGCACCAACTTCTGCTCTGGGCCAGAGTGAAGAGAGAGGGGGCCAGGGGACAGTTCCACCTTGTCTCCTGTGCTATTCTAATAATATAATATAATATAATATAATATAATATAATATAATATAATGTAATATAAAATAATATATTGTATATACATATAATATTTATAATATTATAATAGGTTTTTTTCATGCTCAAATCATGCATATAATATTTATAATATTATAATGTAATGCAATATAATACTAATAATAATATGTTATGATTATATATTTATATTACATGTAATATTACTAATAATAGTACAATATAACGGTATAGTACAATATAGTAATATTTAATATTGATATTGTACTATGCTAATAATATAACAGCACAACAACAGAGAGGAAATGAACAAGGACATCTAATCACTAGGGCTGGGCGGTTTTGTTTCGTTAATTCGTAATTCGTTAATAATTCGTTAATTTTTCAATTACAAAACGATAACGAACCATTCTGGAGCAATTATTAAAAAAACGAATTTTCAAAAACGTTTTGTAAATGCTTCGTATTTCGATATTGTATTCGTTTCGTTATTGTTTTGAGGTCGTTTCGTTATTATTTCCGCATGTCTGGGCCAGTTTTATGGTTTAATTAGTGAAAAAAAATTATAATATCACACCAACAGTCAACAACAGAGGGAGAGGGAAGCTTCAGAAGGTTTTGGAGGTTTTTTAGCGTATTTCGCGGTCGCGTCCGCCATTAACGAATCGATTCGTTATTGTTTCGGAAATCGATTCGTTAATTTTTTACCATTTACGAAATTTCGTAAATATCGAACTTTTTAAAAGGAAAATTTTGTAATTATTTTAAATATCGAAACAAAAAAACCCCCCAAATACAAGTCGATTTTAGAAACAAATTTTTCCGTTGTTACCCAGGCCTACTAATCACCTCTCAACAAAAGTTTGCTCTAGGCCCGTGATGGCGAACCTATGACACGCATGTCAGTACTGACACACGTAGCCATTTCTACTGACACGCGCCCGCCGGATATTATTTGTTTATTTATTTTATGCCATTTTAAAAAATAAATAGGAAAGAAATTATTATTTTGCAATGTTACCTAAATATTAAGTTGTTTCATATTTAAACTGAATGATAAATATTATTACTTTGCTATATTATTCAAATATTAAAATGCATTAAATTAAATGTCAAATTTAAAAATATTTAATTATTATTAAAATTTAGGTAACATTGCAAAATAATATTGGTTTATTTAATTATTAAGTAAACAAATATTATTTTGCATTGTTTCCTAAATATTAAAGAGTTACGTATTTAAATTAAATTAAATGAAAAATAATACTTTGCTATATTGCTCAAATATTTCAGAATGCCTTAAATGAAATGGTAAATTGAATTTTAATTTGACATTTAATTTAATGCATTTTAATTTAATGCATTTTAAGTATTTTTAATATATGCCTATATATATATATATATATATATATATATATATGCCTTAAATGAAATGGTAAATTAAATATCAAAATATTATTTTGCAATGTTACTTTATTGTTATTGCATTATTATTATTATTATTATTATTATTATTATTATTATTATTAGAAATACATTAAATAGCATATTAAATGCTAGAAATACATTTAAATAAAATTAAAATTAAATAATATTTTGTTGGGTTTTTAAAATTATATTTTTATTAAACACTCCAAAAAGGATATTATTTACATAAAGAGAGGTAGAACAACACAATAAGAGAGAAAGTGGGAATTACAATTATGTATTTTTTGTTATTTAAACTAAATATTGCGAAATTATGGTTTTTTTCTTGGACACACCACCTGAATTATGCTCAGTTTTTTGGCGAATTTTGACACACCACGCTCAAAAGGTTGCCCATCACTGCTCTAGGCACTGTCAAGCCATTATCTGCTAATCAAAGTTGTAAGTTGAAACATCCACACCTAGCTCCAGCAGACAAGAGTCCTTTGTCTCACCCTGGTCATTCCACAGATATTTAATCCCTTTTTCCTAATTCCAACAGACCTCACTACCTCTGAGGATGCTTGCCGTAGATGCAGGTGAAACATCAGGAGAAAATACCTCTAGACCATGGCCATATAGCCTGAAAAAAACCTACAACAACCCGGTGATTCCGGCCATGAAAGCCTTCGACAATACAGATCCATCATTGTTTGAGTGCACAGTGCTCTCTGGATGTAGGTGAACTACAACTCCCAAACTCAAGGTCAACGCCCAATAAACCCTTCCAGTATTTTCTGTTGGTCATGGGAGTCCTGTGTGCCAACTTTGGTTCTATTCCATCATTGGTAGAGTTCAGGATGCTCTTTGATTTTAGATGAAATATAAATCCCAGCAACTACAACTCCCAAAGGGCAAAATGAATTTTTGGAGTGATGGTCACTCGTTGGCCTGATAGGCGTATTGTGTCCAAATTTGGTGTCAAATCATCCAGTGGTGTTTGAGTTATGTTAATCCCACAAACAAACATTACTTTTTTTATTTAAATAGATTCAACTAATGAGGATGAAAAAAAAAACCCACCAGCATTCAGATCCATTTCAAAGGCTATCAGAAGGAAACAAGGAAAGTCTTCGGAGAGGACCAGAAAAGCTATGGCAACTTCTCATTGACCTACCTCCAAACAGGGATTGAGGCCCCTGGTTCTCCACTGGGACCAGAACAGCACCAGCAAAGAGAAGAACATCTGTGGGCAGAGGGCACCACCGCTGGGCATCTTCAAGCTCACAACATGAGGAAGAAAGGAGAAATAAACAGGAAAGAGAGATCGGGAATCCAGGAGACAAACACTTGCTTCGTCATGTAAGGCAGGCTAAGATCCTTGGAGAACGGGCAGGAGAAGGAAGTGCAACTGAAAAAGAAAGAAAAAAGCAAACCGGAGGTTGTCCCTGGTGCAAGATCTATGTTGCCTTCTGGTAAACAGAGGTCTAGAAAGGCATGCTGTAGTTGACTGCAGGGCAAGAGGAAGTTCAGTGTTGCCATATGAGTTCCTCTTTTTGGTCAGACGGACTTAAAACCGTACGTTATACAGAATTCTGTGATTCTGCCCTCTGTTGTATTTCTTTCTTTCTTTCTTTCTTTCTTTCTTTCTTTCTTTCTTTCTTTCTTTCCTTCTTTCTTTCTTTCTTTCTTTCTTGCCTCCTTCCCTCCCTTCCTTTCCAATTTGATTTGAGGAAAGCCAGTCATGTATGCAGTTCTTACTTCTGATGAGAGTACTTAGCACAGTGTTTTTCAACTTTCCGAATGCCGTGACTCCTTAATACAGTTCCTCATGTTGTGGTGACTCCCAACCATAACATTATTTTCGTTGCTACTTCATAACTGTCATTTTCCTACTGTCACGAATCGTAATGTCAGTATATGCAGGATGTATTTTCATTTACTGGACCAAATTTGGCACAAATACCCGATATGCCCAAATTTGAATACTGGTGGGTTTGGGAGGGAGATTGATTTTGTCATTTGGGAGTTGTAGTTGCTGAGATTTATAGTTCACCTACAATCAAAGAGCATTCTGAATTCCATCAATGATGGAATTGAACCCAACATGGCACACAGAACTCCTATGACCAACAAACAAACTGGGAGGATTTGTTGGGCATTAGCCTTGAGTTTGGGAGTTGTAGTTCACCTACATCCAGAGAGAACTGTGGACTCACACAAAGATGGATATGGACCAAACTTGGCACAAATACTCAATACGCTGTAATGTGAACACTGGTGGAGTTTGGGGGAAATAGAACATGACATTTGGCAGTTGTAGTTGCTGGGATTTATACTTCACCTACAATCAAAGAGCATTCTGAACCCCAACAATAGAATTGGGCCAAACTTCCTAAACAGAATGCCCATGACCAACAGAAAATACTGTGTTTCCTGATGGTCTTTGGTGACCCCTCTGTCACCCCTTCGCGACCCCTCCCAGAGGTCCCGACCCCCAGGTTGAGAAACGCTGACTTAGCAGGTCAACTGGATTCACCTACATGTTGACTCACTATCGATTAGGCTTCTACATTTTGGGTGAATCGCTATCCATTTCTGCTTGCTGGATACTGGAAGCCCACCATATTTGTTTTCAAGTGCTTCCTGAATGGGGGTTTTCATTCCGCATCCAAAAAAAATGGTTCTTCCAAGCTGCTGAATGGGCATTTTCATTCCACATCCAAAAAAAACCCCAGTTCTTTTTGGTCCATTAGTGGCAATGGGGAATTTATGGAGGCTCCTCTTTCCCCTGTTTTATATTCTGTGGCTTAGTACAATCTTTATGTTTTATATTTTGGACTATTAAAACAGCCAGAAAGTAAGTGCTGTTTTAATTAAACTGCTTGATACAAACTGGGTATTGGTTTGGTTCATCTCTACCTAAATAATGGCAGAGCCCTGGCATCGTGACACTGTGAAGGATGGAAGAGATCACAGAAAACAACTAGTCCAGCCCCTGCCATTTCAGGGAGGCACAAGGGTAGCACTAAAGAGAAGAAGGAGAATTTAATTTTGATTGTGCTTATAAGCAGATAAGAAATTTAGAGCAGAACTCCAAGAAACTAGGGCTAGACTCCCTTCTCAATTATGGAAACTCACTGGATAACCATGGGTGATCCACAAGCTTTGCCAGATAACACAATTACCGACTTCATAGAATCATAGAAGCAAAGAGTTGGAAGAGACCTCATGGGCCATCCAGTCCAACCCCCTGCCAAGAAGCAGGAATATTGCATTCAAAGCACCCCTGACAGATGGCCATCCAGCCTCTGTTTAAAAGTTTCCAAAGAGGGAGCCTCCACCACACTCCGGGCAGAGAGTTCCACTGCTGAACGGCTCTCACAGTCAGGAAGTTCTTCCTCATGTTCAGATGGAATCTCCTTTCTTGTAGTTTGAAGCCATTGTTCCAAGTCCTAGTCCCCAGGGAAGCCTCCCTCCTCCCTGTGGCTTCCTCTCACATATTTATACATGGCTATCATATCTCCTTCTCATCCTTCTCTTCTTCAGGCTAAACATGCCCAGCTCCTTAAGCCGCTCCTCATAGGGCTTGTTCTCCAGACCCTTGATCATTTTAGTCGCCCTCCTCTGGACACATTCCAGCTTGTCAATCTCTCTCTTGAATTGTGGTGCCCAGAATTGGACACAATATTCCAAGTGTGGTCTAACCAAAGCAGAATAGAGGAGCAGCATTTCTTCCCTGGACCTTGACACTATGCTCCTATTGATGCAGGCCAAAATCCCATTGGCTTTTTTTGCCGCCACATCACATTGTTGGCTCATGTTTAACTTGTTGTCCACGAGGACTCCAAGGTCTTTTTCACACGTACTGCTCTCAAGCCAGGCATCCCCATTCTGTATCTTTGCATTTCGTTTTTCCTGCCTAAGTGGAGTATCTTGCATTTGTCACTGTTGAACTTCATTTTGTTAGTTTTGGCCCATCTCTCTAATCTGTCAAGATCGTTTTGAATCCTACTCCTGTCCTCTGGAGTATTGGCTATCCCTCCCAATTTGTCGTCTGCAAACTTGATGATCATGCCTTCTAGCCCTTCATCTAAGTAAGTGCTGTTTTAATTAAACTGCTTGATACAAACTGGGTATTTTTTTGGTTCATCTCTACCTAAATAATGGCAGAGCCCTGGCATCGCAACACTGTGAAGGAGGGAAGAGATCACAGGGGACAACTAGTCCAGCCCCTGCCATTGCAGGGAGGCACAAGGGTAGCACTAAAGAGAAGAAGGGGAATTTAATTTTGATTGAGCTTATTATTTATTTATTTATTTTGTCGTGTCAGGAGTCGCTCCTGTTGTGAGAGAATTGGCCGTCTGCAAGGACGTTGCCCAGGGGACGTCCGGATGATTTGATGTTTTTATCATCCTTGTGGGAGGCTTCTCTCATGTCCCTGCATGAGAAGCTGGAGCTGATAGAGGGAGCTCATCCGCCCCTCCCCAGATTCGAAACTGCGAATAAGACTAAAGCACAGCACAACATGATGTTAATGTGGTGTTGTCCACAAAAGTCAAAATCAGATTTAGGGGACAGAGCTAATAAATGTCTCTAGCAAACAGAAATCCTTCCAGAACACAAAAACAAACCTGTGACATGTCGGTCTTCAGTCCTGCCGGCACAGGGCTTTAACTCACTGCGCCACCGGGGGCTCCAGATTGAGCTTATAAGCAGATAAGAAATCCAGAGCAGAACTCCAGGAAACTAGGGTTAGACTCCTTCTCCATTATGGAAACTCACTGGATAACCATGGGTGATCCACAAGCTTCACCAGAGAACACAATTATTTATTTATTTATTTCGTATACTTCTAGCCCGCCCTTCTCAACCCCCGAGGGGGGACTCAGGGTGGCTTACAAAAAGGCACATCTTGGTGCCTACACAAATACAATAACATATAAAACCAGCAATTAAATGGTCAACAATTAAAAACAATTAAAACAACAATATATCACACAGTCAATAGCCAATCTCAGACCCAGCGTTCGCCAACTCAGAGTTCATATTTCGTTCCACCTTGTCCAATTCCTATCCATCGTCACAGTCCTTTATTCATCTGCCAGATTGCCCAAACGCCTGGTCACACATCCATGTTTTTAATTTCTTTCTGAAGGAAAGAAAGGATGTTGCTGATCTAATCTCTCCGGGGAGTGAATTCCATAGGTGAGGGGCCACCACTGAGAAGGCCCTGCTCCTCGTCCTCGCCAATCTCACTTGTGACAGAGGTGGGGCCGAGAGCAGGGCCTCCCCAGAGCATCTCAGACTCCGAGATGGGACGTAAAGGGAGATGCGTTCGGACAGATACGCTGGGCCGGAACCGTATAGGGTTTTGTAGGTCAAAACCAGCACTTTGAATTGTGCTCGGAACTGGATCGGCAGCCAGTGGAGTTGGCATAACAGGGGGGTGGTATGCTCCCTGTATGACGCTCCAGTGAGCAATCTGGCTGCCTCCCGCTGGACTAATTGAAGTTTCCGAACAGTCTTCAAAGGCAACCTCACGTAGAGTGCGTTGCAGTAATCTATCCAGGATGTAACAAGAGCGTGGACCACCGACTTCCCTTGAATAATCATGTAAAGGAAATCCCATCATAGCTTCACTTCAAGTTCTCCCCAAGTCAATGGCAAACTGAAGACATACAGCAAGCAGCCAGCAAGCAAATCTACCTAAATTATTTTTCCGGAACAAATATGTGGATTAGGACACATCCTTGTCTCAGGTACCTTTTGATTTGAATCAAGATCCCCATTCCTGTTGTTTATTTCTTAAAGGCAGTATAGCTAATGAGTCTGAGAAACACCCCATGAACACATATAGTACTTTGAAAAACCCCACAGATGCTTCCAATCAGCAAGCAAGCAGCAATTACATTAAATGGAAGACAACAGGCCAAATGAAATGCAGTCAATTGGCTACCAGAGAATGCTCTCAGTAACTCTCAAGAGCATTGGTGCACGCTTTCACGCTTACAGAGCAGCATGTAGTAACTTTGCAACCACTTTGTTGAAGTGTCACCCCATTCCCAGTTGACTCTTGCTTGAATGCATGAATGCATGAATGGCCATGCAGGGAGGGAGCAGGGTCACATTGGGATACCACCATTTAGTGTCTGAATCTCAGGAGGAACCTCAGAGATATCATGTTTAGATTGTGATATTCCATATGCTTCCTCCAAATTTTTGCCCAGTACATGCTCCTAAACCAGTGGTTCTCAACCTTTCTAATGCCACAACCCCTTAATACAGTTCCTCATGTTGTGGTGACCCCCAACCATAACATTATTTCGTTACTACTTCATAACTGTAATTCTGCTACTGTTATAAATAGCAATGTAAATATCTCATATGCAGGATGTATTTTCATTCACTGGACCAAATTCGGCACAAATACCCAGTACATCCAAATTTGAAAACTGGTGGAGTTGGAGGGGGATTGATTTTGTCATTTGGGAGATGTAGTTAATGGGATGTATAGTTAACCTACAATCAAAGAGCATTCCAAACTCCACCAATGATGGAATTGAAACAAACTTGGCACACAGAACTCCCACGACCAACTGAAAATACTGAAAGGGTTTTGGAGTTGTAGTTCACCTACATCCAGAGAGCACTGTGGACTCAAACAATGATAGATCTGGACCAAACTAGGCAGGAATACTCAATATGCCCCAATGTGAACACTGGTGGAGTTTGGCGAAAATAAACATTGACATTTTAGAGTTGTAGTTGCTGGGATTTATAGTTCACCTACAATCAAAGAGCATTCTGAACACCACCAATAATAGAATTGGGTCAAACTTCCCACACAGAACCCCCATGACCAACAGAAAATATTGTGTTTTCCGATGGTCTTTGGTGACCTCTCAGTCACCCCCTCATGACCCCCCCCCAGGGGTCCCAACCCCCAGGTTGAGAAACACTGGCCTAAACACATAGTATACATCTTGCACTGGAAAATAGACTTGTGCATTTGGGATAAATCTTGATCCCTTTCGTGTCCTGACTTTTGGTGGTGGTGGGGGGCTGATCCATTTTTGGGAGCCTTCCAAAATCAGGATGGCAGATAGCTGTTTTCACTCTGGGATGCTGAAAGATTCGTTTTCAATTGGACCCTTATGGGAGGGGGATTTCCAGGCTCTGCTTCCCGTGATTTTAGTTGTTTCTTACTCTAGAGGAGGTACTCGGCTGCAGGCAGGAACGTGTTTTAAGGATGCTTCCTGCTTGTTTCTTACGCTAGAGAAGGTACTCAGCGTGTGTGCTTTCTGGGCCTGTTATATGCCACAGGCACTTTCCAAGGCAAGGAGGCATATTCTGTTTCTTACTCTAGAGGAAGTACTCAGCTGCAGGCAGGCATGCACAGCCTAATCTCCAGGATCTTAGAAGACCTTTGTTTGGATCATTGCCAGGTGAAGAAGAAAAGGGGTCACATTCATTTATGCATAACTCTGAACAGGAATTGTCTAATGTTAGAAAATGTTGATCGTTTTTGCTACCTTGGCAGCCACCTCTCCATAAAAGTCAAAATGGACACTGAAATACAACACCGCCTGAACTCTGCGAGTGCAGCCTTTTTCTGAATGAAGCAGAGAGTGTTTGAGGACCGGGACATACGTAGGGATACCAAGGTGCTTGTTTATAACGCTATTGTCCTCCCAACCCCGTTATACGCCTGCAAGACGTGGACTGTTTACAGATGTCACAGGCAACTCCTGGAACGATTCCATCAATGTTGCATTTGGAAAATCCTGCAAATCTCCTGGAAAGACAAGCAGACAAATGTCAGTGTGCTGGAAGAAGCAAAGACCACCAGCATTGAAGCAATGGTCCTCAGCCATCAACTCCGCTGAACTGGCCACATTGTCCGGATGCCCGACCACCATCTTCCAAAGCAGTTGCTCTACTCCGAACTCAAGAACAGAAAACGGAATGTTGGAGGGTAGGAAAAAGATTTAAAAATGGGCTCAAAGCCAACCTTAAAACTCTGGCATAGACACTGAGAACTGGGAAGCCCTGCCCTTGAGTGCTCCAGCCGGAGGTCAGCTGTGACCAGCAGTGCTGCAGAATTTGAACAGGCATGAATGGAGGGTGAAAGAGAGAAATGTGCCAAGAGGAAGGTGCATCAAGCCAACCCCGACTGGGACTGCCTTCCAACCGGGAAACCAATGTCCTCACTGCGGGAGAAGATGCAGATCAAGAATAGGGCTCCACAGTCACCTATGGACCCACCAGTACACTGATCTTGGAAGACTATCCTACTCGGACAATGAGGGATCACCTAAGAGAAGAAGAACAGGAATCCCACAGGTTATGATCTTTAAGCGTTTGTCTAAGTCCGATTTATTATCTTGTAACTTCTGAGCAGGATACTGGCAATCAATTTTTCTTTTTTGCCCCAAATTCTTTGTTTTCTCTATCGAAAATAGGCTTCATTGAATAACAGAGTCATAGAATCACAGAGCCATCTGGTCCAGCCTCCTTCCATGCAAGAATACAGTCATTCTTGGTCCACACCCTCATCTCATACATCTCTGAAACATCTCAGAAATGCAGCATCATTTCCTGGTCACTGTACACAGGAAACCACAGAGTGCTTTCCCCCTTTCTCTATACAGGCAACCACTCTTTCAATTCTGTGCTTAATATCAGCAGAGGTCATTGGAATCCATCCAGAAAAATTCCAGCAAGAGATCAGGAATTCATCACATTCTGCCTACAAGAAGGAATAGTCACATCATCCAAAATGTCCACAAGTTTCTATTGGATTTCAGATGCATTTATGAGATGCCTACATAATGTCAAAGGGGACTCAAGTATATATTATTCTCTGGATGTAGGTGTACTACAACTCCCAAACTCATCGTCAATGCCCACCAAACTCTTCTAGTATTTTCTGTTGGTCATGGGAGTCCAGTGTGCCGAGTTTGGTTCAATTTCATCATTGGTGGAGTTCAGAATGCCACCAAAATTGGCCACAAGACACCTACTAACCCAAGGAGTGACCGTCACTCAAAAATTGATTTTGTCATTTGGGAGCTGTAGTTGCTGGGATTTATAGTTCATCTACAATCAGAGTTCAGAATGCTCTTTGATTGTAGATGAACAATAAATCCCAGCAGCTACAGCTCCCAAATGACAAAATCAATTTTTGAGTGACGGTCACTCCTTGGGTTAGTAGGTGTCTTGTGGCCAATTTTGGTGGCAATTCGTCCAGTGGTTTATGAGTTATGTTAATCCCACAAATGAACATTACATTTTTATTTATATGGACTAGCGGTCCCCTGTCAGGCATTGCTGTGGCCCGTCTGGTGATCTGGAAAATAAAGTAATGAGAAAGTGTTAGTTTCTAATGTATGTAATTTCTTTCTGCTTGCGGGTAAACAGTATTTCTTGTTGTTTCTTTGTCAGTGTTGATGTGGAGAGTGTCTGCTTTGTCTACTCTGGGACATGCAACATATAATTGTTCTTGAAAGGGGTTCCTTTCAAATCTATGATACTATGTGTGTGTGTGAATCATATGAATCTATGTCTATGGCTGGGTGGCTCTTTGTCGGGAGGGCTTTGATTACGTTTTCTTGCTCCAGTGAAGGAGTTGGCCTCGATGGCCTTAAGTATTTTCTGTTTGTCATGGGGGTTCTGTTTGGGAAGTTTGCCCCAATTCTGTCATTGCTGGGGTTCAGCATGCTCTTTGATGAACTATAAATCCCAGCAACTACAACTCCCAAATGTCAATGTCTATTTCCCCCAAACTCCATCTGTGTTTCTACTTGGGTATATGGAATATCCATGCCAGGTTTGATCCAGATCCATCATTGTTTGAGTCCACAATGCTCTCTGGATGTAGATGAACTACAACTCCCAAACTCAAGGTCAATGCCCACCAAACCCTTCCATTATTTTCTGTTGGTCATGGGAGTCCTGTGTACCATGCTTGGTTCAATTCCATCATTGGTGGAGTTCAGAATGCTCTTTGATTGTAGGTGAACTATAAATCCCAGCAACTACAACTCCCAAATGTCAAGGTCTATTTTCCTTAAACTCCATCTGTGTTCATATTTGGGCATATGGAATATTCATGCCAAGTTTGGTCCAGCTCCATCATTGTTTGAGTCCACAGTGCTCTCTGGATGTGGGTGAACTACAATTCCCAAACTCAAGGTCAATGTCCACCAAACCCTTCCAGTTTTTTTTTTGTTGGTCATGGGAGTCCTGTGTGCCACGTTTGGTTCAATTCCATCATTGGTGAAGTTCAGAATATTCTTTGATTGTAGGTGAACGATAAATCCCAGCAACTACAACTCCCAAATGACAAAATCAATTTTTTTGAGTGAAGGACATACATTGGGTTGTTAGGTGTATGCTGTCCAAATTTGGTGTCAATTGGTCCACTGGTTTTTGAGTTCTGTTAATCACACAAACGAACATTACATGTTTATTTATATTGATTACAGGGAGCTAAGTGAATAACAAAGAGTCAAATTTTCTGCAAACAGCCGCAATGATACAATTTTGTCTGTTTGTTCAAGGAAGCACATGGTTACTAACCCCGCCAGTTTCGTAATCTGTTAATAGGAAGCACAATGGAGTGTTTTTGTTCCAGATCAAGGGTGCCCCCTCGTGACCAACTGGAAGCGGCATCACCTTTGCTCACAAGCCTGGCTAGTGTTCCTTGCAGCCCACACTGCAAGGGTGCTAGGATTGTCTTCAAACTTGGAGGCTTCTCTTGGAGCCTCCAAATTATCACTTTGGGATTTCTTTCTGTGATCACACACGTGTGCCTTTAAAAGCAAATTGGCGGTAACTTCACGTAGAATACCAAAGTAGAAAGGGACACCAAAGGCTACCAAGTGAAACTCCATTCTGCCTTGCAAGAATCCACAGAAGTCAGTGGATGCTTAGAAACTTCTCTAAAACTTTGGAGAAGCCCACACTTTATTTTATTTATTTATTTACATCATTTATATACCGCTTTTCTCAGCCCTCAGGCGACTCAAAGCGGTTAACAACAGCAAAATTCAATGCAAAAACATCACAAAACGAATATGGGACAGTTAAAAACAGTAGCATCGTCAATGATTAAACATCAATAATCTCTAAAAAAAATCTAAAAAAACCCCTCTAAAATTACAACAGCAAAACAGCAGAGAGGAAACAACCAGGCACATCTTAACACCTCGCAACAAAAGATTTTCCCAGGCTCAGGCAGGCCTTCAAATGCTAATGAAGGTGGTCAGTTGAAACATTCACACCTAGCTCCAGCAGAGAAGAGCTCTTTGCCCCACCCCAGCCATTCCACAGATATATAAACCCATTGTCCTAATTCCAACAGACCTCACTACCTCTGAGGATGCTTGCCATAGATGCAGGCGAAACGTCAGGAGAAATGCCTCTAGAACATGGCCCTATAGCCCGAAAAAACCCACAAGAACCTAATATAACAATCATTAGCATCTCATCAGTAAAATCAGAATCCAATCTCATCATCCATTATTCTGCATTCCTATATTCAATTACACTGCTTAATCGAATGCTTGTTCGAACAGCCAGGTCTTCACTTTCCTCTAAAACGCCAGCAGGGAGGGGGCTAATCTGATATCTGTAGGAAGGGCGTTCCACAGCCGAGGGGCTACCACTGAGAAGGCCCTGTCTCTCATCCCCGCCAGGCGCGGGAACACTTTGGGTGTTCTGTGAACAGCTGAACTGGTTCTAATTCAGATCCAGCTCTTATTCTGAACTGGTTCGCATGGACCAGTGCTGCCATGCCATTGCTCTGCATTGGGACTGTGGCACAGCTGGCTGAGAGTCAGGTACATTAAGATAACTACTGACCAAAAGGTCATGAGTTCGAAGCCAGCCCAGGTTGGAGTGAGCTTAAGACCAATTTGTGTAGCTTGCTATTGACCTTTGCAGCCCAAAAGACAATTGCATCTATCAAGTAGGAAATTTATGTACAGCTTTTGCGGGGAGGCTAATTTACGATGCCATAAAAATCTCCAGCAAGCATGCAAAGAATGAGGAAGCACTTCATCAGTGTCACAAATGGATGGTGAAGCAACAGCTCCCCTGGTGGCCAGAATACCCTCATGAAAAAGCTGGAATGTTAAATATGTCAGGATTTATTGAGGTATTATATGTAATATGTGTATGAGTTTTAAACGTAATTCTTGTGTAGCAAATATGGATGCCACTGAGAATGGAAATGCTGTACTGAAATGTTTATGTTGAGGCTGTGATTAAGTGACCTTAAGATAAGCTCTCTTCTGCTGAGAACTTCTAGGGAGTTTCCGCTTAGAGCAAGAAAGATTAACAGCTGCAAAGTTCTGTTTTGACTTTCGGTTTTCCTGTCTCTTCCTGTGTATCGCTCACTGTAGATGGACGTTGCGAAGGAGTCGTTAAACTGCTGCCACCAATTGTAACGATGACCGTTTTAATGCCACCGAATGCCACCAATTGTGAAGGTGCGCGTGGTAAAGCACCCACTGCCACCTAATCTATGAGGGAAGCCGGGCAATGATCAATATCAGCCTAGGAACTATTTTATAAAGGGACTGTTAATTACAGAAGGCTTTATTCACTTGATAGCGTAGCGTTTACTTTCTTGGCTTGACTTTATTATTGTAGGTTGTTCAACTTAGGAGCAACTGTATCAGGCAAGGCTTGAGGAAAACAGTAACAAGTTTATTTTAACAGGAGTATAACAATGTATAACTCTTCTTCAAAAGAGGCACAAATCTTGATGGATACATTGGAAAGATTTCATGAGTAAACTCAGGCAAACACTTCATAAGGTTTCACAGCTGGCACAACAGGCTTAAACCCAGCCAAACCTTGATTCTTAATTCAGAATCAACAACCCCCTGAACCGGGTCCTTCTCTGCAACCACTTGGTCACCAATTGATTCCCTGAATCTCCACCCTGAGACTCAGTGTTCTCTCAGTAGCTCTCCGGCCACTGACTAATTCCCTGTTTCTCCCACTAGAGAAATCAGTCCCTTCCTGTAGCTCACCGGCCACAGACTGACTTTTTAAAAACACAGCCACCTCCTGAAGAGGTGGTTGGCTCCGCCCCTGTTGCTATGGCAACTCAGCTAACACCAAGCCACTCTCTCCCACAAAACATAATCTTACATACTTACCATCCCTAAACCACTGTCCAAACTACACATAACCAAAGGAATAAAACTTACACATCGTCACAGACGTGTTTTTCTGTGCTTAGTAAACTGAGTTTTCTTTTGTAACCAAAGTCTCCAGAGTCCTTGATTTACAGAGCTGTGCCTGGTGGATCTATCATTTTGCTTCTGTCAAGTTGCACATTAGCTTGATAAAATAGTCTCTGAGTGTCTGTCTATATATGTTGTGTGTCTATGGCATTGAATGTTTATAAATTAATAATAATAATAATAATAATAATAATAATAATAATACTTTATTTATACTCCGCTACCCTCTCCCAAGGGGACACGGTTCAGCTTACATGAGGCCGAGCCCCAAATACAACAATACAAGCAATAACAACAACAAAACAGCAATTTAAAACAACAAAACAACAAAACAATAACATAAGCATTATCAATAGGACAACACACTTTAAAATCTATGGGTAGGCCAAATGCAATTAAAATTAAAAATAATGCTGGACATGGGCAAAAAAAGTGATGGGGCAGTTTGTGGAAACATACAAGCAGATCTAAACAATATAAAGTGCTTTGGAGGACAAAGTGCTATGGGATCATTATTCCAGGAAGGCACACTGGAACAACCACGTCTTCAAGTTCCTCCTAAAGACTGCCAGAGTTGTGGCATGCCTGATGTCCTTAGGAAGTGAGTTCCTGTTCTGTCGCCGCTGGGCCTGTAGTTAGTTGACTTTTAAAAATAGGATGTGTAACCTTTGCCCAGCGGGAAGCCAGGGGCCTAAGGAGAAGTTCTCAGAGGTTTCCACTACAAAAGAATCTTCAGATGGCTATAGAAGTACAACAAAGTCTTTATTAATGAAATCAAACAGGAACTTCAAGGCTTTCTTGATAAAGTATTGGTTCTCTCAATCTTGTCCACAGGGGACAGGCACTATCTTCAATAACGTTTTCTTTAAAGGAAAATTCCCCTTTTTAACTTCTCCCAGGCTGACTGAAATCCAACCCTCACTGATGTGTGCTCCGCTACCGGGCCGAACTGCTTCTCGGACGCCAAGTGGACCTACCAGCAAGGCAGTGGATATTCTCCAGCTGGAGTTCTTTAGTCTTTAAGGCTGTTTTCCTGGAAATTCCCAAAGCTGTGGCAATGCTTCCCTGGAGTTCTTAGGAGACTCTTAAAGCTGTTCTCCTCTGGATTTCTTTCCTTTCTGTTTCTGTTCGAATTTCTGTAACCCTGGAAATTCTTAAAGCTTGAAGCCTTTGTACAGGGGAAGTTACACACATCTTATACAAAAACTAACCTGGCTGAGACTAACACAATGGCTCACTTCCCTTCCAAAGCCCAAAAAGGGGGCGGGACCAGGGAACCTAATGATAATTGACAAGCAACTGACCCAATAACTGCATAGTAAGGAAAACTATCTAACTGCAAAGGCATAGAACTTTAAAATACATGCAGTAATCAACAAATAGCAAGATAAGCTGGAGTTCCTGGTGCGGCTGTACCAGAACACTTCCAGAGTCGAGGGGCCACCACCAAAAAGGTCCTCTCTCTCGTCCCCATCAATCGCGCTTGCGATACAGGTGGAAGTGTGAGCAGGGCCTCTCCCTATGATCAAAGAGATTGTGTGGGTTCGTATACAGAGATGCAGTCACGAAGGTAGGTGGGTCCCAAACCGTTTAGGGATTTGTAGGTGAGAACCTGCACCTTGAATTGGGTCCGGAAAATGAATGGCAGCCAGTGGAGCTCCTTAAACAGGAGGGTTGACCGCTCCCTGTAAGGAGCCCTAGTTAACAAGCTGGCTGCCGCCCGTTGGACCATCTGGAATTTCCGAGCCGTTTTCAAAGGCATGTTTGCCATGTATATGTACATTGTAATCTGCCCTGAGTCCCCTGAAAAGTGAGAAGGGCAGAATATAAATACTGTAAATAAATAAATAAAAATGCAGTAAAAGAAGAAGATATTTTTCTTTTCCAAGCCTGTTTCAACCCAGTTGTACAGTCAGGACTCTCATTCCACTGCTGCTATGGAAAGCTGAAAGCTGAGGTATGTGTACCAGTCCCAGATTTAAGGGTTCATCTAGATTTCTAAATGCATTTTGGATAAGTTTCTTTTATTCCCATCTCCTCCTTTTCCTTGAGTAAACCTCCTTCCTTCCAGAGTAATGATATGAGCAGGAGATGAGACAAGGGCAGAAACAATACATGGCACTTGTCTTTGCAATGCAATGAAGCCCTCTGCGCCATCCCAGTGAGCCGCAAAATATAGAGGGTTTCAGCCTCAAGCCTTGACTGGCAGTCTTAATTATATGGGGACATTGGTGAGACTCAAGCCAGCGAGGCTGGGAAACGTTCAGATAATCCTCCGCTCTCCAGCTTGGAAAGGAGGATCTTGTCTTACCCATCTGAAGGTGATCATCTAATTATTCCCGGTGAGATAGAGAAAGGGAGAATCTTCCATCGTGTTCGTCAAGCAGAAGCTGAGAGCTTTGAGAAAGGCCCAGATAGCTCAGAGAATAACCAAAGACTTGGTAGCATTAATGAGCCTCTTTGCTGCCCCAACGCTCACCTGAAGCCACTTGGCTCAAGGAAGGCTCCCAGATCGCAGGGAGGGATGAACAGATCTGTGTGCTCTGAATCTCTCCCCAATTTAGCAGGAAGACTCCTTGTTTTCTGATCCTTCTATCCCCAAGTGACAGCTTGCAGGTAGAAGCTGAAAATGTTGTTATTTCTAGAGTTTTGGGAAGATAATATGGCACATAAGATGTGCTGGCAAGATATGTGATGTGGGATTGCCATTGAAGGTGGTTTGGGCATTTTGGCTGGAATGGGACACTACTTAGAATCACAGAAGAGTTGAAAGAGACCGCAAGAGACATCCAGTCCTACCCCATCTTATATATGCTCTGTGCATAATGAGTACCTTAAAAACAAAACAACCAATGAACGAAATCACACCAAATTTGACAACAAAATGTCTCAAAACACAAGGAGTGACCATCACTCAAAAAAAAAATATGATTTTGTAATTTGGGAGTTGTAGTTGCTGGGATTTATAGTTCACCTACAATCAAAGAGCATTCTGAACTCCACCAAAGATGGAATTGAACCAAACTTGGCACACAGGACACTCCTGACCAACAGAAAACACTAGAAGGATTTGGTGGGCATTGACCTTGAGTTTTAGAGTTGTAGTTCACCTACATCTAAAGAACACTGTGGACTCAAAGGTTGATCCTTACAACTGTTTTTGGTCAAAAGATATTTAATAGGGCTGGGTAACCACGGAAAAAATTGTTTCTAAACTCGATTCGTTTTTAGGGGGTTTTTGCGTTTCGTTTTTTAAAAGAATTCCGAATTTTTTCTTTGAAAAAGTTCGAAATATACGGAATTTCGTAAATTACGAAACAATTACGAACCAATTACGAATCGATTCGTTAATGGCGGACGCGATTGCACAATATGCTAAAAAAAAACCTCCAAATGGGACAGGGGGAACTTCTGAAGCTTCCCTCTCCCTCTGTTGTTGACTGTTGGTGTGATAATGTATTTTTTTATCACTGATAAAACAAACAACAACTATAAAACTTGCACCAGACATACGGAAATAATAACAATTGAAACGATTTCGAAACGATTTCGAAACGATTTCGAAACGATTTCGAAACAATTACGAAACAATTACGAAATAAATTGAAAAATTCGTTTCGATTTTTAGTTGCTCCTGCATGGCTCAATATCGGATCGTAAGCTAATTTAAATACGAATCAATAACGAATTACGAAATTAACGAACGAAACCGCCCAGCCCTAATATTTAGCCGTTTGTGCTCCTTCTACTTTTATCAGTTTTATACTAATTTTTGTAATATTTTTGAAAAAATAAATACCCCCCCCCCCAGAAAACCCCATTTCTACTGGAGGGCCTGGAAAATGGATATGGAGGACTTCCAGTAACTAGAAAGCACAAAAAGATAGAGATTCACCTGTAATACACAAGCCTAGCATCCACCTATCCTCATGGGTGCCGGTCAACAGAGAGTCAACTGTATTGAAGGAGAGAGGGTTCTGGGGATTGGGAAGATGCTGTCTGCACATGTGAGTACATAGGGAGAAGGTCAGGGAGTAATTGGGAGTTTAATTCATACCAAAATGTAAAATGAGAGGAGGCGAGTTTAATTCGTACCAAAATGTAAAATGAGCAGAAGCTTGAATTCTGAGTGAGGGGCAAACGTGGTTCCTGGGTCTCACTTTCCCCACCTCTGGCGTCTCACAGAAATAACTCATACGAAGTCTCGCACTCACCCCTCTGCAATCAAACCAGTTCACAAGAGCTGAATAAAAAGCCCTCCCCCAAAAAATCAATCGCAACTTTAAAACCCATTTTAAAAAAGAAATAGTAGCGGCAATAAGAAGAAAATAGCCAGCCATCAAACGCTTGGGGTGGAAATAAAACCTTTTCAAATGTTGCCCCTGGAAGATAAAACAGCCAGAATAATAAGAGAGGCTGCATCTGTAAGATTTGTCAACGAAATGTAATTTGAAGGTGTATAATTCCTGGCTATTTTCTTCAAATCTGGGCGTACAACGCCAAAGGGAGCCTTTTGGTTCTGCACGACAAAGAGTTCTGGGTTATTCTAGCAGCTTACATCCTCCTTAGGCTAACAGAGTCATTCATATAGATAGAATATGGATATGAATGTAGATTTAGATGCATAGAAAGGTACACAGGAGACTTATTTTATTTCCTTTTGCATCTTCATTGGAGAACCAAAAGCGAGCAGTTGGGTTGTTGTTTTTTTCCAATGGCCCTGCATTGCCCCCGTGTGATAGAATGGTGAAGTACAGACTTGGAAATCTCACCCTTTTTCAGCTAAGAGGAAGGGGAAAAATCCCTCCACATTTGCAGGAGTTTGGAGTGATAGTGGGGAAAATGTGAATGTAAATAGAAAGTACCAAGTGATATTAAGCTCAGGGAACAGTTTTCTAAGCATGAGTAAGTCCTTCAGTATGAATCCATAGTCATCTTCGACACCAAATTGGGAGGAAGAGCCAATACTCTAGAACAGTGGTTCTCAACATTCCTAATGCCATGACCCCTTAATACAGTTCCTCATGTTGTGGTGACCCCCAGCCATTAAATTATTTTCATTGCTGCTTCATAATTGTAATTTTGCTACTGTTATGAATCGTTATGTAAATATCTGATATGCAGGATGTATTCTCATTCACTGGACCAAATTTGGCACAAATACCCGATACGCCCAAATTTGAATACTGGTGGGGTTGGGAGGGATTGATTTTGTCATTTGGGAGTTGTAGTTGCTGGATTTATAGTTCACCTACAATCAAAGAGCATTCTGAACTCTACCAACGATGGAATTGAACCAAACTTGGCACACAGAACTCCCATGACCAACAGAAAATACTGGAAGGGTTTGGTGGGCATTGACCTTGAGTTTGGGAGTTGTAGTTCACCTACATCCAGAGAGCATTCTGAACTCCACCAATGATGGAATTGAACCAAACCTGGCACTCCAATGACAAACAGAGAATATTGGAAGGTTTTGATGGGCATTGACCTTGAGTTTGGGAGTTGTAGTTCACCTACATCCAGAGAGCACGGTGGATCTGAACCAAACTTGACACAAATATCCCATATGCCCAAATATGAACACAGATGGAGTTTGGAGGAAATAGACCTTGACATTTGGAAGTTGCAGTTACTGGGATTTATAGTTCACCTACAACCAAAGAGCATTCTGAAGCCCACCAACGATAGAATTAGGCCAAACTTTCCACATAGAACTCCCATGACCAACAGAAAATACTTTCTGTGATGGTCTTTGGCGACCCCTCTGACACCCTCTCATGACCCTTCTAGGGGTCCCAACCCCCAGGTACCACTGCTCTAGAGACAGGAGCAGAATTCAAAATGGTCTTAACAGATTAGAGAGATGGGCCAAAACTAACAAAATGAAGTTCAACAGTGAGAAATGCAAGATGCTCCACTTAGGCAGAAAAAATGAAATGCAAAGATATAGAATGGGGGATGTGTGGCTCGAGAGCAGTACGTGTGAAAAAGATCTTGGAGTCCTCGTGGACAACAAGTTAAACATGAGCCAACAATGTGATGCAGTGGCAAAAAAAGCCAACGGGATTTTGGTCTGCATCAATAGGAGCATAGTGTCTAGATCCAGGAAAGTCATGCTACCCATGCTCTATTCTGCCTTGGTTAGACCACACCTGATTGAGGGAGCTCATCCGCCTCTCCCCGGATTCGAACGTGCAACCAGTTGGTCTTCAGTCCTGCCGGCACAGGGGTTTAACCCACTGCGCCATCGGTGGCTTTTCTGAAAGATAATTAATAAAGATTATTAATAATTGTAATCCCAGCAAACAAAAAGAGAAGCCTCATTCTCAGAAAACTACTAGTTACCTCTCCTCTAGAGTAGAAAGGAGAAACAACTTTAAGGAAGCATTAAACTCAAAGCAGAAAGGAAATTGAAGTGTGCCACGCCAAGCAGGGCCTGTAGTAGAAAAAAGAGAGGGCTTTCTTAAGGAAGTCCAGGGAGGTTAGCTCTAGGTCATTGCTTTTCCTTCCCTGGGCCTCCTTAAAATGCCTTGGAAAGCTTGCAGAAAGAGTGGTAACTTAACTCTAATCATTTTCATGCTGACACCCAGGCCCCCTTGAAGGGAAAAAGGAAATGGTCCAAGGAAGGGTGCTTTTGTAACCCTGTTGCTGATACCCAGGCTTGAATGGAAAAAAGGAAAGGCTCCCAGAAATAGAAAGGGGAGCATTGTAAGTTCCCCATTGCCATTAATGGGCCAGATCTAGCCTCGTTTTTCAGGTGAGGACCGAAAAAAGGCTATCCAGCTACCTGGGCCAGAGTGAAGAGAGAGGGGACCAGGGGATAGTTCCACCTTGTCTCCTGTGCTATTCTAATAATATAATATAATATAATATAATAATATAATATATTGTATATACATATAATATCTATAATACTATAACGTAGTGCAATATAATACTAATAATAACATGATATTATAATTATATATTTATATTACATGTAATATATTACGATATATGGTATGGTGCAATATAGCAATGTTTAATGCTGATATTGTACTATGCTATCAGGCATGTAGCCGGGGGGGGGGGGGCTTGGGCTTCCCCCCCCCCCCCCGAAATTCTCATGGTGGTTCGCGAAAAGGCCTTACTGGTGCATTATTTAAACTGTTATGTTTATTCATATCACGATCTGATCACCATACTCAATATATCCCATATGCATGGGGGTATTGGGGTAATGATACAAAAGGTTTGCTAGGCTAGACCCTCTTTCACTCAGACTCAGCCCCCCCCCGAAACTCAGCCCCCCCCGAAACCCCCCCTGAAAAAAATTCAGCCCCCCCAAAACGAAATCCTGGCTATGGGCCTGATGCTAATAATATAATATATTGTATGTAATATATATCTTGTAAGCTGCTCTTGAAATGGCAGGGAGAAGGTTTCAGGAAAAGAGACAAAGAGAGTTCCAGAGGTCTAAAAAAAGCACAGATTTATTTCCAGCTGGGGCCCTGGAGTGGACTTGCATCCAAAAGCAAACCAGAGCAATGATAGAGGGGTTTGACTGTGCCTTTATACCTTTCAGATTCAAGCAAACAAAGAACATGCTTCTACATACATCAACGTCACTCACTGTGTCACCTTAGCATCAAATTCTATCTTCTAACATGCAAAAGGCATGTCTGTGTGTTTCTAGGAGCAGCTTGCATCCATCAGGGGCCTGCTTTTGACCTGTCAGGAGACTCCTTCCCTAAAGGAAGGCACTGGGCTTTTTGTACCAGCCTCTGTGCCTTATCTCTCTCTTGGAATGTATAGATAACATGCCTCCCTCTTCAGCCCCCCTCTTGCTGTGCCTGGACGCAGCTTGCTTGTCCATTAGCATTCTTTCTAATACAGAGAGAACTTGATTTTTCTATACATTTAAAGTACATACAATTTATACATAAAGAAATATGTCACCTGTACGCAGATGACGTCCAACTCTGTCACTCCTTTCCACCTGCTACTAAGGAGGCTGTCGAAGTCCTGAACCGGTGCCTGGCCGCTGTAATGGTCTGGATGAGGGCGAACAAACTGAAATTAAATCCAGACAAGACAGAGGTACTCCTGGTCAGTCGGAAGGCCGAGCAGGGTATAGGGTTACAGCCTGTGCTGGATGGGGTCGCACTCCCCTTGAAGGCGCAGGTTCGCAGCTTGGGTGTGACCCTGGATTCATCGCTGAGCCTGGATCCCCAGGTTTCAGCGGTGACCAGGGGAGCATTTGCACAGCTTAGGCTCGTGCGCCAGCTGCGCCCGTATCTTGGGAAGTCTGACTTGGCCACGGTGGTACACGCTCTGGTCACATCCCGCCTTGACTACTGCAACGCTCTCTACGTGGGGCTGCCCTTGAAGACGGCCGGAAGCTTCAGCTAGTCCAACGCGCGGCAGCCATGTTATTAACAGGAGCAGGACGCAGAGAGCGTACTACGCCCCTGCTGTCCCAGCTCCACTGGCTGCCGATCTGCTACCGGGCCCAATTTAAGGTGTTGGTGTTAGCCTACAAAGCCCTAAACGGTTCCGGCCCAAAATACCTTGCAGACCGCATCTCGGCCTATGAGCCCACGAGGGCCTTGAGATCTTCCGGGGAGGCTCTTCTCTCGGTCCCGCCTGCCTCGCAGGCACGTCTGGCGGGGACGAGAGAGAGGGCCTTCTCGGTGGTGGCCCCCCGGCTGTGGAACACCCTCCCTACTGAAGTTAGACAGGCGCCCTCCTTGATGGCCTTTCGTAGGAGCCTGAAAACTTGGCTCTGCGAGCAGGCCTTCAACTAGTGTATCTGTGGAAAGACGTTAGGACGGACTATGACTACGAATTTGGCTATGACCCCAGGACTAGACGAAGCGGATTTTTAATATAAGTATATGTCGTAGTAGTAGTAGAGTGTTGTTGTGCTGTCTTGATTCATTGTAAATTGTCTTTTCTATGTTTTTGTACACCGCCGCGAGTCGCCCATTAGGGCTGAGAGCGGCGGTTAACAAGTGCAAGTAATAAATAATAATAATAATAATAAATATCTATTTTTCCAATATCTCCTCATCACTCTGAGTCCCCTTCGGGGTGGGAAGGGTGGCATATAAATGTCGGAAATAAATAAATAAATAAATAAATAAATAAATAAATAAATAAAATATGTTTCAATATTTGGAAAGGATGCCATATTGACAAGGAGACACACTTGTTTTCTGCTGTTTTGGAGACTAGGACACAATCGAGCAATGGAGTCAAATGGCAGGAAAATAGACCAGGAAGAACTTCCTGACACTAAGAGCTATTTAGCAATGGAATACACTGCCTTGGAGTCCAATAGTGGTTTTCAATCAGAGACTGGATGGCTCTGTCAAGAAGGTTTTGATGGTGTATTCCTACATGGCAGAAGAGGTTGGACTTGGATGACAGTTGTGGCTTCTCCCAATTCTACAAAGTCCTGAGACTACATTCCATTCCTGCAAAAATGTCTTATATTTTGTAAATGCTCTTGGTTTTCTCTAAAATGTACAGCTTTGGGGGGTTCTTCTCTTTTAAGACATTATCCTCTCTCTTTTTTTAGCCCTTCAGCCATTTAAGGTGCTCGTGTTTTGCTTTGTTTTTAAAGTTACCGTTTATGTTTACTCTACAAACAGATCCGGTTGTACTTAACGGAAAATACCTACATCTCAAATGCACTTAGCTGCATTCGCCATCTGGAAAAGTGGTTTTTGAATGGAATGAGAAAGCAAACTAACATACGCTGATGTATATGTACACCCACCAGCAAAGAAAAAGCAAGGGAAACAGGCCTCCGAATGAACGCAAGATAAGGTCAGTCCCCAAAATGGTGACGGTTTGGCATGGTGGTACTTCAAGTATCACCATTTCGGATTGGGTTCCAGGATAGCCAGAAGATACCAACATCTATGGAAACTCAAGTCCCATTATATACAATGGCATAGTAATGCATATAAAATAGTCAACAACACAAAGCGGTCCACGCTCTTGTTACATCCCGAATAGACTACTGCAACACACTCTACGTGGGGTTGCCCTTGAAGACTGTTCAGAAACTTCAACTGGTCCAGCGAGCGGCAGCCAGATTACTCACCGGAGCGTCATACAGGGAGCACACCACCCCCCTGCTGTGTCAGCTCCACTGGCTGCCGGTTCAGTTCCGAGCACAATTCAAGGTGCTGGTTTTGACCTACAAAACCCTTTACGGTTCCGGTCCAGTGTATCTGTCCGAACGTATCTCCCTCTACGTCCCACCCCGGAATTTGAGATCATCTGGGAGGCCCTGCTCTCGACCCCACCGCTATCACAAGTGAGGCTGGTGGGGACGAGGAGCAGGGCCTTCTCAGTGGTGGCCCCTCACCTGTGGAACTCACTCCCGGGGGAAATTAGGGCATCAACATCCCTCCTCTCCTTCAGGAGGAAGGTAAAGACGTGGTTGTGGGACCAGGCCTTTGGGCAATCTGACAACTAGATAAGGACAATCAAACGACTAGGACTGACAGGACTGACAATGTGGAATTGGAATTTGGACTATGAGATAGCGAACGCTGACCGTCTATGAGGAGTAATTAGGTTTGTATTGTTTTATTGGTTTTATTGGTTTTATTGGTTTTAGGGTTGTAATGCAGGAATTGTTGTTTAACTGTTCAACTGTTTAATTGATGTTATTTTGTTTTACTACTGTTATGTGATGCTGGCATCGAATTGTGCCTTTGTAAGCCACCCTGAGTCCCCTTCAGGGTGAGAAGGGCGGGGTAGAAGAAACCGAAATAAATAAATAAATAGGATAGCTGAAGGCTTTCATGGCTGTAATCACTGGGTTGTTGTGAGTTTTTTGGGATGTATGGCCATGTTCTTGCAGAATTCTCTCCTGATGTTTTGCCTGCATCTGTGGCTGGCATCTTCAAGTGGAGAGTGGAGCGTATATACATTTGAAATGTCTCAGGTGGGACGAAGAATCCTTGTCTGTTTAAAACAAATTGAAGAGGGATATTGACAAGCTGGAATGTGTCCAGAGGAGGGTGACTAAAATGATCAAGGGTCTGGAGAACAAGCCCTATGAGGAGCAGCTCAAGGAGCTGGGCATGTTTAGCCTGAAGAAGAGAAGGCTGAGAGGAGATATGATAGCCATGTATAAGTATGTGAGAAGAAGCCACAGGGAGGAGGGAGCAAGCTTGTTTTCTGCTTCCTTGGAGACTAGGACACGGAACAATGGCTTCAAACTACAAGAGAGGAGATTCCATCTGAACACGAGGAAGAACTTCCTGACTGTGAGAGCCGTTCAGCAGTGGAACTCTCTGCCCCGGAGTGTGGTGGAGGCTCCTTCTTTGGAAGCTTTTAAACAGAGGCTGGATGGCCATCTGTCAGGGGTGCTTTGAATGCAATTTTCCTGCTTCTTGGCAGGGGGTTGGACTGGATGGCCCATGAGGTCTCTTCCAACTCTTTGATTCTATGATTCTATTAATGTTGCAACTAGCAAGCTTGAATAGTCTTGAAGCTGGAAAGTCAATCAGTGAGGGTATCTCCATAGAGGTAGCCTGTCCTTTGTTGCCTAGAGGTATCCTCGGTTTGGTGTTAACTGGCACTTGCTGTCTGGAGTTCTCCTGTTTCTGAATGGTGTTCCTTATTGACTATATTGATTCTGTTTTTGTTTTTTTAAAATAGTGGTAACCAGAATTTGTTTATTTTCATGGTTCTCTCCTTTCTGTTGAAATTGTCCATGTGCTTATGCATTTCAGTGGCTTTTCTGTGCAGTCTGACATGATGGTTGTCAGAATGGTTCAGCATTTCTGTGTTCTCAAATAATATTCTGTGTCCAGGTTGGTTCATCAAGTGCTCTGCTATGGCTGACCTCTCTGGACAATAGACTTGTGCATGGAATTTGTGTCCTCTGTTTTCTTTGTTTATATATCTGTGGAATTACCAGGGAGGGACAAATAACTCTTGTCTGTTGGAGCTAGATGTCAAGGTGGTCAGTTGAAACTTTCACACCTAGCTCCAACAGACAAGAGTTCTTTGTCCCACCCTGGTCATTCCACAGATATATAAACCCATAAACCCAACAGACCTCTGAGGATGCTTGCCATAGATGCAAGCGAAACATCAAGAGAGAATACCTCTAGAACATGGCCATATAGCCTGAAAAAACCTACAACAACCCAACTTCCTAACTGTGAGATCAGTTAAGCAGTGGAACACCCTGTCCAGGAGTGTGGTAGACAATCCTTCTTTGGAGGCTTTTAAACAGAAGCTTGGATGGACATCTGTCAGGAGTGCTTCGAATGTGATTTTCCTGCTTCTTGGCAGGGGGTTGGACTGAATGGCCCACAAGATTGCTTCCAACTCTAGAATTCTATGATTCCTTTGTTTCCTGATGTATCAGAGAGGGCCACTTCACCTAGCAACAGCCAATCCTTCACCTTACAAAAGCCAATCTGGTGACAGCACAGAGGTCCAATTCTTCATCTACCAAGAGTCTTTTTGGGGCAGACAGACAGACATACTTTGACATATAAACAGATAGGTAGGTAAGTAGGCAGATAGGTAGGTACATATGAGGATTGAATGAAGAGCAATGTCTCCACCTTCATAACTCCGCAACAGATGAAGTACTGGTATGTAACAGGTACTGGCTTGTTCAGTAGTCTCTCCTCTACAGTTCCATTTGGGCAGGAAGTCTTAGCATTGAACGGTTGTGTTGTTAAAGTGCAAAATATGGAACCCAGTGTAAACGGTCGGTCAATGTGACTTAAGCAACGTGCAGTCATTGAATTCTTGACAGCAGAAGGTGTCACCCCAAAGGAGATTCATCAGAGAATGCAAGATGTTTATGGTTGATTGTGTTGATGTGAGTACCGTGTGTCGTTGGACGGGTAAGTTTAAAGATGTTGAGATGGGAACATCTGACTTGCGTGACAAACAAAGAGTTGGGCGTCCTGTGACAGCAACCACCGAGTTTCACAAGCAGAAAGTTGACAGATTGATTCAGGACAATTGTCGTATCAGTCAGAGAGAAATTTCAAGCATAATCAGCATTTCACAAGAGCATGTGAGTCACATTATTGCTTTGCTTGGCTATCGGAAGATCTGTGCACGATGGGTACCCAGGATGAGAGAACTGTGAGAAATTGGTTGTGGAAACCAAGTGTCGACTTCCGTGACAGCTTCAGAAAACCTGTTCATCATTGGCAGAAATGTATCCAATGGTCTGATGATTGTGTGGAGAAGTGAATAGTGGTAGTTAAAGAGCACATTCTAAGGATTATTTGTGCGTTTGATTTATTAAAATATTCCCATCCAAACCCAAGTAACGAAGGTGGAGGCATCATTTTTCATTCAACCCTCATAGATAGATTTACATGTGCTCATCAGAATTCCCCATTAACTGCTCTTCAGACCTTGTGTAGGTTCAACTTTGCCCCATCGAACAGAATCACCAAACATGGCACCAAATATAAAATACAGGAAGATGCTATGAGGGTGTCCATTTCTTTCTCTCTTTTTGGCATTGAAATCTGCCTCCAGATTGCATTATTTTCTGTTTTGTTCTGTTTCCCTTCTTTATGATTTTTTTTTTCTTGGTTTAAAGAGCTTTTGCTGAGTTACTGACAGACAGCTTGGAGTTGTCAGCCTCCCTCCTGTCTCCCAGCCAACATTTTAAGTTCGGAATGACAGAAAAGGAGGAGCCGTCACTTTTTTCCCCCGCCAGGGCAAATCAGTCTGGAGCCTGTCATCAGCCGCAAGGTCTTTTCTAAAATATTTAATTTTCTGATGAATTGGCAGCCTGTTGGAAAAAGACAACAAGGAAACCAGGGAGGGGGGCACAGACGTTCGCAATCTGTTGTGCCCCCGGTGCCAGCAATCCTGCCTCAATTCTGATCTCTTCTTTCACTCTGCTGGAAATAGAACACTTGTGGGTGTCGAACTGAGATACATTTGGAGACCCGTTTCTTGAGATTGAAGTGTATTAACGGAGGTGTAACTATTGGGGGGGGGGACTGCAAAATTGGGGGATTCCTCCCAAGTTTCTTTGGTTCTTTGGACCTCAAGTTTCTAACATTGCAGTCATGTAAAACTTTAGAACTACTGCTCAGACATTCATAGAAAATAGGCAGGCACAGCTACTTTACTTAGGTGATCCCTCATAGCCCGAGGATGATGGTCCTCCAAATCTGATGTCTTGGCAATGGGTCCGTAGGTGGCTGTGGAACCCTATTCTTGATCTGCAGTGAGGGCATCGGTTTCCAGATGGAAGGCGGTCCTGATCAGGGTTGGCTTGCCTCCCTAGCTTCCACAGACCCCAGAAGTGTGGTGGCCTGAGGCACAGAGGGGAATCATAGAATCATATAATCCAAGAGTTGGAAGAGACCTCATGGGCCATCCAGGCCAACCCCCTGCCAAGAAGCAGGAATATTGCATTCAAATCACCCCTGACAGATGGCCCTCCAGCCTCTGTTTAAAAGCTTCCAAAGAAGGAGCCTCCACCACACTCCGGGGCAGAGAGTTCCACTGCTGAACGGCTCTCACAGTCAGGAAGTTCTTCCTCATGTTCAGATGGAATCTCCTTTCTTGTAGTTTGAAGCCATTGTTCCTTGTCGTAATCTCCATGGAAGCATTAAACAAGCTTGCTCCCTCCTCCCTGTGGCTTCCTCTCACATATTTATTAGGGCTGTCCAACCATGGAAAAATTTGTTTCTAAACTCGATTCGTTTTTAGGGGGTTTTTGCGTTTCGTTTTTTAAAAGAATTCCGAAATTTTTCTTTTAAAAAGTTCGATATTTATGAAAATTCGGAAATTACGAAACAATTTCGAAACAATAACGAATCGATTCGTTAATGGCGGACGCGATTGCGCAATACGCTAAAAAACCCTCCAAATGGGACAGGGGGAACTTCTGAAGCTTCCCTCTCCCTCTGTTGTTGACTGTTGGTGTGATAATTTTTTTTATCACTGATAAAACAAACAACTATAAAACTTGCACCAGACATACGGAAATAATAACGAAATAATAACGAAACAATTTCGAAACAATTACGAAACGAATTGGAAAAATTCGTTTCGTTTTTTAGTTGCTCCTGAATGGTTCAATATCGCTTCGTTATAAAAAAAATAACGAATTAATAACGAATTATGAAATTAACGAACGAAACCGCCCAGCCCTAATTTATACATGGCTATCATATCTCCTCTCAGCCTTCTCTTCTTCAGGCTAAACATGCCCAGCTCCTTAAGCCGCTCCTCATAGGGCTTGTTCTCCAGACCTTTTATCATTTTAGTCGCCCTCCTCTGGACACATTCCAGCTTGTCAATATCTCTCTTGAATTGTGGTGCCCAGAATTGGACACAATATTCCAGGTGTGGTCTAACCAAAGCAGAATAGACGGGTAGAATTACTTCACCTACAATCAAAGAGCATTCTGAACTCCACCAATGATGGGATTGAACCAAATATGGCACACAGAACTCCCACGACGAACAGAAAATATATATCAGTGATTGGTTGAGGGGTGCACCAAAATACTGTTTGCTTACCATTGAAAATTACCTAGGGCTGCCTCTGGCAAGGAAGCATGGGTAAGAAAATCTATATAAATAAAAATGCAATGTTCGTTTGTGGGATTAATATAACCAAAAAACCACTGGACAAATTGCCACCAAACTTGGCCACAAGACACCTACTAACCCAAGGAGTGACCATCACTCAAAAGAAAATTGATTTTGTCATTTGGGAGTCTACAATCAAAGAGCATTCTGAACCCCACCAATGATGGAATTGAATCAAACTTGGCACACAGAACTCCCATGACCAACAGAAAATACTAAAAGGATTTGGTGGGCATTGACCTTGAGTTTTGGAGTTGTAGTTCACCTACATCCAGAGCACTGTGGACTCAAACAATGATGGATCTGGACCAAACTTGGCACAAATATTCCATATGCCCAAATATGAACACAGATGGAGTTTGGGGGAAATAAACCTTGACATTTGGGAGTTGTAGTTACTGGGATTTATAGTTCACCTACAATCAAGGAGCATCCCAAACCCCCACCAACAATGACATTTGAGAGTTGTAGTCACTGGGATTCACAGTTCACCTTAAGGCCATCCAATCCAACTCCCTTCATCAGGGCAAGAAAAAAGAGAGTTGGACTGGTTGTCCTTAAGTATTTTCTGTTGGTCATGGGGGTTCTGTGTGGCAAGTTTGCCCCAAATCTATTGTTGGTGAGATTCAGAATGCTGTTTGATTGTAGGTGAACTATAAATCTCAGTAACTACAACTACAAAATATCAAGGTCTATTTTCCCCAAACTGTAACAGTGTTCACATTTTGGCATATTGAGTATTTGTGCCAAGTTTGGTCCAGATTCATCATCGTTTGAGTCCACAGTGCTCTCTAGGTGTAGGTGAACTACAAGTCCCAAACCCTTCCAGTATTTTGTGTTGGTCATGGGAGTTCTGTGTGCCACGTTTGGTTCAATTCCATCATTGGTGGAGTTCAGAATGCTCTTTGATTGTAGGTGAACTATAAATCCAAGCAACTACAACTCCCAAATGACAAAATCAATTTTCTGCGCGATGGTCAGTCCTTGGTTTAGTAGGTGTCTTGTGGCCAAACTTAGCTGCAATTCGTCCAGTGGTTTTTGAGTTATATTAATCCCACAAACGAACATTACATTTTTATTCATATAGATCAGTGCTTCTCAACCTTGCTAATGCCATGACCCCTTAATGCAGTTCCATATGGTGTGGTGACCCCCAACCATAATATTGTTTTCGTTGCTACTTGATACCTGTCATTTTAGCACTGTTATAAATCGTAATGTAAATCTCCGATATGCAGGATATATATTCATTCACTGGACTAAATTGAGCACAAATACCCAATATGCCCAAATGTGAATGCTAGTGTTAGGATTGATTTTGTAATTTGGGAGTTGTAGTTGCTGGGATTTATAGTTCACCTATAATCAAAAAGCATTCTGAACTCCACCAGCAATGGATTTAAACCGAACTTGGCACAAAGAACTCCCATGACCAACAGAAAACACTGGAAGGGTTTTGTGGGCATTGACCTTGAGTTTGGGAGTTGTAGTTCACCTATATCCAGAGGAGCGCTGTGGATTCATGCAATGATGGATCTGGACCAAACTTGGCACGAATACTCAGTATGCCCAAATGTGAACACTGGTAGAGTCTGGGGAAAATAGACCTTGACATTTGGGAGTTGTAGTTGCTGGGATTTATAGTTCACCTACAATCAAAGAGCATTCTGAACTCGACCAACAATAGAATTGGGTCAAACTTCCCACACAGAATCCCAATGACCACCAGAAAATACTATGTTTTCTGATGGTCTTTGGCGACCCCTTTGACACCCCCTCACGACCCCCTCAGGGATCCCAACCCCCAGGTTGAGAAACACTGATATAGATGGTCACTCATTGGTGTGATACATGTATTGTGTCCTAATTTGATGTCAATTCATCCAGTGGTTTTTGTGTTCTGTTAATCCCACAAACGAACATTACATTTTTATTTATATAGATTGCTATAATTGTTCCAACTGGTGTGTTTTAGTTTGAAGTAACCTTGGGTTTCAGCCATTATTGCCTTGCCTGTCTGCCTCTTTCATTGAAATACACCAGGTTCTTGCATGGCTAAACAGGACAGATTTGAGAAATGCTTGGTTGCCCACTGTGCCAATGTAACATCTCCATGGAACATTGATCTCTCGCAGGAGAGTGTTTAAATTCGCGCAAAGGAAAGAAAGGCAAAAGCAGCAGGCATCACTCTCCCTTTCTGCAGTTTCATCATCTCCTTTCTTTGGAGTGGTTAAAAAATGTATTATCCTTCTCCAGAATCATATCAAATATTTATCAGCATAATTCTCCAGTTACCAGTACCAACTGAAGAGACTTTGTCATGTAATAATTATTGTCATGCTTGTATTTGTCGGAATGCAATATGGGATTTTTTCTTTGGGCTCTGTGCAAATCTAATCTCCTCCTCACTACTGAGGGACCATCTACTATGGAAATGGTTTTAGGGTGACGTGGAAGGCTAAATCTGCCAAATTAAAGCTCTCCGTCTTTCTTCTTTGAGTCTAAAGAGCCGACATCACAAACATCACTAGGTTCTTGTGGGTTTTTTCGGGCTATAGGGCCATGTTCTAGAGGCATTTCTCCTGACATTTCGCCTGCATCTATGGCAAGCATCCTCAGAGGTAGTGAGGTCTGTTGGAAATAGGAAAATGGGTTTATATATCTGTGGAATGACTGGGGTGGGGCACAGAGCTCTCTGCTGAAGCTAGGTGTGAATGTTTCAGCTGACCACCTTCATTAGCATTTGAAGGCCTGGCTGAGCCTGGGAAATGTTCTGTTGAGAGGTGTTAAGATGTGCCTGGTTGTTTCCTCTCGGCTGTTTTGCTGTTGTAATTTTAGAGTTTTTTAATACTGGTAGCCAGATTTTGTTCATTTTCATGGTTTCTTCCTTTCTTTTGAAATTGTCCACATGCTTGTGTATTTCAGTGGCTTCTCTGTGTAGTCTGACATGGTGGTTGTTGGAGTGGTCCAGCATTTCTGTGTTCTCAAATAAATGCTGTGTCCAGGTTGGTTCATCAGGTGCTCTGCTATGGCTGACTTCTCTGGTTGAAGTAGTCTGCAGTGCCTTTCATGTTCCTTGATTTGTGTCTGGGCAATGCTGCGTTTGGTGGTCCCTATGTAGACTTGTCCACAGCTGCATGGTACACGGTAGACTCCTGCAGAAGTGAGAGGATCCCTCTTGTCCTTTGCTGAACGTAGCATTTGTTGGATTTTCTTGGTGGGTCTGTAGATAGTTTGTATGTTGTGTTTCCTCATCAGCTTCCCTATGCGGTCAGTGGTTCCCTTGATGTATGGCAGGAACACTTTTCCTCTGGGTGGATCTTCATCTTAACTATCCTTAATTTTTAATGAACCAGCCGTCCCCTGCCCTGTGTTGCTGTGGCCCAGTCTGTGTATATGTGTTTTGTGTATATATGTGTGTATATTTATTTATTTACTTATTTATTTACTATATTTATATACCACACCTCTCAGCCCGGGGGCAACTCGGAGAGGTTTACAATCGGCAATAATTCAATGCCACACAATTATAACAAATAAAACCAACAAAACAAACAAACAAACAGACAAAATACAAAATTTGCAAGTTTGGTAGTTGATTAAATGTCCTTTGACCAGTATCTGGCCACTTGGAGTGCTTCTGGTGTTGCTGCAAGAAGGTCCTCCATTGTGCATGTGGCAGGGCTCAGGTTGCATTGCAGCAGGTGGTCAGTGGTTTGCTCTTCTCCACACTCGCATGTCGTGGATTCCACTTTGTGGCCCCATTTCTTGAGGTTGGCTCTGCATCTCGTGGTGCCAGAGCGCAGTCTGTTCAGCGCCTTCCAAGTTGCCCAGTCTTCTGTGTGCCCAGGGGGGAGTCTCTCATTTGGTATCAGTCATTGATTGAGGTTCTGGGTTTGAGCCTGCCACTTTTGGACTCTCGCTTGCTGAGGTGTTCCAGCGAGTGTCTCTGTAGATCTTAGAAAACTATTTCTTGATTTAAGTCGTTGACGTGCTGGCTGATACCCAAACAGGGGATGAGCTGGAGATGTCACTGCCTTGGTCCTTTCACTATTGGCTGCTACTTCCCGGCGGATGTCAGGTGGTGCAATACCGGCTAAGCAGTGTAATTTCTCCAGTGGTGTAGGGTGCAGACACCCCGTGATAATGCGGCATGTCTCATTAAGAGCCACATCCACTGTTTTAGTGTGGTGAGATGTGTTCCACACTGGGCATGCGTACTCAGTAGCAGATGAAAATGAGAGACTAACAAAAATACTGGAAATAAAGAATATGGACAGACTCACCTTTCTTATATCAAAAAGCAGAGGAATGAATATGAAGGAAACAAATTGGGGAAAAGTGATGGAATATTTTAAACAAAGGAATAAAAATATTCGGATCTAATCAAGGAAGAGAAAAGGGGAAGGAAGAGGAAGAGAAAGAATATGAGGAGAGAGGAGAAAGAAAGGAAGAGGGGAAGGGTAGCAAAGGAAAGAAGGAAAACAGATCTTCGGAAGATCCCAGGAAGTCGAAAACAACTCTTTTATTCTGTTCTGGTTTTTAAATCTATACTCACTCTATTGGACGACTTCTTCTTCTTCTTGGTGGTTTTTTCTCTCTCTTTCTTGTAGCTTTGGCTACATATTTCTATTTTAAATGTAAACCAGAAACTCAATAAAGATTATATATATATATATATATATATATATATATATATATATATATATATATATGGAATAGGGCTCCTGCTCCACAGTCACCTACAGACCCACTGCCAGGATACTACACTTGGAGGACCATCATTCTTGGACTATGAGGGATTACCTAAGTAAGTAAGTATATCCAGAAACACTCAGCTGCAACCTATCTCTTGCATACCTCCACCCTTAATTGCTTTCACCCATGAACTCTTACTTACAGATTACTAAACCCTTTAGAACTGATACTTACATTACATCACCAAGCGCCATCAGCTGCAGAACATATGACATTGTGGTTATCCCACCGAAAATTAAAATTGACTCCTTGCTAATTTCTTTCTTGCCATTCAAACAACAGAGAGAAGCTCAAGATTACTCATAGAGTGTCGAGGTTCCTTAATGACCTTATTTTCCATTCCATCTAATTTAAAATCAAATTTCTGTTTTCCAAAATTCAGAGTTGGTTCATTGTTGAGATATATACACACACACACACCTACCCACACACACACCTTTTCCCAGCTACAAAAAGAAATCACCTAACTCGAGGCAGCAAAGTTAGAACTCATCATTAAATCCTCATTTATATTTTGCACTCAGGTAATTATGATTTCTCAGTTCAGCACCTACAGGGCAAGAGCAATTACAGGCACAACAGAAAAGAAAAAAAAAACAATCTGCACACAAACAGATCTCACATTCAAGGAAATGGCATGCCATGTTCAAGAACATTCCAAGCAGATGGAGCTCCTCCAGGAAAGAACTGCTTGTCAGATATAGATTGTTCCAAAACTCCAATATGCCTTCTTACTCAATCTACTATTCTCTGACAGGCAGCTTGTGTTTTCAGCAATGCAAATGTATACCAGGAAACTCTAAAGAACCTCCTTGCTGTAGGCATGGCCAGAAAGTATAGTACTTTACAGTACAGATTATAAAGTAAGAAAATGTGACAGGACATGCAAACTGGATTAGCAAAGCTCTTGTTCGAAATGATCATTACATTTACTTACCCTCTAGGCAATTAGCAAAATATAATTGTCTTCCAAATTGTTGAAAGGCACTAAATATATATTGACTTGAGTGAAGCTGCTGGAGAGGACCTCATTGTCCCAGCACACATTGAGATGTATAACAACAGATATATGTGTGGAAACTTCCCCAATGGTATCGCTTCTTCAACCACCAAGCCACCTGTGTTGCCTTGTGAAGCCTGCGAGAAGACCGAGACCAGCCTCCTGGAAGTGGGCCACACCATTGTTGGTTTCTGTGAAGGCCTAAACCTCCCATCTTTTCTGGGCAAGTTCCTCAAGATCACAGAGGAGACCCCTGTCTGTTGTGGACACTGAATACTGGGCCACCGAGCAGAGCGAGGACATCTCCCAGATCAGCAAGCATCTCTGGATGTTGACAGAGATGGTGGCCTTTTTGGAGGAGGAGCTGGAAGCTGTCCAGAAGCAGGTGGAGGACTTGGAAGTCTGCCTTCAGGAGGAGAAGGAAGCCCAAGAGCAACAGAGGAAGGAGGCTGAGCAGTCATTCGAGAAGAAGCACAAGGAGAGCTTACGACGAGTGGGACGGTTGGAGAAGGAGAAGGAAGATCTCCAGAACAGTGAGTAGACACCAAGGATTGTGTGATCTCCATCTTGGGTCCCATCTCCAAGATATATCCTATATCTCCTGCTCTCCATCTTGGGTCTTGTCTCCAAGATATATCCCATAGGTATATTGTTTTTAAATTCTTTTAAAATGCTTATATTTATACTTTATTGATTGCTTATTATGTTTTATATGTGTCTTTGATTGTTGTTGATTTTGTACTGTATTTTTAGCACGTTGGAGGATGTTTTGGGTCCTTTCATTATTATTACATTGACATCACCAGAACTGATGTAGAAGCTTGGGCTTTGGAAGCAGATAAGAGAATGCTGGGATGGGAGAAGGTGAATGTCCCAAGGTGTCACCAGAACTGATGCAGAAGTTTGGGCTTTGGAAGCAGATAGGAGAATGCTGGGATGGGAGAAGGTGAATGTCCCAAGGTGTCACCAGAACTGATGCAGAAGTTTGGGCTTTGAAAGCAGATAGGAGAATGCTGGGATGGGAGAAGGTGAATGTCCCAAGGTGTCACCAGAACTGATGCAGAAGTTTGGGCTTTGAAAGCAGATAGGAGAATGCTGAGATGGGAGAAGGTGAATGTCCCAAGGTGTCACCAGAACTGATGTAGAAGCTTGGGCTTTGGAAGCAGATAAGAGAATGCTGGGATGGGAGAAGGTGAATGTCCCAAGGTGTCACCAGAACTGATGCAGAAGTTTGGGCTTTGGAAGCGGATAGGAGAATGCTGTGCTGGGAGAAGGTGAATGTCCCAAGGTGTCACCAGAACTGATGCAGAAGTTTGGGCTTTGGAAGCGGATAGGAGAATGCTGGGCTGGGAGAAGGTGAATGTCCCAAGGTGTCACCAGAACTGATGCAGAAGTTTGGGCTTTGGAAGCGGATAGGAGAATGCTGTGCTGGGAGAAGGTGAATGTCCCAAGGTGTCACCAGAACTGATGCAGAAGTTTGGGCTTTGGAAGCGGATAGGAGAATGCTGGGATGGGAGAAGGTGAATGTCCCAAGGTGTCACCAGAACTGATGCAGAAGTTTGGGCTTTGGAAGCGGATAGGAGAATGCTGGGCTGGGAGAAGGTGAATGTCCCAAGGTGTCACCAGAACTGATGCAGAAGCTTGGGCTTTGGAAGCAGATAAGAGAATGCTGGGATGGGAGAAGGTGAATGTCCCAAGGTGTCACCAGAACTGATGCAGAAGTTTGGGCTTTGGAAGCAGATAGGAGAATGCTGGGATGGGAGAAGGTGAATGTCCCAAGGTGTCACCAGAACTGATGCAGAAGTTTGGGCTTTGGATATTTGTGAAGGGGCATTAAGTTCATTCTGTCCCTGTGTGCTTCCAGGTCCAAAATGTGTGAGTCTTCAATAGACTGGTGTTGTTGTCCAGTAAGCCAGAAAGGCCCCACTTGGTGCTAGGGGACGTTGCTTATCTCAGGGATCCTGCAATCCTGAAGCTCTGATCCGGTGCTTTATCGCCAATCTAGAACTATAGGGATTGTTGCCACCGAGTCAAATATCATGGCGGAAGCAATTTGCTGCCCTCTTGACTGGCTGCCCTTTCTCCACAGTACCCTTTCCATCTGCCCAGTTTCCAAAAAGGTCATGATGCCAAAGTCCAGTCATGTAAGGCAGTGACCTTTTCGAGGGAGTAAGTTTTGACATTCCAAAGTATACAAAGGGATCTTTCAGTGCCATGCTTCCAGGCTGCCACTGTACATTTATGTCTTGTGTTGATTCCCTTATAGTTTCCATAATCTACATATATTTTATTTATTTACTAGCTTGTGCACCCAGGTTATTAGAAGAAGTCATCCATAAACTTGTGGCTAAAGTACAACTCGCATCATGCCATCCCCTGAAACTCCATCAAATACTTATGTTGGGCAAGTTTGCTCTAGATGCATCATCGGTGGGGTTCAATGTGCTCTCTGGCTGCAGGATGAATTACAACTCCCACCATGGTGGGTCAGTCCCATCAAATCCCTCCAGTACATTCAGCTGACCATGAGGGTTGTGTGTGCCAAGTTAGGTCCAGATCCATCATTGGTGGAGTCCAGAGTGCTCTTTGATTGGAGGTGAACTATAAATCCCAGTTCCTACAACTACCAAATGTCAAGGCCAATTCCCCTCAAAACCTACCAGTATTCAAATTTTGGTGTATTAGCTATATGTGCCAAATTTGGTGAAGATCCATCTTTATTTGCATTCAAAGTGCTCTCTGGATGTAGGTGAACTATAATTCCTCAAAATCAAGGTGAATTTTCCCGAAAGCCCTTCTGTATATTTTATTGGTCATGGAGGTTCAGTGTGCCAAGTTAGTTCCACGGCCATCATTGGTGGGGTGCAGAGTGCTCTTTGATTGCAGGTGAACTATACCAGTACCTACAACTCCTGTCCTTCAAGGTGAATTCTCACCAAACCTCTCCAAGTATTTTTCTTAGGTCATGGGAGTTCTGTGTGCCAAATGTGGTCCAGATCCATTGTCAGTGGTGGTGGTGGTGGTGGTGGGGAGTTATATTGCTCTGAATTGATGCAGGGTAAACTACAACTTCCATCATGTGGAGTCAATCCCCCAAATTCCTCCAGTATGCTTACTTGCTCATTAGTTCTGCTCTGTTGTGCAGACAGAGTTGAAAAGAGTAGGGAAAAGGGTTAAGGGAGAGGCAGTGGGCAGGATCATGCAAATTTCACACCAATTGAGAGAGTAAGAAACACTGGGGTATCTGTGGTGGAGAAAACATGTAAAATGGAGAATGAAATTGTCTCTGAATGAAAGCATTCCTTGGGTGGTGGGCATTATGGGGTTTGGGGAACACATGTTTGCTGGGCTTGGCCTCATGTAGGCCGCCCGAGTCCCCTTGGGGAGATGGTGGCGGGGTATAAATAAATAAATTGTTGTTGTTGTTGTTGTTGTTATTATTATTATTGGCAAGGGATGGGTTACATTTTCATGGCAATTGCTATAGCCTGCAATGTCATTGGAGGGAGGGCTTTTGATGGCTCCTCAGCACTGTGTAGGGTGTTTGTGGAAGTGGGCACTCCAGCCACAATTGTTCTGTCACGCGCTGGGCCTGTAAAGAATTGCTTTAAAATAGGACATGCAACTTGAGCCAGCAGGAAGCCAGGGGGCCCAAAGAGAAGTTCTCAGAGGTTTTCCACCACAAATGGTCTTTAGATGGCTTGTGAAGTATAACAAAGTCCTTTATTAATGAACAATCAAACAGAAACTTCTCTTGTCTTCAATAAAGTTAAACAAATGCTTCCAGGCTTTATGCAACTGGTGGCTTCCTTAATCTTGTCCACGAGGGACAGGCAATTGTCTTCAATAACTGTTTCTTTACTTTAAAGGAAAATCCCTTTTAACTTCTCCCAGGCTGACTGTAATCTAAGCCTTACTGATGTGGGCTCCGCTACCAGGTCGAACTGCGTCTCGAGCACCGAGTGGACCTACCAGTAAGGCCAGTAGATTCTCCAGCTGGAGTTCTTTGGTCTTCCAAACTGTTTACCCTCCGAAATTCCTCAAAGCTTTAGGGCTGCTTCCCTGGAAATCTTTGGAAATCTTTGGATGCTCTTAAGACTGTTCTCCCCCGGAAAGTCTTAAGGGTTGAAGCTTTTGTACAGGAGAAGCTTGTCTACGTCCTCTAAATTAGCTTTCCTTACTGAGACTAACTAAAAATGGCTCCCTTCCCTTCCCAATTGCCCTGAACAAGGGGCGGAACCAAAACTTAACGATGATGGACAGGTGACTTGCCCTACAACTGCAACCAAAGGAAGCCACCTTTCTGCAGAATCCCTGAAACCTTGGACTACAAGCAAACATTTAATACAAAGCAAATAAAGTTGGAGCTCCTGGTACAGCCGTACCAGCACAACAATGCATACACAATGTATTGTCGAAGGCTTTCATGGCTGGAATCACTCAGTTCTTGTGGGTTTTTTCGGGCTATATGGCCATGTCCTAGAGGATTCTGGATTCTTTTTTCCCAGTTCCAGCAGACTTCACCTCTGAGGATGCTTGCCATAGATGCAGGCGAAACGTCAGGAGAAATGCCTCTAGAACATGGCCATATAGCCCAAAAAACCCCACAAGAACTGAATGCATACACATTTTCCACTTTTATTATGGATATAGATCGATAGATTACACATATTAATGGTCTAACATGATTTCTATGACCACCTACTCCATTTGCCAACCAAAATAGGTAGTCTCAAGCAAGCCAGACCAATAATCTGATTGTGTAAGGCAGTTGCACATGTTCATAGCACCTGGGAGAGCTTATCTCTTCTCCTCCAGCTAAGTTGTCCCTGAGCTGTGCAGCTATCTGAGCTACTGAAGTGTTTCTGTCTCTGTCGACGGATGTCTTGATAAACATGATGCTATTGCTCCTTACGAAACCCATGCCAGAGGCAGACACCACCACTAGTGACTCATTGAGACAAGGACTGATTTGCTGAACGGCAAAGGAAGAAGGGGAAGAAACGTGGCAGTTGTAATTTCCAGTTAATGCATTGCTTTGGCTTTTTGCAGTCACTCCCTCTGACCTTTCTACTTTTCTTCCCTTCTTATTTAGAACATTCTCTGAACAATGTGTGAATCGATGCCCAGACCTTAGAGTAAGAGGTTACTTGGGAAGCATCCATCTCAGAAGGTCATCTGTTTCAGGACCTCACTTCATCTGAACTGATGGTCAATGGGTACATTTTGAAAGTTAAGAACAAAATATCTCAGCCTTCTCAGGTTCCTTCCCTAAAAGTTTGAGTTTATTCATTAGGATGTTGCTCCAAAAGTGAGAAGGTCCAAATTAAAATCCATACTCTGCTGTGAAGATCATTGGGTGACTTTGAACCAGCCAACATGCCCCCAAAGTAAACATCCACCTCAAAGATAGCTTTGCCAGCCACACACAACCCCAATGATGGACAGTAACATTCTGGGTGCGATTGGGAAATGCACAACCATTGTGCAGAATGCACAAAGCTTCTTCCACTATCAGTAGAATACATGTGTTGTTGTTGTGTGCCTATAGTTTCTGACTCAGGTGATCCCATCATGGAGTATTTTTGGCAAGATTGGCTCATGCTCAACTTGTTGTACACAAAGACCCCAAGATCTTTCTCACATGGACTGTTGTCGAGCCAGGCATCACCCATTTTGTATCTTTGTGATGCATAAACATATATGATGTATTGTTTGAATGGAATTGTATGAAAGGTGTATGAATGGGGCCTAATTAGGCTGAAGACACAATTCTTTTTTATTTTTTTATTATGGTTTTTCAAGTTATACATAAAAGGGGGCAAAAAAAGGAGAGGATTATGGGAATAATCAGGGTAAATTTGGGTAAGGCATAGGGGAAGGGGAGGAAAGAGAAGAAAAGAGAGAGAAAACGCGAGGGAGGGAAAAAAAGGTGGATGGAGAAGTGTGACAGCGTGAGTGGCACCACCTATATGTAGAACTGTAAGTTGCAGGATTTGAACTGTTGTATCATGCCTGATTTTGCCTTTTTACCCTGTAAATGTATAGTTGGATTGATTGAGTTATTTATAGCTGTCAATCAATGTTGTTTGCACCAGCTGAATTGCTCCTCCTGCTCAATTGTTTGACCCCACCTCTTCCTAGAGAGCAGGACAGTGTTTCCTTTTCCATTCCACCATCAAACTTTCTATCAGATGGACGTAAGAGAGAGACTTGGCTCTGAAGCCCTTGATAAAGTTACCTCTCAGCACCAATTCTGAGGTTCTTACCCTTGAGACTTATGCTTCATGTTCAGATCAACCTTACATCTTACATCTGCTCTTGTTGTAATTCAAGTCACTGCTGCTTTTGAGTGTGGCAAAGTCTCCTACTCTAGAGATTTGTAAAGAGCGGCTTGGATGGTGTAAAGAACTCCTTACCTTAAGCAGCTAGAATGTGGGCCTGGCGAAGCCCTGGCGGCCATCTTAGAATAGGGAAACAAGGAGACGCCATCTTAGTTTATGGGTTTTCTAGAGGGGGCATGTCTTAATCCAGGAAGCAGAGATTAGACAGCCAGGATTGGTTAGAAAATAGGGGCGGAGCCTAGCATTCAAAAAGAAAAAATGTTCCTTTTGAACTGAGGCTTGAGTTGGCAGTTGGAATTTGTCCATTGGGAAGAGTTTGTCAGTTGGTGATAACGGTTGGTGTTAGATAGGAGAGCTGGGTTAATCTTTTGTGGTATTCAAGAGCTAGAGAAATTAGCTAGGAATACAGATAGTGGAACAGGACCTTGTTTGTGGTCTGTTCTTTGTCCCTGAGGAAGGCTAGGCCAAAGGGTATTGGCTAGGTTCCAGAAAGGGGGAATTTTGTTTGGAATTATTATCAGCAATTAATTTCCTGAGATAATCTCCTGTTTTGTTAACATCAAATTTGAACCCAGAATCCATCTAAGAATTGTACATCAAACGTAACCAGAAGCTTATGTACCAGTAATTTATTGAAACCACTATGCATTTGTACCAGAAGAAGTGTAAACCTGTTAAATAAACATTTTATTATTGTTAGTACTATACAACAGCCTCAGTGTGAACATCATTGTGATTTAAACCTTCTAAATAAAACAAACACGACTGTAACACAAAAGGATGTTACTAAGTATACTTTTCACATACAACTCAGCCTGAATACCAAACAAAAAGGTGGCAGCAAAAACAATTGAAGAAACAGTTTCAAGATCTCCCAGTTGCCTCTTTCCTGTTTTAAAATATTCCCCTGCACCTATATATAAGTTGGTTGGCAGCTTGTGGGAATTACTATTTTAAAATTCCCTGTTCCTTTCCCTGCTAAGTTCCTTATAATTGATGGCAATCGGCTAGTATAGTTTCCCCAGGTTCCTTATAATTGGTGAAGCAGTGAGGGGCAATTATTTCTATATCTTGCCCTGTCTGATAAATTAAAATTATTTAAAATCTTCTCTCTATTACTCGATTGTTCCGGAATATCCTTATAGATGTCTATCTGTTGGGTGTGCTTTGATTGTGTCTTCCGCAGTTTGGGGGTCCTCCTGGATTCTTCACTTACGTTTGAGGCTCAGGTGTCGGTGGTGGCCGGGAGGGCCTTTGCACAATTAAGACTCGTGCACCAACTGTGACCGTACCTTGGGAAGGCGGATCTGGCCAAGGTGGTCCATGCGTTAGTCACCTCTAGACTAGATTACTGTAATGCACTCTACGTGGGGCCTACCTGCAGGCGCGATTGGTGGGGACGAGAGAGAGGGCCTTTTCGGTGGTGGCCCCTTGACTCTGGAACTCACTCCCTAAAGACATCAGACAGGCTCCAACTTTGGCAGTCTTCAGGAGGAACTTGAAGACGTGGCTGTTCCAGTGTGCCTTCCCAGAATAATGACCCATAGCACTTTGTCCTCCAAAGCACTTTACATTTCTTTAAGTCTGTTCGTATGCCCTTCCACAAACACCAGTATCACCTTCCGTTCATGTCCCGGCATTATTTCCAATTTTAACTTTACATTTGGCCTTCCCACTGTTTTAATTATGTGTTGTTTTATTGATAATGTTGTGTTTCTTATTGTCTATGTGTTTTTAATTGCTTGTACTGTGTTGTTATTGCTTGTATTGTTGTGTTTGGGCTCGGCCTCATGTAAGCCGCACTGAGTCCCTTGGGGAGATGGTAGCGGATACAAATAAAGTGTTGTTATTGTTATTATTATTATTATTATTATTCCTGCCTGGCAAAATGAGGTTGAGTTGGATGGCCCTCGCGGTCACTTCCAACTCTAAGATTCTGTAATGCTAAGGACATTGAGGGGGGAAAAACCCTGCTAAATTCAGTTTTGCACACAGGGGGCTATTTTTGGAGACGCAAGTCCAAAATAGACTGTCAGCTGATCATTTAAAATTTTGTATGCCAGGTATTCTAAAACTGTATCTTTTTGCCTTGGTAAAATGCCTTGGCTCCTAGACTTGGAAAAACACAGGCGGAGGAAGAGAGAGACAGAAAGTGAGAGAACAGAGTCACATAGACAGAATTACCAAGAAAGCCCATATGTCTGGGAGATATGGAAGGAATGAAGGAGAACTTCCTTCAAGGGGTTGCTGTTCTCCTTCAGGGGACATAGAATAAAATACACAACAAACACACACACACAGACACAAGGTTGGGAGGGGTGAAGCCTGAAAGGAGAAGGTGGAGGAAGCAGTGGAGGAAGTAACGCCAGCCTGTCACTTGAGGGAACAAGCACAGAGCACTCAGCGCCTGATGAAGAGAGGCCTGACATCCTGTTTTGTTTTGCAATGAGCTTTTTAAATGTTAAGACTTATTAGCAGCTGTTGTCAAAGTGCTGTTCGCTGAGCCTCCACGCACCCAGGAGCACCTTAATGTTAATTGGACACATTGTCTCTGGCTTTGAAGAGAGCGGCTTGATTAGCTCAAATGGGCTCTCATCCAACTGGAAGGAAGCCGCCCTCCCCCTCTGAAACCATTTCTGAATGTTTATGATCAAGTTACCCCATGGATTTCAGTACATGTGGTTCACCTGTGCCTCTCACCTGAGTGGTCCAGCATGCTGAATGGAGTCTCCCATCTCTAGAACAATGGACAATCTGCCCATTCTTCTGGATCAGTATGAGGGGTGGTATTTAGCATGTGACGTCTATAGACAGTCCACATTTCACAGGCATACAGCAGGGTTGGGAGGACAATAGCTTTATAGACAAGCACCTTGGTATCCCTACGGATGTCCCGGTCCTCAAACACTCTGTGCTTCATTCGGGAAAAGCTGCACTCGCAGAGCTCAGGCGGTGTTGTATTTCGGTGTCGATGTTGACTTTGGTGGAGAGGTGGCTGCCAAGGTAGCGGAAATGGTCAACATTTTCTAATGTTACACCATTAAGCTGTATCTCTGGCATTGGGGAGGGGATGGCTGGTGACTGCTGGAACAACACTTTGGTTTTCTCGATGTTCAGTGACAGGCCGAGCTTCTCGTATGCTTCTGCGAAGGTGTTTAGAGTGGCTTGTAGATCTTCTTCTGAATGCACACAGACGATATTGTCATCAGCATACTGGAGTTCTATAACAGATGTTGCAGAAGGCGGTTTGCAAGGATTCTTGCGAGGATTTTCCCAGCGGAGGTTAGAAGGAGATTCCTCAATAGTTTCCGCAGTCTGTTCTTTTCCCTTTTTTGAAGAGGGTGATGATGGTGGCATCCTTGAAATCTGCTGAGATTTTCTCGGTCACCCACACTTTTTCTATGAGCTGGTGGAGTTGGTGTGTCAGCTCAGGTCCTCCCTCTTTAAAGATTTCAGCAGGGATCCCATCCGGTCCGCTGGCTTTGTTATTCTTTTGTTGGCTGATGGCATTGCTGACTTCTTCCAGACTAGGCAGTGCTGCAAGCTCATCCCTGGTTTGTTGTTGCGGGATTTGTGAGAGGACCTCTTCGGGAGGAAGGCGCGTCAAGCCAACCCTGACCAGGACCGCCTTCCACCTGGAAACCAATGCCTTCACTATGGGAGGAGATGCGGGTCAAGAATAGGGCTCCACAGCCACCTACGAATCCACAAGGAAACCCATCATGGAAGACCATCTTACTCGTCCAATGAGGGATCGCCTAAGTAAGTAAGGTATTCAGCACTTTGGAGAGTTCCTTTAAAGTCTAGACCAGTGGTTCCCAGCCTTTTTTTGTGACCAGGGACCACTTGAACAAGGTTTGATTGACCAGGGAACAACTGCTTTAAAGTCTAGCCTTCAGAGAAGAACCATAGTGCAATAGATTAACTGGAAATATGTGCCGTGACTACCAGAATCACCTGGATTAAGATTATGATTGCGGATTGACTGGTTTTATAGTGATAGTAATGTTTAATAATGTTTTAATGGATTTAATTTTGATTTTAATGTATTTTAACTGTATATTGTTGTTAAGGTACTGAAATATTGTAAGTCGCCTTGAGTACCCTCCGGGGTGAAGAAAGGCAGGAAATAAATATAGTAAGTAAATAAATAAATAGACCAGAGATCACTTGAACAGGGACAAGTTGGCCAGGGACCACTTGAACAGGGACCACTTTGACCAGAGACCAGTTGAACAGGGACCACTTTGACCAGGGACCAGTAGAACAGGGACCACTTGACCAGGAACCACTTTGACCAGGGACCGCTTGAACAGGGACCATGTCAAACAGGAACCACTTTGACCCGGAACCATTTTGACCAGGGACCACTTTGACCAGGGACCACATGACCAGGGACCCGTTGAACAGGGACCACTTGAACAGGGGCCCCTTTGACCAGGGACCACTTGAACAGGAACCAGTTGACCAGGGACCAGTTGAACAGGGACCACTTGACCAGGAACAACTTTGAACAGGAGCCACTTGAACAGGGACCAGTTGACCAGGGAACAGTTGTACAGGGACCACTTGGCCAGGGATCACTTTGAACAGGGACCCCTTTGACCAGGAACCACTTGAACAGGGACCACTTTGACCAGGGACCACTTGAACAGGGACCAGTTGACCAGGGAACAGTTGTACAGGGACCACTTGACCAGGAACAACTTTGACCAAGGATCATTTGAACAGGGACCACTTTGAACAGTTACCACTTGAACAGGGACCGGTTGACCAGATAACACTTGACCAGGCACCACTTAAGCAAGGACCACTTTGACCAGGTACCACTCTCCAACATTAGTACCAAAATTGTTACCAATCAGCTTTGAGTCAACTTTAGATTTGATTTGGTTATTTGGAGTGCTGATTCAGAAAACTGCATTGGATAGACCACATCAGCTCTAGTTTCTGGTACAGAATACATGGCATTCAGTAGTCACCATCTGCTCATCCGCAGAAAACCATATTTAATCATCTAGAGCTGATGTGGTAGAAGTAATCTTTTGTGGGTAGTCAGCCTCTCCCCTCCCGACATCCTTGTTGCCACAGCACTATAAGAAGGTTTTGCGAGACCAGTCACTCTCGTTGCTGCATGTTGTTGAGGCATGGTCTAGTAATGGTGAGGCCGTAAACCATATTTTAGTTCTCGGGAACTACTGGTGGTGCACGGACCACAGGTTGGGAACCACTGCTTTAATCCAGCCTTACTTGGCTGCTCTCAGATTTCCCAAATATTGTTCTTATCCATGGAAAATCACCCTAGGACTCAGCTATGGGGATCTCTGGCTGTTATTAAGGCCAGGTTAGGGAGTAAACAAGCCCTCTTCCTCAGCCAGAATGTGCAGAACACTTTCCTGCAATCCTATCCAGCTCTTTCTCTCTCGTACTCCTTCACTCTCGCGCCTTCATGATATGTTCTCATTCCGAGGTCTCTGGTCATTAGTCTTTCCACTCCCTCATTACCAGAATGTGCCATTAAAGTTTTGCTCACTTCAAAATGATCTCTTATTATCTCTCCATGGAAATTGCCCTAGCAACAAGCTCCTTCCTTCAATATCTATCAAGCCGAAGAAAGCCATTAGAGAAATTGCAGAGCGCACGGCATGGACTCCCGCCCACCCCTTCCTCTCCCCTCCCTTTCAGCATCCTTTTACACAGGTAGAAAGGAGGCAAGGTATGATGCCACAATAGCTCCACCTAGGGGCTATAGGGAGTGGCCTGGTGTTTTCTACTTTCTCCAGTGGCTTACTCTTAGGCAATTCCTCGTTTTGCTCTGAGTTCGGTGTCCTGACGGTGGGTACATAAATGAGTGTGGAGCCCTATTCTTGAGCCACATGTTCTCCCACCGTGAAGGTGGTCCCGGTCAGGGTTGGCTTGACATGCCTTCCTCTTGACACATTTCTCTCTTTCACCCTCCATTCATGCCTCTTCAAATTCTACAGCACTGCTGGTCACAGCTGACCTCCAGCTAGAACACTCAAGGGCCAGGGCTTCCCAGTTCTCGCTGTCTATGCCACAGTTTTTAAGGTTGGCTTTAAGCCCATCTTTCAATCTCATTTCCTGCCCACCAATATTCCATTTTCTGTTCTTGAGTTCAGAGTAGAGTAAATGCTTTGGGAGACGGTGATCGGGTATCCGGACAATGGAGTTGATGGCAGAGAAGCATCACTTCAGTGCTGGTGGTCTTTGCTATTTCCAGCACGCTGACATTGTCTGCTTGTCTTCTCAAGAGAGTCGCAGGATTTTTTTCGGAGGCAGCACTGATGGAATCATCCCAGGATGTGATATCTGTAGACAGTCCATTTTTCGCAGGCATATAGCAGTGTTGGAAGGACAATAGCTTTATAAACAATAGCTTTGGTCCCCCTACGGATGTCCCAGTCCTTTAACACACTCTGCTTCATTCGGAAAAATGGCTGCACTCGCACAGCTCAGTTGGTGTTGTATTTCAGTATCAATGTTGACTTTTGTGGAGAGGTGGCTGCCAAGGGAGCTGAAATTGTCCACATTTTCTAATGCTACAGCATTAAGCTGTATTTCTGGCATTTCAGGCTGATAACTGCTGGAAGAGCACTTTGGTTTTCTTGATGTTCAATGACAGGCCGAGCTTCCCGTATGCTTCTGCGAAGGTGCTTAGAGTGGCTTGATGATCTTCTGAATGTGCAGATATGATGTTGTCATCGGCATATTGGAGTTCTATAACAATATTGTTATAACCTTGGTTTTGGCTTTCAGTCTGCTGAGGTTAAATAACTTGCCATCTGTCCGATAGATGATTTCCACTCCGGTGGGAAGCTTCCCATCAACAAGAGGAAGTATCATACCAATGAAGATGGAAATAAGGTTCACTTTTGATGGAAGATAAGGTTTACCTTTGGATCACATTTAAGGTTTACCTTTGGGCTCGAAGTGGAACCTCATCCAGAGAAGGGAGAACAAAATGTCCAAAGGTTTGGAAACCAAGCCATACAAGGAATGCCTGAAGAAGCTGGGGATGTTTAGCTTGCTGGTCGAGGAACTCAGATACAATACAGTGCTGAATTCAAGCTGAGGAAAAGAGGATCCATCTAAATATTAGGAAGAACATCCTGATGGTAACAGGTATTCTGAAAATATGATGATCCAACCATCACATTTTCTTGACAAAATTTGATAGAATTATAGAATCATAGAGTTGGAAGAGACCTCGTGGGCCATCCAGTCTAATTCCGTTCTGCTAAGAAACAGGAAAATCACATACAAAACAACCCTGGCAGATGGCCATCCAACCTCTGTTTCAAAGCTTCCAAAGACGGAGCCTCCACTGCACTCTGGGACGAAGGTAGAGTTCCACTGCTGAATGGCTCTCACAGTCAGGAAGTTCTACCTAATGTTGAGGTGGAATCTCCTTTCTTGTAGTTTGAAGCCATTGTTCCACGTCCAAGTCTCCAAGGCAGCAGAAAACAAGCTTGCTCCCTCCTCCCTGTGGCTTCCCCTCACATATTTATACATGCTATCATGTCTCCTCTCAGCCTTCTCTTCTTCAGGCTAAACATGCCCAGCTCTTGAAGCTGCTCCTCATAGGGCTTGTTCTCCAGACCCTTGATCATTTTAGTCGCCCTCCTCTGGACACATTCCAGCTTGTCGACATCTCCCATCAGTTGTGGTGCCTAGAATTGGACGCAATATTTCAGGTGTGGTCTAACCAAGACAGAATAGAGGGGTAGCATGACTTCCCTGGATCTAGACACTATGCTCCTATTGACGCAGGCCAAAATCTCGTTAGCTTTTTTTGTTGCCGCATCACATTGTTGGCTCATGTTTAACTTGTTGTCTATGAGGACCCCAAGATCTTTTTCACACATAATGCTCCCAAGCCACGCATCTGCCATTCTGCATCTTTGCATTTCATTTTTTCTACCTAGGTGGAGTATCTTGCATTTCTCACTGTTGAACTTCATTTTGTTAGTTTTGGCCAATCATCTCTCTAATTTGTGAAGTTTGTTTTGAATTCTGCTCCTGTCTTCTGGAATATTGACTATCACTCCCAATTTGGTGTCATCTGCAAACTTGATGATCATGCCTTCTACGTCTTCATCTAAGTCATTAATAAAGATGTTGAACAGGACCGGGCCCAGGATGGAACCCTGCGACACTTGAATTGGGTTCGTCCGCTTAACCAATTCCAGATCCACCTAAATGTAGTTTTGTCTAGCCCACATTGTTCTAGTTTGTTTGCCAGAAAGTCATAGGGGACCTTGTCGAAGGCCTTACAGAAATCCTGGTATGTTACATCCATGGCATATCTGTCCGAACGTATCTCCCTCTACGTATCTCCCTCTACGTCCCACCCCGGAATTTGAGATCATCTGAGGGGGCCCTGCTCTCGACCCCACCGCTATCCAAAGTGAGGCTGGTGGGGGACGAGGAGCAGGGCCTTCTCAGTGGTGGCCCCTCACCTGTGGAACTCACTCCCGGGGGAAATTAGGGCATCGACATCCCTCCTTTCCTTCAGGAGGAAGGTAAAGACGTGACTGTGGGACCAGGCCTTCGGGCAATCTGCTAACTAGATAAGGACAACCAGACGAATAGGGGTGACAGGACTGACAATTATGGAATTGGAATTTGAACTATGAGATAGCGAACGCTGACCGGCAATAAGGAGTAATTGGTTTGTATTGGTTTGTATGGATTTTTATTGGTCTTATTGGTTTTATCGGTTTATAGATGTAATGTATAATTGTGGTTTGATTGCTAATTTATGCTATTTTGTTTTACTACTGTTGTATGATACGGGCATCGAATTGTGCCTTGTTTTTGTAAGCCGCCCTGAGTCCCCTTCGGGGTGAGAAGGGCAGGGTAGAAGTAAACCAAATAAATAAATAAATGGCATTCCCCGCATCTACCCAGCTTGTAACTCTATTGGAAAAAGAAATCAGATTAGTCTGGCATGACTTGTTTTTGATGAAATCCATGTTGTCTATTAGTGATGATTGTATTTGTTTCTAAGTGTTTGTAGACCACTTCCTTAACAATCTAAGGAAGATGATGGTAAGAGCTGTTCGGCAATGGGATATGGTACTTAGAAGTTTGGTGAAGTCTCCTTCTCTGGAGGTTTTCAAACAATGGCTAGATGACCATCTGTATGGATAGAGTTGGACTAGATGGCCCTTGAGGTCTCTCCCAACTCCATCTTCCTCGGATTCCAGGATTCTACCATTCTTTTGCATAGAAAAATAAATGTGTTTCTGCACAAAAATGAATTTTTCAAAATTAGAGATTGTGCAAGCACCAAGAGAATGCCACCTCTTCTCCATTGTGATCATGAGAGGTGCTTTAGGGATATCAGCTTTGTTAGCTTGGCTGACTCAGAAAACATCATCCTGAGCCAGTCTCAAGGCCAGCAGGCATCACCTCCTCCCTTATTAAATGCACACATTACAGATTCTGGGCCGATTGATTCTCCTTCCTTCCGGCTCTTGAAACCACATTCGGTGTCAGTCGGGAGCTTTGGCAACCCTGGACTGGAGAAACTGGAGGAAGGCTGTTTGAAAGCCAAGGCGTTGAAGCGATTGACAGAAAGTGGCTCTCGCCAGCCAGGATGCCGGCAGCAAAATCAAACAGCTTGGAGATGTGTTGTTTCCCTGGCCAGGGTAGTGAAGGACCAGAATAAAAAAGAAGATGGAGACCAAATGGTAACAGTGAATTTGACTGAAGTGATGGTTCTCAGTGGAAATATTGATGAGTGATTTTATCCATCACCTAGCAGTCTCAACAACTTATGTTGTTCGTTTTTGTGGTCAACTTTTCACCTCTTCCACCTTGTTGCAATACAGGCCTCTGACTTTAAACACCCCACAGCTGAGTAAAAATGCAAGCAGTTTATTGAAGATATTTAAAAGCAGTAGCAGTAAAAAGCAATCCACAAAAATAGGTAAATCCAATTAGGTAGAAAGAAAGATAGAAACAAACAGTCCAGGAAATTTGTCCACCAGAGTACTGAAACTTCCAATGTAAAACCCCAAAACTTGAACATGAATCAAACATGGCACTAACACAGGAATCTATCCAAGGCCAGGCTTCCAGGGACCTGGGATGAAGTTATTATTATTATTATTATTATTATTATTATTATCATTATTTGTACCCCGCTAACATCTCCCGAGGAGCCCCCGGTGGCGCAGTGGGTTAAAGCACTGAGCTGCTGAGCTTGTTGATCGAAAGGTCGCAGGTTCGATTCCGGGGAGCGGCGTGAGCTGCCACTGTCAGCCCTAGCTTCTGCCAACCTAGCAGTTCGAAAACATGCAAATGTGAGTAGATCAATAGGTACCGCTCCGGCGGGAAGGTAACAGCGCTCCATGCAGTCATGCCGGCCACATGACCTTGGAGGTGTCTACGGACAACGCTGGCTCTTCGGCTTAGAAATGGAGATGAGCACCACACCCCAGAGCCAGACATGACTGGACTTAATGTCAGGGGACTACCTTTACCTTACCTTTAACATCTCCCGAAGGACTCGATGCAGCTTACAAAGGCCAAGGCCTCAATAAAACAATAGCATAATAAATACACAACTCAAAGCAAATCAAAACGTTAAAGCAATAACAGAAACAACAAAAACAATACACTATAACACAATAAAACTAGGGCCGGGCCAAATGTAATGGGTACAGATTAAAAAGTGCTGGGTGTGACAGGTGGTATGTCGGAATTTAGGGTAGTGCAATGTGCAGGCAATCTTCAAACTCTGATAAAGTGCTTCTGGGACATATTGCTGGAGTTTTCCTATTCTGGAAAGGCACATCGGAACAGCCAGGTCTTCAAGCTCTTCCTAAAGACTGCCAACGTAGGGGCTTGTCTGATGTCTTTGGGGAGGGTGTTCCAAAGTCGGGGGGCTACCACAGAAAAGGCCCTGTCCCGCGTCCCCACCAAACGCGCCTGCGACGCAGGTGGGATCGCGAGCAGGGCCTCTCTGGATGAGCGAAGAGAACACGTGGGTTCATAAACAGAGATGCGGTCACGCAGGTAGGCTTGTCCCAAACCGTTTAGGGCTTTGTAGGTAAGCACCTGCACCTTGAATTGGGCTCGGAAAATAAATGGCAGCCAATAGAGCTCCTTGAACAGGAGGGTTGACCTCTCTCTGTAAGGAGCACCAGTTAACATCCTGGCTGCCGCCTGGGATGAAGTCTTGACTCAATTCCAACGTTGCTTCGTCTGGCTACAGATTCTGTACTTGGCACTTTTATCCCTAATCTACTCTATATCCCAAGCAGCCAGGAATGGATTTCTTTTCAGCCTTGAATCTGTTATCAATCTCTCCCACAATCTGGCAGAGAGCCGGAGAGCCTGGTTTGTTTGTCTTTGCTGACTGAAAGCATTTATCCTATCTTCCTGTCTCATTAATTTCTGCAGCTGGCCCACGTGCTGAGCTTATCTCAGGCTCAAGGCATTAGGGCTGGGCAACCACGGAAAAATTTGTTTCTAAACTCGATCCGTTTTTAGGGGGGTTTTGCGTTTCGATTTTTTAAAGAATTCCTAAATTTTTCTTTTAAAAAGTTCAAAATTTACGAAATTTCGGAAATTACGAAACAATTACGAAACAATTACGAATCGATTCGTTAATGGCGGACGCGACCGCGCAATACGCTAAAAAAACCTCCAAATGGGACAGGGGGAACTTCTGAAGCTTCCCTCTCCCTCTGTTGTTGACTGTTGGTGTGATAATTATATTTTTTTTCACTGATAAAACAAACAACAACTATAAAACTTGCACCAGACATGCGGAAATAATAACGAAACGATTTCGAAACGATTTCGAAACGATTTCGAAACAATTACGAAACAATTACGAAACGAATTGAAAAATTCGTTTCGATTTTTAGTTGCTCCTGAATGGTTCAATATTGCTTCGTTATAAAAAAATAACGAATTAATAACGAATTACGAAATTAACGAATGAAACCGCCCAGCCCTACAAGGCATTGGGAATTCTCTGGTAGCAATTCAGGCCCAGGGAACATACCATCATCCCCAAACCCTCAACAAGAATCCCATTGTCATTCTCTGCATCTAGAGCAACCTCATCATTAGAAACATCATTAGATACATGAACCTCATTGTCACTCCCAACATCCAGAGTACCCTGATCATTATTATTATTATTATTATTAACTTTATTTATACCCCACAAAATCTCCCGAAGGACTCGATGCGGCTTACAAAGGCCAAGGCCGTCGACAATACAAAATACAATGCACAATAAACCCATAAGCAAATAATAAAACATCAAGCAAAACAATAAAACAGTAAAAATGACACCGTGACACAATTAAAACCAGGCCGGGCCAAATGTAATGAACAGAATTTAAAAGTGCTGGACTTAACAGGTAATATGAGGAGGTATTTGGAGGTAGACGCATGTGCAGATAATCCCGAATCTCTAGTAAGGTACATTTGGGACTTAAGCTAGGAGTTTCCTATTCCGGAAAGGCACACTGGAACAGCCAGGTCTTCAGGCTCTTCCTAAAGATAGCCAACGTTGGGGCTTGTCTGATGTCCCTGGGGAGAGAGTTCCAGAGTCGGGGGCTACCACAGAGAAGGCCCTGTCCCTCGTCCCCACCAAACGCGCCTGCAACGCAGGTGGGACCGTGAGCAGGGCCTCTCCAGATGAGACACAATCACAGGCTGAACTCCAACACACCTGCAAAGTTTGAATAATTTCACGTTACTGGTACAAATATCACCAACAAAGCTGGGCATGTTTAGCCTTCAGAAGAGAAGGCTGCGAGGAGACATGATATCCATGTATAAATACGTGAGAGGAAGTCATAGGGAGGAGGGAGCAAGCTTGTTGTCTGCTGCTCTGGAGACTAGGACACAGAATAATGGCTACAAGAAACGAGATTCCATCTGAACATGAGGAAGAACTTCCTGACTGTGAGAGCCATTCAGCAGTGGAACTCTCTGCTTCAGAGTGTGGTGGAAGCTACTTCTTTGAAGTCTTTTAAACAGAAGCTGGAAAGCCATATGTTGGGGTTGCTTTGAATGCAATTTTCCTGCTTCTTGCCAGGGGGTTGGACTAGATGGCCCATGAGATCTCTTCCAACTTTATGATTCTAGATGGACTCTCTTTTTCTGTAGTGTGAATCCATTGCTGGCCGATTCTGAGTTCTAGAGACACAAAAAGCAAGCTTTTCCACCAGTTAAATCAGTGCCAGACTGCTATAACTGTGTACTCTAGATGTGTTTTTTCTCTCTCTTAAGGTATGATGGCTCCATTGATGGATAATCATGGAGGAAGAGGACCTGAAAGCATTATAGTTGTTGCTATTGTATTTTACCATTAGATTTACACCTTCTACCTTCAGTAGGACCGTTCTCATACAGAGAGGCAGCAAATGGTTAAACGCTGTGCAATTTATCAATGGGGGAACAATAAAGTAACACACGGCAGCAGATAAAGCAGGGCCAATCGATAACAGAGCCAGATAAGGGCGAACTAAAAACTGACAACAGCTCAAAAGCTCTAAACAGATACCGAAAGCATTGGAGAACAAGAAGCTTGAAAACGTAGCCCTGACAATATAGGAAATCCACATCAAAGAGCAACCTTGGCAGATAGACATATAATCCCAACCTTTGTTTTAAAGCTCCTGTCCCTTCTTTAGTTGTCAAGAGCATGTTTATTTGAGGCTTGACATGATTTTTTAATTCATTTGTTAAGTACTTGCATATAATGTCCTAAAGCAGCATTTCTCAACCTGGGGGTCAGGACCCCTGGGGGTCATGGGAGGGTCAGATGGGTGGCCAAAGACCACCAAAAAACACAGAGTTTTATGTTGGTTATGGGGGAATCTGTGTGGGAAGTTTGACCCAATTCTATCGTTGGTGGGGTTCAGAATGCTCTTTGATTGTAGGTGAACTATAAATCCCAGCAACTACAACTCCCAAATGTAAAGGTCTTGTTGAGATTAATTTCAAAATTCAGCAGCAGATCAGTTGCACAACTTCAGCGCTTTCCAGTAGCTTCTTCCTCCACAGTGTTTTCAGTCAACTGCTCCCACAGCCTGCAGTCACTCTGGAACCTTTTACAGACACTTGAGCACATGCCCGGCCATTGTCAGTTTTACCATTGTCTTTCCCCCAGTCTAGATGACATTACAAACTTACCACAGCACACAGTTATATCTTGTCTTAGCAGACAGGTTCTTTTAATCAATTACATAGAGCCTTCGACGAACAGCATCACAGCACAAGGAGAGGAATACACACTGTACATGACTTCCTTATATACAATTTTATACAATTACACATAGCAATCTCTGATTGGTTCCCAACTCATTAACAACTCAGACCCAGGATTACATTATTCACAATCACCTGGACTAGGCCAAAACACATTCCCCAAATGATTCCCTATATACAGTTAATGCATGACTCAGCATTTCCAATAGAAGCCCATTAGCAGTGCATGACTCAGCTATATTACATTACAATACATTGTAAAGCCTGACAGGTCTATTTTCCCCAAATTCCACCAGTGTTCACATTTGGGCATATTGAGGATTCATGCCAAGCTTGGTCCAGATCCATCATTGTTTGAGTCCACAGTGCTATCTAAATGTCAGTGAACTATAACTCCAAAACTCAAGGTCAGTGCCCACCAAACCCTTCTAGTATTTTCTGTTGGTCATGGGAGTTCTGTGTGCCAAGTTTGGTTCAAATCCATCATTGGTGGAGTGCAGAATGCTCTTTGATTGTAGGTGAACTATAAATCCCAGCAACTATAACTCCCAAATGACAAAATCAATCCTTCTCCAACCCCACCAGTATTCAAATTTGGGTGTATTGGGTATTTGTGCCAAACTTGGTCCAGTGAATGAAAAGACATCCTCCATATCAGATTTTTACATTATGATTCATAACAGTGGCAAAATTATAGTTATGAAGTAGCAATGAAAATAATTTTATGGTTGGAGGGTCACCACATCATGAGGAACTGTATTAAGGGGTCGTGGCATTAGGAAGGTTGAGAACCACTGCTTTAGTTGGAGGGAGTTGGAAGGGAGTTACATTGAAGGGAGCCCCAATGGTCCATGATGCCCTTTTCCATTCTTATGATTCAAATAGACAGCTCTTCTCCTGTAGTTGAGCTCCAGGAGGGAACTGTCCAATGCACTTAATTTATTCTGGAGATAGGATTCAGCACCATGGATAGATTTATACAACTCAGGCCTATCAATCTCTTCATGTGAGCCAATGTATTGTAGCCCAGAGAGCATCAGAGGATTTTTCTGAAGGTTCAGAAGATGAGGGGGATGATGGGTTTCAAACTGAGAAGTCTGTGTGTGATTGGAGATAACTGCAAGCAGACGAGGCTAATTTTTTGAATTCTTGTTCTCGTTCGCCGGCAACAGGGGCAAGTGAACGTTCTAGTTCCCTTGGACAGATGGGGAGTTTTTCAGGGAAGCTACATTAGACATGAGAACACAGGGAGTGAAAAACAGGCACACTAGATATTCTCAGAGGATCCAAGATAAGACCCTGAAGTCCAGGTGTGTCAGACATGATATCATGGGTGTCTTAGAGGGCTTAAAATAAGTGGTTTGTTTTGGGGCCTTTCAGAGGAGACAACTTTGCTAAAGGAGATTTCTCTCCTGTCTCTGCTCTCGAGTTATTGCTTCAAGTATTTATTTATTTATTTATTTATTTATTTAGAGCTTTTATAACCCAGTCTTCTCGACCTCCAAAGAGGGACTCAGGCTGGCTAACAGCAGAAAATTCATACACAAATATATAGTAAGCATAATAGCATCATAATACATTAATACAAAATACATTAAAATACAGATCATACAATATCATACAATTACAAAAGCCAGGTTGTCAGAATGAAATCACAAATTCATCACCATCCGCCGGTGTGGTCAGCCGTTATTGACTCGATCATCATTCTGCAAATGCTATATTCCAAAGCCAGGTTTTTACCAGCTTTCTGAAAGTCAGGAGGGAAGAGGCAGATCTAATCTCCAACGGGAGAGAGTTCCAGAGCCGAGGGGCCACCACCGAGAAGGCCCTGTCCCTCGTCCCCACCAGTTGCGTTTGCGGTGGTGGGACTGAGAGCAGGGCCCCTCCAGAAGATCTTAACAACCTTGATGGTTCATAGGGAAGAATCCGTTCGGACAGGTAAACTGGGCGGAGTCATTTAGGGATTTATAGGTCAACACCAGCACTTTGAATTGTGCTCGGAAGCTAATTGGCAGCCAGTGGAGCTGACGCAGCAGAGGAGTGGTATGCTCCCTGTACCCCGCTCCTGTTAGTAATCTGGCTGCCGCTCGTTGGACTAGTTGAAGCTTCCGGGCAATCTTCAGAGGCAACCCCACGTAGAGAGCGTTGCAGTAGTCTATACGGGCTGCAACCAGAGCGTGGACCACCGTGGCCAAGTCAGACTCAAGTTTCCTGTTCTTTATTTCTTTGGAAATTTTACCTTGGGAAAGTTCCTGTTTCATGTTCATGGATTTATGTTTGGAGTACTGCTGTGGATTTTGGTTTCCTTGGCTTTATGTTCCTTATCATTTTTTGATTACTGCTATTTTGTATTTTCTGTTCATTCAAGGCTTTTGCAATTGACCTTTTCCCATCTTTTTATCTGCTTTCTTTAATAAACATTTTTAGATAGAATTACTAGACTCTGGTGTGTTGCTGGGAGAAAAGGCATTTCAGTGCTAGAGTGCAACACTATGGTTGCATCTACACTGAAGAATTAATGCAGTCTGATGCCACTTTAAGTGCCATGGCATCATAGGAGCTCAAGCTTGATGAGTCAACTGCAGTCTAAAATGTCTAAAAAGAGTTTGAATGTGTTGTTTTAAATATTATTTCAATTGTGAGTGTATATGTTTTGAACTATGTGTATTTTATTTTCCTCTTTACCTTTTCGTAAGCCTCCTTGAGCCCCAATCTGGGAGAAAAGCAGGGTAGAAATAAAGGGATTGGTAGAACGGATAGCTCCTTCTACTGAGCTTCTTCAGCCCTTTTCTCCAAAGTTGCCTGTAATGCTGTTATCACTCCATCTGTCCTTAGTGATCATTAATAGAAAGCTCCCAAGGATTCATCTGAGCCTTGAATGTGACTCATACAATTTGGGGACATCTGGCTGCACATAAACACAAACCAGTGGCTCTTAGGAACATCTGCAATGGCCTTACTAAATAAAGAGTGTGCTGGTATTTAATTATCAGCATTTCTTTCCATTGCAGTTGGGCATGTATGTGTGTGTGTGTGTGTGTGTGTATAGTGTCAACAAAAGTTTCTGGAGTGGATGCCAAAGAGATTTCATCAGTTTCCAAAGCTTCATGTATTCTAAGCAGAAACATTTTTCATGGAGATATCCGATGGACATTTTACACTTTTTAGGTTCTATTCTCTCATCTCTAAGTTTTTCCCTACAAGAAGGATCTTAAAACTTGGCTTTTCCGTTGCACCTTTGGAGAGTGACCATATACTTCTTTTGTTGCTCCTCCCAAAATCTTGTCCTCGTATTGTACTTCTCTTCGCCTGTGTGAAAGCCTGTTTCCAGTAATGTGTTTTCGAGGAGCTTCTCCCTTACAAATATTTTTTTTTCCTTTTTATCTCATCCTGAGTTTTACCATTTTGTGCCGTACACGTGGCCCACTCATTGCGATGGATTTTTCATTTGTATTATCTTGGATTGTTTTATTGTATTTCTATGCTTTATCTATTTTATTCTGATGTTTGTTCTGTTGTTTTGGTTTTATTTTGTTGTAATGTACTACTGGGCTTGGCCTCATGTAAGCCACACCAAGTCCCCTTTGGGGAGATGGTGGTGAGGTATAAATAAAGATTATTATTATTATTATTATTATTATTATTATTATTATTATTCACAAAAAAGCACAGTATGTCACAGCAAACGAGATCTATATGCTGGATTTCGTATCACAAAATAATAATCTTAACAGCATCCACCCAAAAATCCAATTCACAATGGAAAAAGAAAATGAAGGAAGACTGCCTTTTCTAGATGTCCTAGTCATCCGCAAACCAGATCAACAATTGGGTCACACCGTCTACAGAAAACCCCCACACACAGATAGATATCTACATAAAAACTCCAACCATCACCCAAGTCAAAAAAGAAGCACCATTAAAGCCTTGGCAGACCGTGCAAAAAGAATCTGCGAACCCCACCTCCTCCAAGATGAACTGAACCACCTCAACTGGGCTCTCCAGGCCAATGGAGACTCCACCTCAGACATCAGAAGAGCTGCAAGACCAAGAACAAGCCACGAGAGTCAAGATCCACCCAGAGGAAAAGTGTTCTTGCCATACATCAAGGGAACCACTGACCGCATAGGGAAGCTGATGAGGAAACACAACATACAAACAATCTACAGACCCACCAAGAAAATCCAACAAATGCTACGTTCAGCAAAGGACAAGAGGGATCCTCTCACCTCTGCAGGAGTCTACCGTATACCATGCAGCTGTGACAAGTCTACATAGGGACCACCAAACGCAGCATTGCCCAAACACGAATCAAGGAACATGAAAGGCACTCCAGACTACTTCAACCAGAGAAGTCAGCCATAGCAGAGCACCTGATGAATCAACCTGGACACAGCATATTATTTGAGAACACAGAAATGCTGGACCACACCAACAACCACCATGTCAGACTACACAGAGAAGCCATTGAAAGCCACAAGCATGTGGACAATTTCAACAGAAAGGAAGAGACCATGAAAATGAACAAAATCTGGCTACCAGTATTAAAAAACTCTAAAATTACAACAGCAAAACAGCAGAGAGGAAACAACCAGGCACATCTTAACACCTCTCAACAAAAGATTTTCCCAGGCTCAGCCAGGCCTTCAAATGCTAATGAAGGTGGTCAGTTGAAACATTCACACTTAGCTCAGCAGAGAAGAGCTCTTTGCCCCACCCCAGCCATTCCACAGATATATAAACTAGGCCTGGTTGATCAAGAAAAAATTTGGTTCTAAAATCGATTTGTAATTGGGGTGTTTTTTTGTTTCGATATTTAAAATAATTACAAAATTTTCCCAAAAAAAGTTCGGTATTTACGAAATTTCGTAAATATTTACAAAACATTTTGTAAAGATGGCGGACCCCCGCGCATGCGTAAAAACACTTCCGAAGCTTCGTTATTGGCGCGGGGTCGATCCGTTAAGGGTATAACGAATCGATTCGTTAAAATTCTTTTTAGTAGAAGGATGCCTGGTTCTTGTGCCTCTGCAACCACTCAGCGGAAGTGAGGTATAGAGAGTGGGATGGCAACAACCTCCCATCCTGGCCTGGAAGAGAGACCCCATGAAATCAACAGCTTTCTTCTCCTATCCCCTTTGCTTCCATTGTTGGATCTCAGACCAAGTTAGTGTCCCTCCTATGATTGATGGAAACACAGTAATGAGCAGCCAGTTCTGATAGTGGCAGCAGGGTTGGCAGTTGCCTGCTTCTGCTCTTGAGGCAGTGGGTGTGATGCTACTACTCATTCATTCAACTGGAGAGAAATGCTGTGAAATGGCAGGAGGCATGAATTCTCACCATTTCACTAATTCTTGCATGTATCTCCAGTTGTATCCACCCAGTCCCAACCTCACAAATACTCATCTCAGGCGGGCCACGGAGGCAGAGCCGGCGCTGCAGGAATCCCCTCCCCGGCTCCTGCGCTCCGGCTCCGGCTCCTGCGCCCTCCTCCTCCTCCTCCTCCTGGCACTTCCTGCAACACAGCTGGGAGAGAGAGGCGCCTTAAAGAGACAACCGGCCTCCGCGCGCCGGCCAATCGGGAGCCGCGCTCGCGCCCAACAGGCAGGAACAAGGCTTGGCTCCCTAAGGGCGAGCGCGCGCGGGCCGGCCAATCGGGAGCCGCGCTCGCGCCCAACAGGCAGGCGCGGGGCTTGGCTCACTGGGTGCGCGCTCGCACCGCCCCTTCGCCCCTGCCCGCCCCATTTACGAAACGGGCGAAAGCTCGTTAAAACTGTGGGGGTTGCCGTTTCGATATTTAAAAACCCTTCCGGGTTTGAAAATATGGTTTGTTATCGTTTCGTAAATGCAAAAATTAACGAATGTTTAACGAATTACGAAATTAACGAACGAAACCGCACAGGCCTAATATCTTTGTTCTAGTTCCAACAGACCTCACTACTCTGAGGATGCTTGCCATAGATGCAGGCGAAACGTCAGGAGAAATGCTCTAGAACATGGCCCTATAGCCTGAAAAAACCCACAAGAACCATCTGAGCAATGGTGTTGTGCCTCTGCTTGTAGTCTGTCTGCGCGATCTTCTTGCAGCAGCTGAGGACGTGATCTATTGTTTCATCTGCTTCCTTGCAGAGTCTACATTTGGGATCTGTTGTCAACTTTTCAATTTTGGCTTTGATGGCATTGGTTCGAATGGCTTGTTCTTTATTATTATTATTATTATTATTATTATTATTATTATTTACTATACAATAAAATAAAGGGACCTAACATATGAAAACCATAACTTGAACTCACAATATATATTTATGTGTCGTCGCGCCTGGGGCTATAGGTCTTAGTGAAAGATACATGGACGTGATATCTCTCCCCAGGGGATTGCTTCTTGCCCTCCTTTAGGAAACTGGAACTCCCAAGGACCAAGACACAATAGATAACTTGAAATGGTCTTTATTGTTCACAATGAGTTATCATTCTTAGGCATAAACTTGATGATTCAACAGGGATAAAGAAAATATACGTTACATAATAAACGACTCCGGCCCAGTTTACCTGTCTGAATGGAGTCTTCCCTATGAATCATCAAGGTTGTTAAGGTTGTTAAGATCTTCTGGAGGGGCCCTGCTCTCGGTCCCACCACCCTCGCAATCGCGTCTGGTGGGGACGAGAGACAGGGCCTTCTCGGTGGTGGCCCCTCGGCTCTGGAACTCTCTTCCATTGGAGATTAGAACTTCCCCTTCCCTCCTGACCTTTAGAAAGTTGATGAAAACTTGGCTCTGGAATCTGGCATTTGATGAGTGAGTCAATAACTCTTGACCACACGGATGGGTGGTGATGAATAGTGATTTTATTCGGACGACTTGGCCTTATGTAATTATATGATTGTATTTTAATGTGTTTTATATTAGTGTATTATTGGATGTGATGTTTTAAACTATTGTGTATGAATTCCTCTATTGTAAACCGGCCTGAGTCCCTCGTTGGAGGTGAGAAGACCGGTATATAAAAGTTCTAAATAAATAAATAAATAAAAATACAGTCTCTGAAGTCTTGGGTCCAAGGAGTTTGCAGCTGAGAAGCTTTCCAAGTTCCCTCTTTTCTCAATGGCTGTGAATGCCAGAGCAATCCACAACCCCAGTCCAAATGGTCTATATTTGAAGACACAAAGTCTTCCTCTGGTGCCAAAGGACTGGTTTGAAGGCGCTTGAGACTCCTCAACGTCGTCCAGGAAGATCTGGGCATGAAGTGTGAGTCTCAAGGGTAAAAACCTGAGAATTGGTGATGAGAGATAGCTTAAACAAGGGCTTTAGAGCCAAATCTTTTTCACGTCCATCTATAAAGCTGTCTGATGGTAGAATGAAAAGAAAGCCCTGCCCTCTTCCCCAGGAAGGGGAGGAGCCAACAATTAAGCAGGGAAGGCAATTCAACAGATGCAAACAACATTGATAGAAAGCAAGAGGTAGGCTTGGGCGGTTTCGTTCGTTAATTTTGTAATTCGTTATTAATTCGTATTTAAATTAGCTTACGATCCAATATTGAGCCATGCAGGAATAGTGTGAGGAGTAATTAAGAATCGAAACAATTTTTCCAATTTTCGTAATTATTTTCGTAATTATGTCTGGTGCAAGTTTTACAATCTCGCATTTACCCCACTTCCGGTCCCTTTGCTCTGCTGCTTCCCTCCTCTTTCCTCATGCTTCTTCTTGCCTCACTCTGGGCTGCACTGGGCTACCTTCCTTCCTTCCTTCCTTCCTTCCTTCCTTCCTTCCTTCCAGCTGGCAAATCCCACATTCCCCCCTCCCTCCTCTTTCTCCTGGCATCCTTCTTGCCCAAAATTTCTCATTACTTTATTTTTCATACCCTCACTCTATGCCACAGCAATGCGTTGCCAGGTACAGCTAGTATAATACATAATATAATATAATATAATATAATATAATATATTATAATATAATATACAATTATAATATAATATTATAATATAGTAATATAATATATAATAATATAATATAATAGTATAGTATTATATTATATTATATTATATTTTCCCTCCTCTTTCCTCAGCTAATCCTCTTCTTCGCCCAGCAGTTTAGAACTATTATTACTATATATTATATAATTATATAATTATATAATTATTATAATATTATATTATTTTATATTATAATATATTATTATATTACTATATTATTATTATATTATATTATATTATATTATTATATATATTATATTATATTATAATATACAATTATAATATAATATAATAATAATATAGTAATATAATATATAATAATATAATATAATATACAATACAATGCACCAGACATACGAAAATAATTACAAAATAATTATGAAATAATTACGAAATAATTACGAAAAATATATATAATAATATATAATATAATAATATAATATAATATAATATTATAATATAATACAATTATTGTTGTTGTGTTTTATCACACCAACAGTCAACAACAGAGGGAGAGGGAAGCTTCAGAAGTTCCCCCTGTCCCATTTGGAGGTTTTTTTAGCATATTGCGCAATCGCGTCCGCCATTAACGAATCGATTCGTAATTTTACGAAATTTCGTATATTTCGAAATTTTTAAAAGGAAAATTTCGGAATTCTTAAAAAAAACGAAACGCAAGGGCCCCCTAAAAACAAAACGAGTTTAGAACCAAATTTTTCCGTGGTTACCCAAGCCTACTATATATCTAAATTCAACTGTACATTCACATACAAGTGGGGCCTGACGCACCATCACAATTTACATACTGTAGTTGAGGCCCATAGTGCACGCAAACAATTCACGGTAATGACACATTCTTGAATTAACCCTGATGGAGTCCATCCTTTGACCATCTGTGATGGATCTCCAAGGGTTCAGCCACTCTGTGGCCTAACGTTTCCTCACTGCCTACAGAAGTGAGAGGCAGAATGGGAAGGCAGAGATAGCTAAAGAGCAAGATAGCAGGTAACAAGAAATACCCTCTGGAGATCAGACAAAGAGAGAAAGAAAGAAAATAAAGTGTCAGAAATTAGAGCGACATGTAGACCAGGAGAAACCAAGGAGGAGAAATCTGCCTGTGCTTAAAGTTGCTAGAGAAATCACTCTCGAGCTAAAGCAGCTTTAGGATTAGAGTCTGCCTTTGGTGAAAACAAGTATTCTTTTATGTGTTTCTTTTCTAACGTCTCTCTTCCTCTTCTCCAGCGATCCCACACTCTGTTTCTGACCCACTTCCCTCACCATCTCGCCTCCTTTTTCTGCAGGTTCAGTTTTCGCTCCAAACCCCATAAACGCCTTGTTTAAATTGCTTTAATCTCCAAGTGCTCCTTCTATTCATCTCAAACAGTTAAGCTGTCAATCAGACTTTTTTTTTCTCCTGCTCTGGAGGATGAGGCCAGAAAGATTAAAACAACAATAAAATGTGAGGTTGCGCTTGGAGTGGGAAAAGGGGTTCAAGAGGGATTTCCCAAACCTGCTACTCTGTCATCGTCATGATGTCAGACACAGACCCCCTAGATCAAAATTATTATTAATATCAATAATATTAGTATTATTAATAATATTATTATTAATAATAATAATTAATAATAATACTATTAATTAATATTATTAATGTCATCATCATGATGTTGGGCACAGACCCCCTAGATCAAAATTATTATTAATATTAATAATATTAGTATTATTATTATTAATAATACTATTACTAGGTTAGGTAAAGGTTGTCCCTGGACATTAAGTCCAGTCATGTCTGACTCTAGGGTGTGGTGCTCATCTCCATTTCTAAGCCGAAGAGCCAGTGTTGTCCATAGACACCTCCAAGGTCATGTGGCCACCATGACTGGAGCGCCGTTACCTTCCCGCCAGAGCGGTACCTATTGATCTACTCACATTTGCATGTTTTCGAACTGCTAGGTTGGCAGAAGCTAGGGCTGACAGCGGAAGCTCACGCCGCTCCCTGGAATCAAACCTGTGACCTTTTGGTCAACAAGCTCAGCCGCTCAGTGTTTTAACCCACTGCGCCACCGGGGGGCCCCCAATAATACTAATATTATTAATTTTCTCATTGGAGCCATAACCCCTGTTGTGCAGAGGATGACACAATCCATTTGCAGGGCTTTCCCGCCCTTTATCACAGTCACCTGAACATAAAATAAATATTCATAGAATCAGAGAGTTGGAAGAGACCTCATGGGCCATCCAGTCCAACCCCCTGCCAAGAAATGGCATCCAGAGGACTCCTGACAGATGGCTATCCAGCCTCTGTTTAAAGCTTCCAAAGAAGGAGCCTCCACCACACTCCGGGGCAGAGAGTTCCACTGCTGAACAGCTCTCACAGTCAGGAAGTTCTTCCTAATGTTCTGATGGAATCTCCTCTCTTGTAGTTTGAAGCCATTGTTCCATTGTGTCCTAGTCTCCAAGGAGCAGAAAACAAGCTTGCTCCCTCCTCCCTATGACTTCCCCTCACATATTTATACATGGCTCTTATCATGTCTCCTCTCAGCCCTCTCTCCTTCAGGCTAAACATGCCCAGCTCTTTAAGCCGCTCCTCATAGGGCTTGTTCTCCAGACCCTTGATTGTTTTAGTCACCCTCCTCTGGACACATTCCAGCTTGTCAACTGTGGTGCCCAGACTGGACACAATATTCCACATGTGGTCTAACCAAGGCGGAATAGAGGGGAGCATGACTTCCCTGGATCTAGACACTAGACTCCTGTTGATGCAGGCCAAAAACCCATTGGCTTTTTTTGCCACCGCATCACATTGTTGGCTCATGTTTAATTTGTTGTCCACGAGGACCCCAAGATCTTTTTCACACGTACTGCTCTCGAGCCACGCATCCCCCATTCTGTCTCTTTGCATTTCATTTTTTCTGCCTAAGTGGAGTATCTTGCATTTGTCCCTGTTGAACTTCATTGTGTTAGTTTTGGCCATCATCTCTCTAATCTGTCAAGATCGTTTTGAATCCTGCTCCTGTCCTCTGGAGTATTGGCTCTCCCTCCCAATTTGGTGTCATCTGCAAACTTGATGATCCTGCCTTCTAACCGTTCATCTAAGTCATCAATAAAGATGTTGAACAGAATCAGGCCCAGGACGCAACCCTGCTGATGGCACTCCACTCCTCCCTTCTTTCCAGGATGAAGAGGAAACATTGGTGAAAATCACCCTCTAGGTTGGTTCGCTTAACCAATTAATCTACCTAACCGTAGTTTTGCCTAGCCCACATTGGACTAGTTTCCTTGCCAGAAGGTCATGTGGGACCTTGTCAAAGCCCTTATTGAATTCCAGATATGCTAAATCCACGGCATTCCCTGCATCTGCCCAGCTTGTAACTCTATCGAAGACGATTACCCACCTCTCCTTGTGGCTCAAAGTGGGGTACACTTTGAGCCACAAAGCATAACACTCTTCCAATATACTGAAATAACACTATTGGAACATTCCACTATTCCAATATAAGTCCCACAGTGGAGCAGTGGGTTAAACCGCTGAACTGCTGAACTTGCTGACCAAAAGCATGGTGAGCTCCCTGGCTTAAAGAGCTGTGCAAGTTTAGCCTGAAGAAGAGAAGGCTGAGAGGAGACATGATATCTATGCCGTCACACCCGGGGGCTATAACTCTTAGTGAAAGAGACATAGACGTGGCATCTTTCCCCAGGAGATTGCTTCTTGCCTTCCTTTAAAGAACTGGAACTCCCAAGGACCAAAACACTGTAGTTAATTCAAAATAGGTTTTATTGTTCACAAAGAGTTATCTCTTTAAGGCAATAAGCTGGAAGTTTCAAAGGGGGTAAAGGAAATATACATTACAGTCTCTGGTTGTCTTGGGTCTAAGGAGATTTTGCAGCTGAGAAGCTTTTCCTGTTCCCTCTTTTCTCAATGGCTGTGAAGGTCAGAACAAACACAACCCCCAGTCCAATGGCCTATGTTGAAGGTACAGAGTCTTCCTTTTGATGCCAAAGGACTGGTTTGAAGGCGCTTGGGTCTCCTCAATGTTGTCCAGGGCGACCTGGGCATGAAGTATGAGTCCCAAGGGTAAAAACCTTAGAATTGGTGATGAGAGGTAACTTAATTAAGGGCTTTAGAGCCAAGTCTCTTTCTCACGTCTATCTGCTGAGATGTTTGATGGTAGAATGAAATGAAAGCCCTGCCCTCTTCTCCAGCAAGGGGAGGAGCAAACAATTAAGCAGGGGAGGCAATTTAACAGATGCAAACAACGTTGATAGAAAGCAATAGATAGCCAAACAATTCAACGGTACATTTACAAACTAAGCAAGTATGGGCATGTTATACAGTTTAAACCTTTGCACTTTAAAGTTCTACACAGGTGGCGCCACTCGCTCCGTCACAATAGCCATGTATAAAGAGGAAGTCATAGGGAGGAGGGAGTGATGCAATGGAGCAGTGGCTTCAAACTACAAGAAAGGAGATTCCATCTGAATATGAGGAAGAACTTCCTGACTGTGAGAGCTGTTCAGCAGTGGAACTCTCTGCCCCGGAGTGTGGTAGAGCAGTGGTTCTCAACCTTCTTAATGTCACGACCCCTTAATACAGTTCCTCATGTTGTGGTGACCCACAAGCAAAAAATTATTTTTATTGCTACTTCATATCTGCAACTTTGCTACTGTTATTATGTAAATATCTGATATTGCAGGATGTATTTTCATCACTGGACCAAATTTGAATACTGGGGGGTTTGAGGGGATTAATTTTGTCATTTGGGAGTTGTAGTTGCTGGGATTTATAGTTCACCTACAATCAAAGAGCATGCTTTACTTCACCAATGATGGAATTGAAGCAAACTAGGCACACAGAACTCCCATGGCCAACAGAAAATACTGGAAGGGTTTGGTGGACATTGACCTTGAGCTTTGGAGTTGTAGTTCACCTACATCCAGAGAGCACTGTGGACTCAAACAATGATGGATCTGGACCAAACTTGGCATGAATACTCAATATGCCCAAATATGAACACTGGTGGAGTTTGGTGAAAATAGTCCTTGACATTTGGGAGTTGTAGTTGCTAAGATTTATAGTTTACCTACAATCAAGAGAATTATGAACCACACCAATGATAGAATTGGGTGAAACTCCCCACATAGAACCCCCATGACCAACAGAAAATGTGTTTTCTGATGGTCTTTGGCGACCCCTCTAAAAACCCCTCGCGACCCCTCCAGGGGTCCCGACCCCCAGGTTGAGAACCACTGTGGTAGAGGCTCCTTCTTTGGAAGCTTTTAAACAGAGGCTGGATGGCCATCTGTCAGGGGTGCTTTGAAAGTAATATTCCTGCTTCTTGGCAGAATGGAGTTGGACTGCATGGCCCATGAAGTCCCTTCCAACTCTATGATTCTATGATTCCTCTACTTCCTCTTCTTTCTCGTCCTCGTCTTGCTCTACTTCTCACCCATCTTAAAACTGAAGGTGAATCTGATTTTGGCTCTCTCTAGTTTTAAATGAGTATCCCATTATTAAATCTTGATTTACATGGGAGAGCAGCAGCTTGCTATTGATTCTCTTTGCTCCTCAGACTCCCTTTTTTTTCATTATTCCAGATAATGCTCTTTTTCTTTGCATTCGCCCCCTCCCGGCCTCTATTACGGCTCCATTACAGTTATATCGTACTGTTTTTGTAACTCTTTATATCGATTAGGAATGTTATTGCTTTCTGTGGATTACGTCTGTTCTTAATTTTGAATGCGGCACTGCGGTTGTCTTATTGAAATCCTTCAATAACAACCTATGGTATGAAAGCAAAAAGGGGGGGGGGGGACTCACCAGGATGGGGTGCGGAGGTGGAGAGAAAGAACGGCCTCCCTGGGTGGTCTTCCCAACCCGGCATTAAGCATTTATACCATTTTGTAAAGAATTAGTGCCTGAATGTGCTTGCTTTCCTGGACCCTCCTCCTCCTCTCTCTCCCTTTTGTATTTTAGCAATTAGATGGTGTTTGTGCAAGCAAAGTCTGTATAGTTTTGAATTCTTTATGAAGTGCCTCGGAAAAAAAATCAAGAATAGTCAGAAGAGCAACAGCATCGGCAATCAAATGGAGCTCATACTGTATGATTGTTGTTGTTGTATCTATTTATATCCTCTATTTTTCCCAGTTAATTGACGTCAAGGCGGCGTTGACTTATGGCAACCCTATGAGTCTGAGACATGCAAGTGTTCCTCTGATCCAAAGTTCTGCTCAAGTCTTGCAAACTCTGGGTTTCTTGATTCACTCTATCCATCTGTAATGCAATCCTTGTCTTTTTCTGCTCCTTCCACCAATCCAAGCATAATTGTGTTTTCTATTGAGTCAGGTCTTCTCTTTACTTACTTACTTACTTACTTACTGATCTGGCCATGGTGGTCCATGCCTTGGTCACCTCCAGATTGGACTACTGTAATGCACTCTATGTGGGGCTGCCCTTGAAAACGGCCCGGAAATTCCAACTGGTCCAACGGGCGGCGGCCAGGTTGTTAACTGGTGCTCCTTACAGAGAGAGGTCAACCCTCCTGTTTAAGGAGCTCCATTGGCTGCCGTTCATTTTCCGGTCCCAATTCAAGGTGCAGGTTCTTACCTACAAAGCCCTGAACGGTTTGAGACCCTCCTACCTGCATGACCGCATTTCTGTGTACGAACCCACACGACTCCTTCGATCATCTGGAGAGGCCTTGCTCACGCTCCCACCTCCATCGCAGGCGCGATTGGTGGGGACGAGGGAGAGGGCTTTCTTGGTGGTGGCCCCTCGACTCTGGAACTCACTCCCCAAGGACATCAGGCATGCCCCAACTCTGGCAGTCTTTAGGAGGAGCCTGAAAACATGGTTGTTCCAGTGTGCCTTCCCAGAATAAGGAAACTCCCAGCAATATGCCCTCTAAATGCATTTTATCAATGACCTAGAATTGTCTGCATGCCCTTTCCTCTCCGAAATCCTATCCTAGTTATATATTTCACCTGGTCATGCTCAGCATTATTTTTTAATTTTTTAATTATTACATTTGGCCCAGCCATAGGTTTTTAAGTGTTGTTGTGCTATTGTTAATGCTCACTGCTTTTTTGTATTGTCGAAGGTTTTCATGGCCGGAATCACTGGGTTGTTGTAGGTTTTCCGGGCTATATGGCCATGTCTAGACCATGTGCTTGTTTTTTTTGTTTATGAGTTTCATTTTATTGTTTTGTATTGTTGTTATTGTTGTTTTGCTGATGTATTGTGGGCGTGGCCTCATGTGAGTCACACCGAGATGGTAGGTGGGTACAAATAAAGTTATTATTTTTATTATTATTATTATTATTATCATCATCATCATCATCATCATCATCATCATCATTTCTGCTGCTTCCACCAATCCAAGCATCATTGTGTTTTCTATTGAGTCAGGTCTTCTCTTTACTTACTTACTTACTTACTTACTTACTTATTTACTTACTTAGGTGATCCCTCATTATCCAAGTAAGATTGTCCCCCAAGGTCAGTGTCCTGGCAGTGGGTACATAGGTGACTGTGGAGCAGTTGGTACATAGTTCGTAGGAAGAGATGCGTTCAGATAGATAAGCTGGGCCAGAACCGTTTAGGGCTTTATAGGCTAAAGCCAGCACTTTGAATTGAGCCTGGTAGCAAACTGGCAGCCAGTGGAGCTGATGCAGCAGAGGAGTTGTATGCTCCCTGAGCGCCGCTCCTGTTAATAATCTGGCTGCTGCGCTTTGGACCATTTGGAGCTTCCGGGCTGTCTTCAAAGGCAACCCCACATAAAGCGCGTTGCAGTAATCTATATGGGATGTAACCAGAGCATGGACTACCGTGGTCCAAGGTACGGGCGCAGCTGGCACACAAGTTTTAATTGTGCAAATGCTCCCCTGGTCACCACCGAGACCTGGGGGTCCTGGCCTTTTGCAGCTGACAGATTGTGTTTAAGTGCAGGCCAAGGTTATTAGGCACTGCTTTAATTCCAAGGGAGGAATTGGCAAATCCACCCCTGAAAAGCCATGAAATTCATGGAGTCATCATGAATCAACAGGTTATTTGATAGCACCTCCACATGGAAGCAAAGTAGGAAATTAGGATTGATGGTGTCATGGAGAAGAGGTATTGGGACATCTCAGATGTTTTGATAGGCAATCCAAGAAGGACCTGATCTTTTTCCAAGGTCTGAGCATCCCAGCCTGATGCTGCTGAACTTTAGGTGAGACCTTGAAAGACCTTTGAAGGAGAATTGTTTCTGACAACTGCTAAGTCTCCTTCCTCTTCTCCCCGAGAAGCATGAGCTACAGATCTATGGACTGGAGCCTTTGGGCATTAGGGACACACATGGTTCACTTCACCTCCATTCTCCTTCTTTTTTCCTTGGCTGCTCACCTCCGAATCGACGAGCGGCACGGGAGGTGTCATTATCCCTCAGTGTTAATGATAAAATAATGACTCACTGCCTCTTCCTTGCCACCCGGATTGCCTTTTGTACAGATGGCTTGCTTTTTATATCCAGGCAACTGAAGCTCCAGAGACTTCATCCCTCCGGATAAGAGAGTTTCAGAAAGGTTTTTTGGAGCTTTTTTGTCTTGCTCATTGCAAGTGGAGGAGGGAGAGAAAAGGAAAAGGATGCAGTGGTTAAGGTGCGGGGTTGAGAGTTGGAAGAGCAGGTTTCGAATCCCCTTGCTGAGCGATGAATGTCACACTGTGACCTTTCGAATCCCCTCGCTGAGGTTGACTTCTCTCTGAAAGTTTAGTAGGGATAGCAGAAATATTGTACGCTGCCTTGAGCTCTTTGGAGGAAAGGTGGCATATACTGTATTTCTTCTATTCTAAAATACCAATTAATGTAAGACATACATAAATTTTAGTATCAACACTACCAAAAACAAAATATCTAAGACACACCTCATCTTTAGAAATACTTATACGGGAGGAGGCTGCATCTTATGGTATGGTAATTAAGCTTGTGTATGAAATTCATTTCTTCCATTTCTTCTGTTACCTTTGGTTCCTTCAGTACTTTGGGAGTAACTTGACGTGTTCATTCTCTGTAACTTTTTCCAGCTTGTGATCCCACCAGTTCTTTGTCACAGGCAAATGGTATTTGTGGCACAAGTTCCACTGAATCATCTGAGCAATGGTGTTATGCCTCTGCTTATAGTCTGTCTGTACAATCTTCTTGAAGCAGCTGAGGATGTTGAACATCAAGCAAAAAGTGGGTGCTACAAACAATATCATACGAAAGCTGACTGGCACAACCTGGGGATCACAACCAGACACAGTGAAGACATCTGCCCTTGCGCTATGCTACTCTGCTGCTGAGTATGCATGCCCAGTGTGGAACACATCTCACCACACTAAAACAGTGGATGTGGCTCTTAATGAGACATGTCGCATTATCATGGGGTGTCTGCGCCCTACACCACTGGAGAAATTACACTGTTTAGCCGGTATTGCACCACCTGACATCCGCCGGGAAGTAGCAGCCAATAGTGAAAGGACCAAGGCAGTGACATCTCCAGCTCATCCCTTGTTTGGGTATCAGCCAGCACGTCAATGACTTAAATCAAGAAATAGTTTTCTAAGATCTACAGAGACACTCGCTGGAACACTCAGCAAGCGAGAGTCCAAAAGTGGCAGGCTCAAACCCAGAACCTCAATCAATGGCTGATACCAAATGAGAGACTCCCCCTGGGCACACAGAGACTGGGCGACTTGGAAGGCGCTGAACAGACTGCGCTCTGGCACCACGAGATGCAGAGCCAATCTTAGGAAATGGGGCTACAAAGTGGAATCCACGACATGCGAGTGTGGAGAAGAGCAAACCACTGACCACCTGCTGCAATGCACCCTGAGCCCTGCCACATGCACAATGGAGGACCTCCTTGCGGCAACACCAGAGGCACTCCAAGTAGCCAGATACTGGTCAAAGGACATTTAATCAACTACCAAGTTTGCAAACTCTGTGGTTTTTTAAATCTGTTTGTTTGTTTTGTTCTGTTAGAAAGGTAATACAATGGTCTGGTTGCCCCTGACACAATAAATAAAGCTGAGGATGTGATCTAGTGTTTCATCTTCTTCCTTGCAGAGTACATTTGGGATCTGTCGTTGAGTTTTCAATTCCGGCTTTGATGGCATTGGTTCAAATGGCTTGTTCTTGGGCTGCCAGAATCAGGCCCTCCTTTGTCTCCTTTTTCAGAGTTCCATTTGTGAGCCACAGCCATGTTTTTTCTTTGTCAATTTGGCTCTCAATTTTTCCCAGGAACTGTCCATGGAGAGCCTTCTTTTGCCAGTTTTCTCTTCTGCTGCATTGTGTTTTTATGGTATATTATTATTATTATTATTATTATTATTATTATTATTATGTCACACGCTGGGCCTGTAAAGAATTGTCTTTAAATAGGACGTGTGACTTGAGCCCAGAGGGAAGCCAGGGCCCCCCGAAGAGAAGTCCTCAGAGGTTTTCCACCACAAATGGTCTTTAGATGGCTTGTGAAGTATAACAAAGTCCTTTATTAATGAACAATCAAACAGAAACTTCTCTTGTCTTCAGTAAAGTTAAACAAATGATTCCAGGCTTTTATGCAACTGGTAGCTTCCTAATCTTGCCCACGAAGGACAGGCAACTGTCTTCAATAACTTCTTTTTTAAAGGAAAATCCCCTTTTTAACTTCTCCCAGGCTGACTGTAATCTAACCCTTACTGATGTGGGCTCCGCTACCGGGTCTAACTGCGTCTCAAACGTCGAGTGGACCTACCAGTAAAGGCTTAGATATTCTCCAGCTGGAGTTCTTTGGTCTTTCAAACTGTTTCCGAATTCCTCAGAGCTTTAGGGCTGGGAAATCTTTAGAATCTTTGGAGGCTCTTAAGACTGTTCTCCCCGGCAGGTCTTAAGGGTTGAAGCTTTTGTACAGGAGAAGCTTGAACACGTCCTGTACATTAGCTTTCCTTACTGAGGCTAACTAAAAATGGCTCCCTTCCCTTCCCAATTATTATTATTATTATTATTATTATTATTATTATTATTATTATTTACCTTACTTATATACCGCTGTTCTCAGCCCGAAGGCGACTCACAGCGGTTCACAACAAATACGAACAGCAAAAATTCAGTGCTACAGTATAGAAACAGTTAACAACCTAACACATTACACAATTAATAAACAGTTACTACAATACCCATTCACTGTCGTCTCGTCATCAAAAACATGTTCCAGATTAGTCATCCATTGTTCCATTCCAGTGTTCATTAACCAATCATTGCACTAATTATTCGAACGCCTGCTCAAACAGCCAGGTCTTCACTTTTTGCGGAATACCATTAGAGATGGTGCTAGTCTAATGTCCGTAGGAAGGGCGTTCCACAGCCGAGGAGCCACCATCGAGAAGGCCCTATCTCTCGTCCCCGCCAGCCGAGCTTGAGAAGCAGGCGGGATCGAGAGCAGGGTCTCCCTGGAAGATCTCAAAGTCCTGGTGGGTTCATAGGCAGAGATGCGGTCGGATAGGTAGCTTGGGCCGGAACCGTTTAGGGCTTTAAAGGCCAACGCCAGCACTTTGAATTCAGCCCGGTAGCAGATCGGTAGCCAGTGGAGTTGCCCTGAGCAAGGGGCGGAACCAAAACTTAATGATGATGGACAGGTGACTTGCCCTACAACTGCAACCAAAGGAAGCCACCTGTCTGCAGAGTCCCTGAAACCTTGGACTGCAAGCAAACATTTAATACAAAGCAAATAAAATTGGAGCTCCTGGTACAGCCGTACCAGCACAATTATCATTATTATTATTATTATTATTATTATTATTATTATTATTATTATTCCAATAATGAAAAAAGAACAATAACCTTTCTTTATCCAAACAAGAAAAACACTCCTCCCACAGGAAAAAAAACCCAAAGAGACAACCCATAAAGTGAATGGGCTGCGGATGTTGCAAGCGTACATTGATAGGCTGGAAGAAGACTGTACTACCTTTGTATCCTTGTCTACATTGTCTGCTTTCCTCCCCAAGGGTCATTATCTTCCTCCACGTCACCCCTTTAATCCGATCCAATTACGCTTCCTCTCTCTTGGCTTGGCCTCCCTGATGAGACCCAGTTTAAAAGGTTTACCAGTTAAGGCTCTTTTTGGCTGACTAAATATTTGAAAAGATGATTTCCCCGCACTCTGCTTGCTCTTTTAAAAGGGGAAAGGGCTACAAATGGTAGGAGACGGTGTAATGGAAAGCCCTGCGAAAGATACAAAATTGGTTCTGCACACTGATCCACCTTTCCAATACGAGAGGGAGAGGCTATCACATGATGAAAGGTTTGGGAACGGCTTTTGATTCGTTAATGATAACTTTTTGCCAACGGATAAGCCATGTGTTGCGCTCCGATTTCCCCTGCGACTCATGTCATTCCAAATCTCCTTGTAGGTTTTTTTTTTTTGGTTTTAATTATTTTATTTGAACTCTGGGAAAGAGAGAACCTGACATCTCTGGATATTTTTTTAGCACGCGAACATAGCCGAAAGGTGACATTTAACACATGTTTGATTTGAAAATTGTTTGTAATCCCTGCACATCAAATGCCAGTGAAAGGAGAGAGAAAATAGACACTTCCATTGCCATTCAACATTACCCGAGTAATAGCTGTGACCCAGGAGCGGTTACAAAACTCTATGCATGGTAACAGAGCAATTACAGTGATATTACCGCATTTAGGATTGCACAGCCATCATGAGCTGACAACACACAGTTGCCAGGAATCGGCAGATGGTAACTCCAATGCAGGCAGAGTGGGGAATTTGCTCTGAATTTTAGTCTGAACTTTAAAGGAACTGTCCAAGGTAACTGTTCTGCTTTTGGGTTGTTGTAGGTTTTTCAGGTTGTATGGCCATGTTCTAGCACCGGGATTGTGGCGCACCTGGCTGAGCGTCAGTTGCATTAAGATCACTCTGACCAAAGGTCATGAGTTCGAAGCCAACCCGGGTTGAAGTGGGTTTCCAACCAATTGTGTGTCGCCTGTTGTCGACTTTTGCAACCCGAAAGACAGTTGCATCTGTCAAGTAGGAAAATTAGGTACCACCTTAAAGCATGGGGAGGCTAAAATTAACTGATTTATGAGACCATAAAGAAGACTCCAGCAAAGCATTCCAGCGGGGAAGCATGTGGGAAATGCGGAAGTGCTTCATCAGCGTCGCAGATGGACGATGAAAGCAACAGCTCCCCTGGCGGCCAGAAAAAGTTAAATAGTCTCTGTGTATGTCTGTATATGTTTGTATGTCAAAAATTGGCATTGAATGTTTGCCATATATGTATACACTGTAATCTGCCCTGAGTCCCCTGCGGGGTGAGAAAGGTGGAATATAAAATCTGTAAATAAATAAAGATTATTATTATTATTATTATTATTATTATTATTATTATTATTAGCGGTGGGTCTGTAGGTGGCTGTGGAGTCCTATTCTTGATCCACATGTTCTTCCGCAGTGAGAATGTTGGTAATATGTAAAGTAAATAAGTGAAGTTGTGTGTGGAATTTGTTTCTATCATTTCTACCATCTCTTTCATATCTTCTGTTTCTTTGGGAGCACAAAACGGGAAGCCCCCTCCCTACATGAAAATCTACTCAATATGAAAGTTTGCTTTTCTCTGAAGCTGAACTTGCCTCTTGTGTGTGTGTGGCAAGGTATGCAGGCGGGCACAGAGTTCAGCTACAAGCATGCTCAGAAAAGGTGTGTGTGGTGTTGCATGAAGGCAGGCCCGAAGCATGCCTGCAGCTGAGCACCCCTTACTCTAGAGTAGAAATAGCAGATGCCAGGTAAGAAAAATGGAAGCCTTCTTAAAGTGTGCGCTGGGAAGGGGAGCCAGTGGCTGGAAAGTCCCCCTTCTCATAATGGTCTGATTTTTGGGGTCCCATACTGAAAACAAATATCTACCCTCTCAATTTCACGACGCTTCCAAAAATCGGACTGGGAAACCCAACGAAAGCCAGAACATGAAACAGGACAAGGTTTATCCTGAAAGCACAACCCTTATAATAAGGGCCATGTTGCAACTCAGAGTGAGCTTCACCTTGCTGCCAAACACCAACACACAAGAGCTGTAGTTTTATAGTTTATTGAGGAGAAAATCCAAGTCAAAATAAAGAATAAGCATTGCAAAATTCCAAAGATTAAGGTTAAAAGCAGAATATAGTTCCAAAGATCTTCAGGTAAAAACAGGAGACATAATCCTATCGGCAAAGTTCAAACCAGAGTCCCAGGTACAGCGCAATGAAACAATTGCCCCATGAATCACCATGCAAGAACTCCCAAGCGTATTGCTTTCCAGGCTAAGATTATTCCATGAAGCTTTCAGGCTAGTAAGCTACATTCAACTGACACTTTCACAGAGTTTCCAAGAGGCCTAAATACCTTTCTAACATCAAAACATTAGGCTCTCAGCATCATAAAAGCATTGCGATGACCTTTCACCGAGCTGGCTTCTCGTCTGCTTACCAGACGCGAACTCCGCCTGACCCGGAGATCAAAGCGAGCTTCCCGGGTCAAGTCACTATCTACACTTTCGGTATCAGCGTGGGAAGGCACCTGCTCGCTATCTCCTTCGTTAAAATTCCTTTCTCGTGAAAACAGCTGTGTTGATACTGCACTGTCTGTGAGAGCCTCAGAAGCAGGCTCAGAGATTTGAGGCACAGACAAAGAGTCAGGAAGCTGAAATCCAGCAGGAATCTGAATCCCATCATCCTCATCGTCAGAAAATAGCTCAGCCACAACAGGCCATTTGATCATACAGAAGTAGATAATATTGAAAGTCACAAGTAGCAAAATGAACCGCCCAGATCCTGTTGTTACTCCAGACTGGAATAACAACAGGCTCTGCTGTTATTCAGGTCCCAAGACATTTTGCCACCAGTAACATCAAGAAATTGTGTCCCTGCCTACCTAAATAAAGTCCAGACACATGCAACCCAGCTGTTGAAATCAAAAAGAAAAACCTTACCATCTTCTTGGCAGTCAATGTGTTAAATTGCATAGTAAACAGAGAATTGTTCGCTGATCGTTTATGACATTCAGCTATGCTTTTCAAGCCACCTTACTTCAATATACCAGTACACGGCTTCCACTGCCTTCCATAAGGATTCACCATTCATCCCCAGGTGGCCATCTTCCCTGAGAAATTCTTTTACATTCATGCTCCCACAGTAGATAGAGTGAGCTTTACCGTCATAGCCCAGCTTCAGCAAGATCATCTGAAAGAGCTGCACTATGAGTGAGGTGAAAGAGGTGGCGGTGTGCACAGCCACTTGCCGAATCTTATTTGTGTAGAAAGAAAGGCCTCTGGACTTGTGTTTTTGGCTTCAATCCCTGGAATAGATTCATGAGGATGGCAAGTGAGGTGTGGAGTAGGCCGTGAGGACTTCCTTGCGCTCGGAGAGCATGCTGCAGTCATTGCAGGTGTAGCCATTGCTCAGTGTGCTCTGGTTCTCAGTCACTACAACATCCTTATTGGCCTGGATCACTGTCGCGCTTCCACCTTTGAGATCACCGTCATCGTCAAGTCCCCAAAAATGGTCAACGGCTGTTTGCTCCTGTATTGAAGACTCATCCAATATGGTTGACATGAGAGACCCATCACTTGTTTGACTACTGAAGCTACTGTGGCTGAAAACGGAAGAGCCGGGCACGTTTTTCCATAAATTGTACTTTACAGAGCCAGATTGTTTTGCCACACTTTTGTGTTGTTTCGTAATTTTGGCTGACTGGTCTACCAAAGCCTTCTTCCCAGATTAGGTGTTGGGGTTCAGCCTGAGTTTGAACTTGAACCTGATTCTCTGTTTGTTCCTCCTGATGCTAATGAAAGTATATTTACTGATGCTAGTGGAAATGTACCTTTTGATGCCAATGCTCCTGAAATTAGTGAGGAAGAAACTGCTGTAGGTTTGGAAAATGCCAATGTTCCTGAAATTAGTGAGGAAGGAACTTCTGTAGATTTGGAAAATGAAAGTACCAGTGTTCATGAGAATGTTTCAGAGGGAGACCTTGAACTTTCCCTCCCTTCTGCACCTGTTAACTGTAATGACAACAGAAGGGGCCAAATTTGGGAAGACAGAAGTAAATCACTCAGTTTGCGTCGATCCTCCCGAATTCAAGAATTAAAAACATTGGCTTCAAAACAGAAGGGCGGTTCACGGAACCAATTCTTGAGTTTTAATTGCAATACGCCGAGCTGATTGTCTCAGTTCAGGCATCGTTTCAGAATTGATGAAGACCTTGGCAGTTCTCCCGGTTCCCTGGCCATAGTTTGGGAAGATTTCTAGGATATCAAGTACGGTTAGTGGATTGCTAACAGATTCCAGTATTTCACAGTGAGGCTTTTGGTTTTGCTTTGTCCATTTAAATTCATGTTTGCTGATTTTGCTGTGGCTTTTGACTTGCATTTTTCCTTTATTTTGTAACCATTTTTCTTCAATAAAAAGGATTGTTTTTCACAGCCAAGTGTGGTGGATAGTTATCTTAGGGCCTCGTTCCCTGCTCTGGATTGCAACATTAGGAGATGCTGCTTCCAGCGGCATAGACCTTCTCACTGGAAACATCCTTGGTCATGCTGTATGCAGCGGCAGACAAGTGCAAGCTGCGCCTGGACATTCTCAGAGAGTCAAACACAGGGTCCAAATTGTGCTCTTTCTCAAAATCCAGAGCAGCTAAGGAGTAACTTGAAGTGAGGCACACGGCCGCGCATGTGCACACTCTCCCTTCTGCTGTGAGGTACCACTTCAATATATTTGAAAGCAAAGTTCTCTCTCCAAATATTTCAGCTTTCTCATGATGACCTTGCTCCTTGATTGCTGGTGTTGCCTCTTCTCTGAACCCAGCTCTGCAGGATTCCTTTAGAGGTTCCATTGATCAATACCTCATGAATAGATACAATTGGGATGAGGGGATCATGGGTTGCTGACATTTGGGAGCTCTGCCATCCATGCTCAATTTGCTAGCTCACCCTTGTTTCATGGAGGTCCCATCAAATTGATTCCTTTTTGGTCTCTGGACATCACAGTCTTTCACTGCAGAGCTTCTCCAGCAAACTGACTTAGCCTGTATGCCCTGAAGACCTCCATGGTTGTCTCTTTCCAGTCATAATCAACCCTGGACAAGATTTTAATGAGGGCAGAGGTCTCCGGATGAAATAAGCACACGGTCCCAGAGCCTTCTAAGCAAAACCTAATGAAAAATATATGCTTTCTCCCCCATGCGCCATCTCATTTTCACATTTCACAAATTACCTCTGATAATGCAAGTTGCACCCATACTCCGCTATGAGTTCAGACGCTGAACTTGTGAGTCTTTGTCACTTCATCTGGCATCGAGTAATTCCATACCAGAAGTCTGACATTTCCATTTGAGGAGAGAAAAAGAAAGAAAGAAAAGAGAGAGAGAAAAGGAGATACATTGATTAAAATTCAATAGGCATGGAGGGCTCAGCTTTTAAAGGTCGGAGAATCCAGCAGATGATCAACTGTAAAATAATTCAACATTTAGTGCGGCACGAGAGAGGGGAGGTAAAGAGATGAGAGGGGAAGCATTCAATGCTTTGGCTGGCTGGAGATTAACCAAAGAACTGTAATTGCAGCCAATGCAATTATAAATTGACGAACAGATAACCTGCTCCTCACCCTAGTTGAAGAAAATCAGGAGTAACCTTTACTTCTTGGAAGAACAGAACGGAAAGTTCTGATCATGCATGAGAAAGAAAATGCTTTTTATTCTCAACTAGCTTGGGGACGTGGTGGTGCCCGGGTTATTTGAGAAAGGCATTGTTTGTCTTTGCTTCAAGTTTTATCTAGATACAATGTTCGCTGGGTTCAGTGGGTGCGGGTGAACTACAACTCCCATATGCAAGTCCCATCGTCCATGGCCCATCCTCCCCCAAACCATACCAGGATGTAAAGTGGGTCATGGGGGTTATGTGTGCCAAGTTTGGCTCTGGTCCGTCATTCATGGGGGCCGCAGTGGCCTGTGAAAGTGGCAGCCAATCAGAACATTGGCACATAGATACATACACCACCCTCCCACCCGCCCGCCACATACAAACACTGACTTTTATTATATACTAGCTTGGGGACTTGGCAATGTGCGGGTTATTTGGAAAAGACATTGTTTGTCTGTGTTCCAAGATTAGTCTAGATCCAATGTGAGGTGGGTTCAGTCAGTATGGGTGAACTACAACTTCCATATGCAAGTCCCATGGTCCATCCTCCTCCAAACTGCACCAGGATGCATAGTGGGTCATGAGAGCTCTGTGTGCCAAATTTGGTCTTGATCAGTCATTGGTGTGGGTTGCAGTGATCTCAGAAAGTGAGTGAAAGTACTGCAAGTCCCATCATCCATAGTCTGTTGTCCCCCAAACCACACAAGGATGTAGAGTGAGTCATGGGGGCTCTGTGTTCTAAGTTTCATCGTGATCCCTCATTGGTGAGGGTTGCAGTGGTCTCAGGAAGTGAGTGAAGGTACTACAAGTCCCATCATCCATGGTCTGTTGTCCCCCGTCCCCCCCAAACAACACCAGGATGTAGAGTGTGTCATGGGGGCTCTGTATGCTAATTTTCATCATTGGTGAAGGTCACAGAGGTCTCAGGAAGTGAGTAAAGGTATTGCAAGTTCCATCGCCCATGGTCCATCCTCCATCAAACCACAACAGGATGTAAAGTGTGTCATGGGGGCTCTGTGTGTGAAGTTTCGTCATGATCCTTCATTGGTGAGGGTTGCAGTGTTCTCAGGAAGTGAGTAAAGGTATTGCAAGTGCCATCGCCCATGGTCCATCCTCCATCAAACCACAGCAGGATGTAAAATGTTTCATGGGGGCTCTGTGTGCAAAGTTTCGTCGTGATCTGTCATTGGTGAGGACTGCAGTGGTCTCAGGAAGTGAGTGAAGGTATTGCAAGTGCCATCGCCCATGGTCCATCCTCCATCAAACCACAGCAGGATGTAGAGTGTGTTATGGGGGCTCTGTGTGTGACGTTTTGTCGTGATCCATCATTGATGAGGGTCGCAGTGGTCTCAGGAAGTGAGTGAAGGTATTGTAAGTGCAATCGTCCATGGTCCATCCTCCATCAAACCACAGTGGGATGTAGAGTGGGGCATGGGGGCTCTGTGTGCCAAGTGTGGTCCTGATCCTTCATTAATGTGAAGAATTAAAGATGCTCTGAGCTCCCTTCAGGGTGAGAAGGGTGGCATATAAATGTCGTAAATAAATAAATAATAATCTATGTATATAATAAAAGTCAGTGTTTGTATGCGGAGGGAGGGAGGGCAGTGTATGTGGCAGCTTTCTGATTAGCTGCCACTTTCACAGGCCACTGTGACCTGCACAGGTGACGGACCTGGACCAAACTTGGCACACATAACCCACATGACCTCCTTTATGTCCTGGTGGGGTTTGGGGGAAGTGGACCACGGATTATGGGATTTGTAATACTTTCAAACGCTTTGGCTCCCACACACCACTGTGTCCCCACACCAATGACAGATCAAGACCAAACTTGGCACACAGAGCCCCATGACCCACTCTACATCCTGGTGCTGAGGAGGATGGACCATGGATGATGAGACTTGAAGTACCTTCACTCACTCTGAGACCGCTGCGACCGTCATCCAATGACTGATCAAGACCAAACTTGACACAGAGCCCCCATGACCCACTCTACATCCTGGCACAGTTTGAAGGAGGATGACCATGGATGGTGGGACTTGCAGTACCTTCACTCACATCCTGAGACCACCGACCCTCATCCAATGACAGATCAAGACCAAACTGCAAACAGAGCCCCCATGACCCACTCTACATCCTGGTGCAGTTTGGAGGAGGAGGGACCATGGATGATGGGACTTGCAGTACCTTCACTCACTTTCAGAGACCACTGCGACCCTCATTCAATGACTGATCAAGACCAAACTTGGCCCACAGAGCCCTCGTGGCCTACTCTACATGCTGATGCAATTTGGAGGAAGATGGACCACAGATGATGGGACTTGAAGTACCTTCACTAACTTCCTGAGACCACTGTGAACCATATAAATAACTGATAAAGACCAACCTTGATACACAATTCCTTTCTCATATAACCTGGGCACCGCCGGGTCCCCAAGCTAGTAATAAATAAATGTGGGTCACAGTTGTCTCTGGAAGTAACTGAAGATACTGCAAATCCCATCATCCATTGTCCATTCCCCCCCCCCCCAACTGCATCAGGATATACAGTGAGCCATTGCAGGGGGGTCTGCGTCCCAAGTTTGGTCCAAGTCTGTGATTAGGTTGTTTCTGAGTTTGGGTTCTGGTTGACTTTGGGCTGCGGTGAACCAGAAGTGAGGTGACTCAATCATGATGTAAGGCAAAGCAGAGGCGACATGCCATCTTTGTATATTCTCCGCCCTAATCATCTTTGTTGCATGGAAGCCAAAAGGCCTGACATGATGTTGATTATGCAGGAGTGCCTTCTTAACAACTTTAATCGGTAGATAATCCAATAACGTTCACAGCTGAGACACTCTCTTATCACCTGATGACTGAGGGAGAAAATGTACAATTGCATCAGCTTACTCATTATTGCCTGACAGCAGGAAAGCAGAGCATATTGGGAGAAAACATTGATTCTTTGCACCAATTCTCCCCAGTGTTGTGTTTTCTTGGATTGAATAAATCAGGGGAGAGAATTTCTCCTCAAACAGTACTCATTCATTGGTTTATATAGCCTGGCTTTTCTGTAATGAGCTTCAAGGTGGCATATGTGCTTCTTCTTCTCACTTAGTTTCCACAATAATTCTTTGGGATGTGTCAGGCATGGCCATCCAATGCATTTGATGGCTCTATATGCACCAGCATTAAGATCATTACTGACTGAAAGGTCATGAGTTCGAAGCCCACCAGGTCGGAGTGAGCTTCTGACCATCTGTGTAACTTACTGTCGACCTTTGCAGCCCAAAAGACAGTTGCATCTGTCAAGTAGGAAATTGAGATATCGCTTATGCGGGGAGGCTAAATTAACTAATTTACAATGCCATAAAATCTCCAGCAAGCAAGCAAAAAAATGAGGAAGTACTCCATCAGTGTCACAAATGGACGGTGAAGTGTCAGCTCCCCTGGTGGCCAGAATACTCTCATGAAGCTAGAATGTTACATAGCCTCTGTGTATCTGTCTATATATGTTGTGTGTCTATGGCATTGAATGTTTGCTATGTATATGTGTCAGGTTTTACAATGTATTGTAATGCAATATAGCTGAGTCATGCACTGCTAATATGCTTCTATTGGAAATGCTGAGTCATGCATTAACTGTATATAGGACATCAATTGGGGAATGAGTTCTGGCCTGGTCCAAATGAGTGTTAATGGTGCAATCCTGGGTTTGAGTTAAGTTGATGAGTGGGGAACCAATCAGAGATTGCTATGTGTAAATGAACAGAATTGTATATAAGGAAGTCATGTACAGTGTATTCTCTCTCTCCTTGTGCTGTGATGCTGTTTGCCGAAGGCTCTGTGTAACTGATTAAAAGAACCTGTCTGCTAAAACAAGATATAACTGTGTGCTGTGGTAAGTTTGTAGTGTCATCTACAAACTTGGGGGGGGAGGGGGCAATGGTTAAACTGACAATAGCCGGGCATGTGCTCAAGTGTCTGTAAAGAGTTCCAGCGTGACTGCAGTCTGTGCGAGCAGTTGACTGAAAATACTGTGCAGGAAGAAGCTACTGGAAAGCGCTGAAGTTGTGCAACTGATCTGCTGCTGAATTGTGAGATAAAACACGACAATATGTACATTGTAATCCACCCTGAGTGGCTCACTATAGAGCTGGCTCAATATAGAGCTTCAAATGCTGGAGAAGGGAGTGTTCTTGTATTCAAGACCTATTTATTTACTTTGCTGAGACCTCTGTCTGGCTGCTTGTCTAGTCATTGCCTCAAAATTGTGGGCTATTCCTGCACAATCTATATAAATAAAAATGTAATGTTTATTTGTGGGACTAACATAACTCAAAAACCACTGGACGAATTGACACCAAATTTGGACACAAGACACCTCTCAGGCCAACGAGTGACTATTACTCATATAAACACTGAAAAACACAGCGGAAGGGACTTAAAATGCCAAAAAGAAAAAAAATACATTACAACGCATGTGCAAAACCACATATATATACACACATATGTACATACACACACAAAACACATACACAGAAAGGAGGAAGGTAGGAAGAAAGGAAGGAGAGAAGGAGGGAGAGATGGAGAGAAAGAAGGGTAGGGAAGGAAGGAAGGAGAGAAGGAGGGAGAGAAAAAAGGGAAAGGAGGGAAAGAGAGAAAGAAGGAAAGAAAGGTAGAGAAGGAGGGAGAGAAAGAGGGAGAGAAGGGAAAGAAGGAGGGAAGGAGAAAAAGAAGGAAAGAAAGAAGGGTAGAGAAGGAAGGAGAGAAGGAGGGAGAGAAGAAGGGAAAGGGGGAAAGAGAGAAAGAAGGAAAGGTAGGTAGAGAAGGAAGGAGGGAGAGAAAGAGGGAGAGAAAGAGGGAAGGAGAGAAGGAAAGAAAGAAGGGTAGAGAAGGAATGAAGGAAGGAAAGAAGGAGGGAAAGAAGGAGGGAAAGAGATAAAGAAGGTAAGAAAGAAGGGTAGGGAAGGAAGGAAGGAAGAAGAGAAGGAGAGAAGGAGAGAGAGAAAGAGGGGGAGAAAGAGAGAAAGAAGGAGGAAAGGAGAGAAGGAATGAAAGAAAAGTAGAGAAGGAAAGAAGGAGAGAAGGAGGGAGAGAAAGAGGGAAAGAAGAAGGGAAAAGAGGAAGGAGAAAAGAAAGGAAAGAAAGAAGGGTAGAGAAGGAAGGAGAAAGAGGGAGAGAGAAGGAAGAGGAAAGGAAGGAAAGAAGGAACGAAAGAGGGAGGGAAGGAAAAGAAAAGAAAAGGATAGAGAAGGAAGGAAAGAAGAAGGGAAAGAAAAAGAGGGGAAGGAAAGAGGGAGCGAAGGAAGGAAGGAGAGAAAGAAGGAGGGAAGGTTGGCCACAGCAAAGAGTGGCGGTTACAGTTAGTGGTAGAATAGATAGAACTTTGGTCTGATCACAATGATTCCAGATGTATAAACATTTAGACATGTACATTCTAAATATTCCTTTAATCCTATCCTTCTAGCAGTAGCTACACAACCATCTGTTAGTCATGCTAGCACCAAACAGACGAAGCACAATATTTAGAGAGTTGCGGAGATTAGATATATTGCTTTTCGTATTGAAACAACCTATGTTCCATTTGCATTGCCTAACATTGAACCCCATTTGTTGGTCACACTGAAGCGTAACCAAAATATGGATCCCAGAAACGGGCTTCTTTTGCATATTACTGTTATTATGACGCCGTTTAGTTATTTGTCACAAAATGAAACATGCACTCACCCACCCCAATGGAAATGCCCCAGCTGCAAGGGGGAAAAACATATTCAATCAAATAAATAGACCAAGAAGCACATAGCACACGGGGCAATTTTCCAGATTACGCACAGTGCACTTTAATATCCAGGTTCTTAGAGATGAAAGGAAAAATAATCTAAGATTCCATCTCTGTAAAACAAGAGTACAATATTCTCCTGAGCCAACGATTGCAGCAGCAGAATTTGTGTTTTAGATATGGTAAAGAGCCATTGTGGCTGTTGTTGTTGTGTACCTTCAAGACTGCAAATACTGCATGTCTCAGCCATACATCACTGTTCTTATTAGAGAGATGGGCCAAAACTAACAAAATGAAATTCAACAGTGACAAATGCAAGATACTCCACTTAGGCAGAAAAAACGAAATGCAAAGATACAGAATGGGGGACAGTGCCTGGATCGAGAGCAGTACGCGTGAAAAAGATCTTGGAGTCCTCGTGGACAACAAGTTAAACAAGAGCCAACAATGTGATGTGGCGGCAAAAAAAGCCAATGGGATTTTGGCCTGCATCAATAGGAGTCTAGTGTCTAGATCTAGGGAAGTCATGCTACCCCTCTATTCTGCCTTGGTTAGATCACATGGGAGATATTGACAAGCTGGAATGTGTCCAGAGGAAGGTGACTGAAATGATCAAGGATCTGTAGAACAAGCCCTATGAGGAGCAGCTTAAAGAGTTGGCATGTTTAGCCTGAAGAAGAGAAGGCTGAGAGGAGACATGACAGCCATGTATATATATTAGGCTTGGGCGGTTTCGTTCGTTAATTTCGTAATTCGTTATTAATTCGTATTTTAATTAGCTTACAATCCAATATTGAGCCATGCAGGAGGAGTAATTAAAAATCGAAACAATTTTTCCAATTTATTTCGTATTGTTTCGTAATTGGTTCAAAATTGTTTCAAAATTGTTTCGTAATTGTTTCGTAATTATTTTCGTGTCTGGTGCAAGTTTTATAGTTGTTGTTTGTTTTATCAGTGATAAAAAATAAATTATCACACCAACAGTCAACAACAGAGGGAGAGGGAAGCTTCAGAAGTTCCCCCTGTCCCATTTGGAGGGTTTTTTTAGCATATTGCGCAATCGCGTCCGCCATTAACGAATCGATTCGTAATTTTACGAAATTTTGTATATTTCGAAATTTTTAAAGGGAAATTTCAGAATTCTTTAAAAAAACGAAATGCAAGGGGCCCCCTAAAAACGAGTTTAGAACCAATTTTTTCCATAGTTACCCAAGCCTAATATATATGCCTTGAGGCCGTTACTGGATGGTTGCGTGCCAGCAGGTTGAGGGTGAGCCCAGCGAAGACGGAGATCCTTTGGCTGGGCCATCCGGGTGGGAGGGAAATCCAACTGCCTACCCTGGATGGCGAGACACTACGTCCGTCACCTTCTGTAAAAAGTCTTGGTGTCTTATTGGACCCTCTGCTCACAATGGAGGCCCAGGTCTCTGCTGTGAGCAGATCTGTGTTTTTCCACCTACATCAGGCTAGGCGACTGGCTCCCTACCTATTAGGCCTGGGTAACAACGGAAAAATTTGTTTCTAAAATCGATTTGTAATTGGGGGGTTTTTTTGTTTCGATATTTAAAATAATTACAAAATTTTCCCTTAAAAAAGTTCGGTATTTACGAAATTTCGTAAATATTTACGAATCGATTCGTTAAGATGGCGGACCCCCCGCGCATGCGCAAAATCACTTCCGAAGCTTCGTTATTGGCGCGGGGTCGATTCGTTAAGGTTATAACGAATCGATTCGTTAAAATGGCGGACGCGATTGCGCATGCTAAATGCTCTATAAACAAAATCATTTCATAAAATAAATCAAATAAAATAATCAAATAGAACAAGATATTAAGATATTAAATAAAAAAGTAATAAGATAAAGTATCCAAAACTGAGTCAATTTAATAATATAATGAAATAAACAATAATATAATAATAAAATTTAAATAAATAAAATATAAATAATAATAATAATAATAATAAATAAATAATATAAAATTATATAATATATACAATATAATATAATATAATATAATAATATATTATTATATATATTATATAAATGAAATAAATAATAATATAAATATTTAAATAAAATATAATTAAATTTATAAAATATTTATAAAATATAATTAAATAATAATAAAAATAATATATAAAATTAAATTATAAATTATTAATATATAAAAATAATGTTATTATAAAAACTTAGAAAGTAAATATAAGAAATAAATAAAGAAAAAGTAACAAAAAGTAACAGAAATTGCACTTTGAAAAAACTCTGAAAATTATCTGGGAAGTATTGCATACATACTAATTTCTGTAGCAGTATTGCAAGTTAAGTAAGAAGGACCAACTTCACATTTGGGGGTGGTGTATCTTAATGTGCATCCTTAGCCCTGTTGTGGCAAGATGCCTCATATCTTTTCCTCTGCTGACGCTCACACCGCAATGCCTGCAAACTGCCAAAGTGGCCCTCTCATTATGGACGTCGTAATGATCCCATAGGAGCGATCTCGGCCTACCCCTACTAGGCACTTCAGATGTACTCATGCTCGTGTTTGGACTGTCGGTGTTTGTGGAAGGGAGTATAATCGTTGGTTGTTTCTGTAGCTCGCCCTCCATCAGCATGCAGTCCTCTTGATCACTAATTCCTGTGGTGGAAGCACATTCCATCTTGTCTTCCTCCCATTCCTCTGACACGTCCGCCTCCTCGCCCTCCTCTTCATAACAAGTAGTATCAGAGGTACTTGGAACGACATCAGGATCTGAACGTAGAGTCTTTCGAACTGATGAAGAAGAAGGTTCTGCCATCTCACAGCTGGTTGAAGCATCTGTGGGTGTTTCAATAACCATCTCGTTGGATGAATGTTCCCTTCTTGTCAATGTGTTCATCTTCAGTCCCCTGCCTTTCTTCGGTATTCGCGATAGCACTTGGCCCTTGCGACTAGAAAAGCCGGGAAGGAAGCGTTTCATCACACTGGTTGGAACTACACAAATAATGAGCAAAAGGAGCTGGTTGGAACTACACAAATGAGCGAGCACTGTATTATAGCACTTTCTGTTGGCAAAAGGAGCGCACTGGTTGGAACTACACAAATGAGCGAGCAGTGTATATAGCACTTTGTGTTGGCAAAAGGAGCGCACTGGTTGGAACTACACAAATGAGCGAGCACTGTATTATAGCACTTTGTGTTGGCAAAAGGAGCGCACTGGTTGGAACTACACAAATGAGCGAGCACTGTATTATAGCACTTTCTGTTGGCAAAAGGAGCGCACTGGTTGGAACTACACAAATGAGCGAGCACTGTATTATAGCACTTTCTGTTGGCAAAAGGAGCGCACTGGTTGGAACTACACAAATGAGCAAGCACTGTATTATAGCACTTTGTGTTGGCAAAAGGAGCGCACTGGTTGGAACTACACAAATGAGCGAGCACTGTATTATAGCACTTTCTGTTGGCAAAAGGAGCGCACTGGTTGGAACTACACAAATGAGCAAGCACTGTATTATAGCACTTTGTGTTGGCAAAAGGAGCGCACTGGTTGGAACTACACAAATGAGCGAGCACTGTATTATAGCACTTTGTGTTGGCAAAAGGAGCGCACTGGTTGGAACTACACAAATGAGAGCAAGCACTGTATTATAGCACTTTGTGTTGGCAAAAGGAGCGCACTGGTTGGAACTACACAAATGAGCGAGCACTGTATTATAGCACTTTGTGTTGGCAAAAGGAGCGCACTGGTTGGAACTACACAAATGAGCAAGCACTGTATTATAGCACTTTGTGTTGGCAAAAGGAGCGCACTGGTTGGAACTACACAAATGAGCAAGCACTGTATTATAGCACTTTGTGTTGGCAAAAGGAGCGCACTGGTTGGAACTACACAAATGAGCGAGCACTGTATTATAGCACTTTCTGTTGGCAAAAGGAGCGCACTGGTTGGAACTACACAAATGAGCGAGCAGTGTATGTAGCACTTTGTGTTGGCAAAAGGAGCGCACTGGTTGGAACTACACAAATGAGCGAGCACTGTATTATAGCACTTTCTGTTGGCAAAAGGACCGCACTGGTTGGAACTACACAAATGAGCGAGCACTGTATTATAGCACTTTCTGTTGGCAAAAGGACCGCACTGGTTGGAACTACACAAATGAGCGAGCACTGTATTATAGCACTTTCTGTTGGCAAAAGGAGCGCACTGGTTGGAACTACACAAATGAGCAAGCACTGTATTATAGCACTTTCTGTTGGCAAAAGGAGCGCACTGGTTGGAACTACACAAATGAGCAAGCACTGTATTATAGCACTTTGTGTTGGCAAAAGGAGCGCACTGGTTGGAACTACACAAATGAGCGAGAACTGTATTATAGCACTTTGTGTTGGCAAAAGGAGCACTGGTTGGAACTACACAAATGAGCGAGCACTGTATTATAGCACTTTGTGTTGGCAAAAGGAGCGCACTGGTTGGAACTACACAAATGAGCGAGCACTGTATTATAGCACTTTGTGTTGGCAAAAGGAGCGCACTAGTTGGAACTACACAAATGAGCGAGCACTGTATTATAGCACTTTCTGTTGGCAAAAGGAGCGCACTGGTTGGAACTACACAAATGAGCGAGCACTGTATTATAGCACTTTGTGTTGGCAAAAGGAGCGCACTGGTTGGAACTACACAAATGAGCGAGCACTGTATTATAGCACTTTCTGTTGGCAAAAGGAGCGCACTGGTTGGAACTACACAAATGAGCGAGCACTGTATTATAGCACTTTGTGTTGGCAAAAGGAGCGCACTGGTTGGAACTACACAAATGAGCGAGCACTGTATTATAGCACTTTGTGTTGGCAAAAGGAGCGCACTGGTTGGAACTACACAAAAGAGCGAGCACTGTATTATAGCACTTTGTGTTGGCAAAAGGAGCGCACTGGTTGGAACTACACAAATGAGCGAGCACTGTATTATAGCACTTTGTGTTGGCAAAAGGAGCGCACTGGTTGGAACTACACAAATGAGCGAGCACTGTATTATGTAGCACTTTGTGTTGGCAAAAGGAGCGCACTGGTTGGAACTACACAAATGAGCGAGCACTGTATTATAGCACTTTCTGTTGGCAAAAGGAGCGCACTGGTTGGAACTACACAAATGAGCAAGCACTGTATTATAGCACTTTTTGTTGGCAAAAGGAGCGCACTGGTTGGAACTACACAAATGAGCAAGCACTGTATTATAGCACTTTTTGTTGGCAAAAGGAGCGCACTGGTTGGAACTACACAAATGAGCAAGCACTGTATTATAGCACTTTCTGTTGGCAAAAGGAGCGCACTGGTTGGAACTACACAAATGAGCGAGCACTGTATTATAGCACTTTCTGTTGGCAAAAGGAGCGCACTGGTGGAACTACACAAATGAGCGAGCAGTGTATGTAGCACTTTGTGTTGGCAAAAGGAGCGCACTGGTTGGAACTACACAAATGAGCGAGCACTGTATTATAGCACTTTGTTTTGGCAAAAGGAGCGCACTGGTTGGAACTACACAAATGTGCGAGCACTGTATTATAGCACTTTGTGTTGGCAAAAGGAGCGCACTGGTTGGAACTACACAAATGATGAGCGAGCAGTGTATGTAGCACTTTGTGTTGGCAAAAGGAGCGCACTGGTTGGAACTACACAAATGAGCGAGCACTGTATGTAGCACTTTGTGTTGGCAAAAGGAGCGCACTGGTTGGAACTACACAAATGAGCAAGCACTGTATTATAGCACTTTGTGTTGGCAAAAGGAGCGCACTGGTTGGAACTACACAAATGAGCGAGCACTGTATTATAGCACTTTGTGTTGGCAAAAGGAGCGCACTGGTTGGAACTACACAAATGAGCGAGCACTGTATTATAGCACTTTGTGTTGGCAAAAGGAGCGCACTGGTTGGAACTACACAAATGAGCGAACACTGTATTAGAGCACTTTGTGTTGGCAAAAGGAGCGCACTGGTTGGAACTACACAAATGAGCGAGCAAGCACTGTATTATAGCACTTTGTGTTGGCAAAAGGAGCGCACTGGTTGGAACTACACAAATGACAAACGCACACACAGCCACAGAAGAGTCTTTTATTTTTTTAGAATATTTTTTGTTTTTTAAGAATAAAAGACAGGTATTTTTAAAAATATTCAAAAATGGAAAATTAACCAAAAACTGGCCCTGATGTGGACCAAACACAGCCACGAGACAGGGCAAACGAGAGCACACACCAACAGAAGAGTCTTTTCTTTTTTAGAATATTTTTTTTTTTTTTAAGAATAAAAGACAGGTATTTTTAAAAAATATTTAAAAATGGAAAATTAACAAATTAACAAAAACCGAAGGAAGGAATGAATCCAAGCAAGGAATGAATAATAAGCAAGGAATAAATCCAATCCAAGCTTAGCCAGCAACCAACCAAGCCAACCCAATGCAAGCCGCCCTCCCGGACCTCTTCTCTTCTCCCTCGCCTCCGCAACAAATGAGCTGTGCGGCCACGCGGAGCCGCTTTTAAAGGGCTTGCCGGCCAATCAGAAACAGCCACGGTGCACTGCTTGGGTGCTTGGGAGCGCCGGATTGGCTCCCAGGGCACCAGCATCCTCCATCCCATTTACGAAACGGGCGGAAGCTCGTTAAAAGTATGGGGGTTGCCGTTTCGTTATTTTAAAACCCTTCCGGGTTTGAAAATGTGTTTTGTATTCATTTTGTAATTGTTAAATATAACGAATATTTAACGAATTACAAAATTAACGAACGAAACCGCCCAGGCCTACTACCTATAGGAACGACCTGGCTACGGTGATCCAGGTGACGGTCATCTCGAGGCTTGACTACTGTAACGCCCTCTACATTGGCCTTCCTTTGTCAGTGATCCGGAAACTGAAGCTGGTGCAAAATGCGGCGGCTCGTCTTCTTGCCGGGGTGCCGGCGAGGTGTCGTATCACCCCAATTCTACAACAGCTGCACTGGCTTCCGATTGAGTACCGGATTACTTTCAAGGTGCTGGTATTAACCTTTAAGGCCTTATATGGTCTGGGGCCGGCGTACCTGAGGGCCCGCTTATCCCCCTACCAACCCCAGAGATTACTTCGGTCCGAAGACCAAAATTTGCTTGAAGTCCTCAACATCCGGACTTATCATCTGTCCTCTACTAGGCAGAGAGCCTTCTCGATTGTGGCCCCTTATTTATGGAATGCCTTGCCAGTTGAAACCCGAACCATCCGAGACCTACTTGCTTTTCGGAAAGCCTGTAAAACCTTTCTCTTCCGACAAGCTTTCGATGGGTGAATAACTCGGGACTATGTCTGTCTTGTTTTTATTGTATTTTAAAGTTAATTGTATTGTTTTAATCTACTGCTGTAAACCGCTCCGAGCCAAATTGGGAGTAGCAATATACAAGTCAAATAAATAATAAATAAAAAAATAATATATGTGAGAGGAAGTCATAGGGAGGAGGGAGCAAACTTGTTTTCTGCTGCCCTGGAGACTAGGACGCAATGGAACAATGGCTTCAAACTACAAGAAAGGAGATTCCATCTGAACATTAGGAAGAACTTCCTGACTGTGAGAGCTGTTCAGCAGTGGAACTCTCTGCCCGAGTGTGTTGGAGGCTTTGGAAGCCTTTAAACAGAGGCTGGATGGCCATCTGTCAGGGGTGCTTTGAATGCAATTTTCCTGCTTCTTGGCAAAAGGGGTTGGACTGGATGGCCCATGAGGTCTCTTCCAACTCTAGGATTCTATGATTCAAGGCACGAAACCAGTTAGGGTCACTGGTTCTCAACCTTCTCAATGCCACGACCCCTTAATACAGTTCTCCATGTTGGGGTAACCCCCAACCATAAAATAATTTTCGTTGCTACTTCATAACTGTAACTTTGCTACTGATGTAAATATATGATATGCAGGATGTATTTTCATTCATTAGGCTAAATTTGGCACAAATACCTGATATGCCCAAATCTGAATACTGAATACGGTGGGGTTTGATTTTGTCATTTGGGAGTTGTAATTACTGGGATTTATAGTTCACCTACAATCAAAGAGCATTCTGAACTCCACCAACTGGAATTGAACCAAACTTGGCACACAGAACTCCCATGACCAACAGAAAATACTGGAATGGTTTGGTGGGCATTGACCTTGAGTTTGGGAGTTGTAGTTCACCTACATCCAGAGAGCACTGTGGACTCAAACAATGATGGATCTGAACCAAACCTGGCACTCCAGTGACAAACAGAATATTGGAAGGTTTTGATGGGCATTGACCTTGAGTTTGGCAGTTGTAGTTCACCTACATCCAGAGAGCACTGTGAACTCAAACAATGATGGATCTGAACCAAACTTGGCACAAATATTCCATATGCCCAAAATATGAACACAGATGGAGTTTGGGGAAATAGACCTTGACATTTGGAAGTTGCAGTTACTGGGATTTATAGTTCACTTACAACTAAAGAACATTCTGAAGCCCACCAACAATAGAATTAGGCCAAACTTCACACATAGAACTCCCATGACCAACAGAAAATACTGTCTGTGATGGTCTTTGGCGACCCCTCTGACACCCCCTCATGACCCCTCTAGGGGTCCCAACCCCCAGGTTGAGAACCACTGCAATAAAGGATACCTCTTAAGAAGCAGGGCTCTGCATATTCAACTTGAGTATGTGTTAAATCTATGGGATTTTCTGTCCCCCCCTCCACACACACACACATACACACATACACACACCCTTCTTTTCCTGTTCACCCTCCCTTTCTCCTTCATCCCAAACAGAGCCTTGGCTCTTGTTAGCACTCAGGCATGGAGTGCTCCTCTCCCACTGGCCCAGCCAAAGGGAGATGAGACCATCCATGTGCTTCCTCCCCTTCCTTTGCTTCCTCACAAGAAGCCAGTGAAGATGGAGCTATCCTTGGCCCGCACCTTCATATAATCATTTACTTACTTACTATATTTATATCCCTCTTTCTCTCACCCTGAAGGGGACTCAGAGCAGCTTACAAGTTATATGTGGATGCAATATATTATCTTATTAGCCTAGCTCAATATTAGTATTACAGTGTTCCCTCACTTATCGCGGGTGTTACGTTACAGGAAAAGTGAAAATCCACAAAGTAGGGACGGTATATATCGAGTTTGAGGGTGAGGCAGAAGCAAGGAGAGATTGTGTTGCCTCATTGTGTTGCCTCATCCCCGGTGCTTAGACACTACCTCATGGTCTTGCATCATGCATCAAACTCATGGTGCCATCCTGACCTAGCCATTAGCTATCTGCACATGCTGTCACATTTGGCTTCTTGACAAAATCCTGACATATTCTTGGTTTTGCTAACCTTTGGTTGTAACGTTTTTTTTTTTATTCCCTTGGTTCATTTGGGGTCTGTATTGTTTTGGTTTCTTCTGCTTCTCATCTCTTGCCTCAGGCTGCAGCCCACTCATACCAGAAAATTTTGTTTGTTCTAACACAGGGGTTCTCAAACTTTTTCAGCCACAGAGCCTTTTTTTGAAGCAAAACGTTCTCATGGCGCACCAAGAATTGTTTATATACAGTGTTCTCTCACTGCTTTGCTGTTCGCTTTTAGCGGAATTGCTGTTTTGTGTTTTTCAAAAAAATATTAATCTATATACTTCTTGACCTTACCGCAGCGTTTGACATCATCGACTATGATCTAATGATTCACTGTCTTGCCATGTCCGGAGTTCGTGGTCAGGCCCTCAATTGGTTCAACTCATTTCTCCGGAACCGGAGTCAACGCGTGGAGTACATGGATCAAGTCTCCAATAGATCCCTCCTCCTATGTGGGGTCCCCCAAGGTGCAATTCTCTCTCCTCTCCTCTTCAAAATCTACGTTGCTAGTTTGGCTCGGAGTTTCGGCCTGGACTGCTACCAATATGCAGACAATACCCAACTCCTTCTGCGTCTGGAGCCTGGAGCAGCGTCAATTCCAGACAATTTCACCCGATATCTGGAAGCTCTGTTGAACTGGCTACATGCTAGCAGACTGAAGGTGAACCCGGCGAAGACTGAGATTCTCTGGCATGGCCGCCCAGCAGGTCTGACTCCTCCGTTGCCCACCTTCAATGGTGCCGCCCTATCTCCATTGACCACTGTTAAGAGCTTAGGTGTCGTCCTGGATTCACAGCTGACAATGGAAGCTCAGGTCGCTGCTGCCAGCAAACAGGCCCTTTTCCGTCTACGACAAGCGAGGCAACTGGCACCCTACCTATCTGACGAGGCTCTGGCAACGGTCATCCATGTCACGGTCACGTCTAGACTGGACTATTGTAATGCCCTGTATGTGGGCCTTCCGATGTTTACGACCCGAAAGCTTCGTATTGTTCAGAATGCGACAGCCAGGTTACTCACAAGAATGCCCATGAAATGCCATATAACACCAGTGCTGCAACACTTACATTGGCTTCCAACTGAGTACCGTGGCCTGTATAAGATGCTAGTTCTGACCTTTAAAACTCTTTACGGCCAGGGTCCATCGTACCTTAGGGACCGCCTCTCCTTCTCCCATCATCGGAGGTCGCAACGACCAGCCCAACGTGACTTACTCTATATACCGGGTCCTAGAGAAGTGCACTTGGAAAGGACCAGGCGCAGGAGGCTTTTTCTATTTCTGCCCCTGCCTTGTGGAATTCCTTGCCACCCTACATGAGAGCCATGCGTGACTTAGGGCCTTTTACTCTCGCACTTAAGACCTGGCTTTTTACTAGAGCATTCGATCTCTGTTGATTTTTAATTTTTGTATGTATGTATTTTATCTTTTGTAATTTAGCTGTAAATCGCCTAGAGCATTCTCAGATGGAGGGCGATTAATAAGTTATTAAATGATGATGATGTTGATGATATAAATAAAAATGTAATGTTTGTTTGTGGGATTAACAGAACTCAAAAACCACTGGACAAATTGACACCAAATTTAGACACAAGACACCTAACAACTAGGCCTGTGCGATTCGTTTCGTTAATTCGTTAATTCGTTAATAATTCGTTAATTTTACCATTTCCGAAGCGATATTGAAACATATCTCCAAACCCGGAAGGGTTTATAAATATCGAACCAGCAGCCCCCATAGTATTTACGAGCCTCCGCTCGTTTCGTTAATGGGGTGGAGGCTGCTGGAGTGCTGGTGCATGGGAGCCAATCCGGCGCTCCCAAGCAGTGCACCATGGGTCCGTGGCTGTCCCTTTTTGATTGGCCGGCGAGCCCTTTCAAAGCGGCTCCGCGCGGCCCGTAGCTTGGTGCAGAGGCGAGGGCGAGGGAGTTTGCATTGGGTTGGCTTGGCAATGGCTGCCTGCTAGCAACGAACTGGGATTGGATTCATTCCTTGCTGCTGTGAGTGCTGCTTGCTTCATTTGCTGTCTCTTGCCTGTGTTTGGTCCACATTTGGGCCATTTTTTGGTTAATTTTCCATTTTAAAATATTTTTAATATTATTTTTTAATATTATTTTTTAATATTATTTTTTAATATTATTTTTTAATATTATTTTTAAAAAATATTCTAAAAAAGGAAAGACTCTTCTGTTGGTGTGTGCTCTCATTTGCTGTATTGTGCCTGTGTTTGGTCCACATTTGGGCCATTTTTTGGTTAATTTTCCATTTTAAAATATTTTTTAATATTATTTTAATATTATTTTTTAATATTATTTTATTATTATTTTTAAAAAATATTCTAAAAAAGAAAAGACTCTTCTGTTGGTGTGTGCTCTCATTTGCTGTATCCTGTGCCTGTGTTTGGTCCACATTTGGGCCATTTTTTGGTTAATTTTCCATTTTAAAATATTTTTAAATATTATTTTTTAATATTATTTTAAAATTATTCTTAAAAAATATTCTAAAAAAGAAAAGACTCTTCTGTTGGTGTGTGCTCTCATTTGCTGTGTCCTGCCTGACTGTGTTTGGTCCACATTTGGGCCATTTTTTGGTTAATTTTCCATTTTAAAATATTTTTTAATATTATTTTAATATTATTTTTTAATATTATTTTAATATTATTCTTAAAAAATATTCTAAAAAAGAAAAGACTCTTCTGTTGGTGTGTGCTCTCATTTGCTGTATCGTGCCTGTGTTTGGTCCACATTTGGGCCATTTTTTGGTTAATTTTCCATTTTAAAATATTTTTTAATATTATTTTAATATTATTCTTAAGAAATACCAAAAATATTCTTAAAATTCGTTAATATTTACAAAATTTCTTAAATACCAAAACTTTTTTTTGGAAAGTTTTGTAATTATTTTAAATATCGAAACAAAAAAACACCCCAATTACAAATCGATTTTAGAAACAAATTTTTTCTTGATCAAACAGGCCTACTAACAACCCAATGTATGTCCTTCACTCAAAAAATTGATTTTGCCATTTGGGAGTTCCCATGAATCCATCTGTCAAAGATGATCATGCCCTACCACGCAGATATACCCAACTAATTTACTTCCGAAGGAAGCTCATCCACCGACCTTTGAGGCAATCCAGTCAAACAGCTCTTAAAATAAAGACAAACTTCCTAATGTTGAGGTGGAATCACTTTTTCATAATTTGAATCCATTGGTTCAAGTTTTAGCCGCTGGGGCATTTAGTCCAACTTTCTTGGGGTGGGAAGGTCATTTCATTACATGTCTGTACTCCCCCCAAAATCAATTAAGCAAACAAAAATGGAATAATAATAATAATAATAATAATAATAATAATAATAATAATAGAAACCGCCTCATCTAAGTATACACAAATATGTTCGTATCGGCCTATTCCATCATTTCTAATATGCAAATCCAAACTCATAAATGGATCGATCCATCTCTATTAGGCAGTATATTAAATGTCAGAACCTTTGATAGCAATCCAAAAAACGACCCGATCTGATTCAATACTTGTCATAATGTATTTCACATTTATGAAAATAAAGAATAAGGATGGATAATATCCTGAAACTTGTGATTTCGCAATATAACAAAGTGCCACCCGTTTATCAACAAGACGTTTCTCAAGCTTTCCGTTTTCCATGGAACACATATAAAATGTTAATTTTATCATGATTTCACTATCGGAAATACAAAGGAAAGACTTGCGGGGGATTTTCTTTTTCTATAGATGTTTTAAAGGTCTTTAAAGCAGTGAATGAAGGATTAAATATTCTTGGTGCCTTCCCCCCCCCCCCTCCTAATTCTTGAAGGTGCCCCATGTTCCACATCTATTTCTCAAAGTAATCCTTTCAGACTGGAGCTTAGAGATTTTGAAAAGTAATTAGCTACAATTCTAACAGCTCCAAGAGTAGTTAGTTATCATTGTAATCACTATAAGGTTGAAATCCTGTTAGGGATTTATTCCAGTATGAGGTCCTTGTGATGCCACCCTTTTAAGGTCACCGTGGCTTGCCACCAAGGATTCATGGGTCATTGGTGGCCTGGGGTAGTACTGAACTGGAAATCCTGGTCAAATCAGATATAGCATAGGCAGCTATGAGAGTTGTATGCGGATCCATTTTTAGCCATTTCCTTTGGCCAATTCGGCTCCTTCGGTTTGTTCGGGTGCACAAAACAGAGGATTCCCCTCTGTAACGGGACCACCTGACAGCCGATCTCGGCTCCTCTTACCCTATTCAGGATCACAGTTGAATCTTTTCTTATTAATTTCCCAGCAAACAAAAAGAAAACTCTCATTCCCTGAAAACTATTATTATTATTATTATTATTATTATTTATTTATTTATTTATTTATTTGTACCCCGCTACCATCTCCCCAAGGGACTCGGTGCGGCTTACATGAGGCCTAGCAGTTACTTCTCCTCTAGACTAGAAAGAACAGCCGTAAGAAACCAGTTAACCCAAACCAGAAAGGAGATTGAAGCGTGCCAGGAAAAAAGAGGGTTTTTTTAAGGAAGCCCAGGGAGGATAGGTCCAGAAGGTCATCACTCTTCCTTATCTGGAAGTGGGAAGCCTTCTTAAAAATGCCTTGGAAAGAGGATGTGGTGTGGTGCGAGCCCAGGAGAAAAAGCACATGTGCCTGCCTGCAGCACCACTCCCCTAGAGTAGAAACAGCTTTAAAGCTTTCTTAAAGCATGTGTGCCTGCCTGCAGTGCCTCTCCTCTAGAGTAGAAAGAGTTTTAAGAAGCCTCCTTAAAATACTTTGGAAAAGTGTATGTTGTAGTGTAGGCCCGGGAGAGAAAGTGTGCGCGCCTGCCTGCAGTGCATCTCCTCTGGAGTAGTAACAGTTTTAAGAAGCCTCCTTAAAATACCTTGGAAAAGTGTATGTCGTAGTGTAGGCCTGGGAGAGAAAGTGTGTGTGCCTGCCTATAGTGCCTCTCCTCTAGAGTAGAAACAGTTTTAAGAAGCCTCCTTAAAATACCTTGGAAAAGTGTGTGTTGTAGTGTAAGCCCCGGAGAGAAAATATGTGCGCCTGCCTGCAGTGCCTCTCCTCTAGAGTAGAAACAGCTTCAATGCCTAAAATAATGGGAAGGGGACCCTGGGAAGTCCCCTCCCCCCAAATGCAAAGATACAGAACGGGGGATGCGTGGCTCAGGAGCAATACTTCTGAAAAAGATCTTGGGGTCTTCATGGACAACAAGTTAAACATGAACCAACTATGTGATGCGGCGGCAAAACAAGGCAACAGGATTTTGGCCTGCATCGATAGGAGTCTAGTGTCTAGATCCAGGGAAGTCATGCTACCCATGCTTTATTCTGCTTTGGTTAGACCACACTTGTAATATTGTGTCCAATTCTGGGCACCACAATTGAAGAGAGATATTGACAAGCTGGAATGCGTCCTGAAGAGGGTGACTAAAATGATCAAGGGTCTGGAGAACATGCCCTATGAGGAGCGGCTTCAAGAGCTGGGCATGTTTAGCCTGAAGAAGAAAAGGCTGAGAGGAGACATGATAGTCATGTATAGATATGTGAGAGGAAGTCATAGGGAGGAGGGAGCAAGCTTGTTTTCTGCTTCCATGGAGACTAGGATGCAATGGAGCAATGGCTTCAAACTACAAGAAAGGAGATTCCACCTGAACATTAGGAAGAACTTCCTGGCTGTGAGAGCCATTCAGCAGTGGGAATCTCTGCCCCAGAGGTGGTTGAGGCTCCTTCTTTGGAAGCTTTTAAACAGAGGCTGGATAGCCATCTGTCAGGGGTGCTTTGAATGCAATTTTCCTACTTCTTGGCAGGGGGTTGGACTGGATGGTTCATGAGGTCTCTTCCAACTTTATGAGTCTATGATTCTATGAATTGGATCGGAAAGAAAATGAATCTTTTTGTATCCACAGATATTTGTTCTCCCAAATTTGGGAGGCTCCCAAAAAACGGATTGGGACCCAACTGAAATCCGGGACACCGAAACAGATCGCGGTTTACTCGGTTTACTCAGAATGCACAAGCCTGGCAGCTATTGTATCTCAGCAAGTTTGTTGTAACATCTGAAAAACAAAGTATTGCCCACAAAGCTTAAAAGCATTTTTCTGCGAGCTGTTGAACTTTGCTACTAAGAATGCATGCCGGAATTTACTTATTTCTTCCTTATCTGCCACTCACTTTTTCTGTTGTGCCTCCTAGATTTGAAGCCTGACTGTTAAGCCTAATATGCTGTTGTTCATTTTATAATGTCTTTGAAGGGAAAGGGAAAAATGGGTTACAAACTTTTAAATAAATAAATACGCATAAAGCTTCCGTCCCTGGCATCTCTAGATGGCATGTAGGAGAGAAACATCTGCTCTGGACCCTCGGTAACCCTTTGCCACACAACAGGACATTTCTAGATTGGAGGTTCTCCACTTTTTATTGTTCCTCTGATAGCAATCTTTTCTCTGCTTCATCCATGTAATTGCCTCTGAAGTGGAATGGCTTCCCATTTCCACCTGCTTTGCCTCTCTTTGCCTGGATACCAAGAGCTCTGCAGGTCACCGAGCTGCTTTACAAATGAGCTGAGCTTCCTGCCTCAACAAAAGACACATTTCCTTATCTTAGATTACAAAATTCAGTGACATTCCTCCCCTTTCCAAAAAAATCCATTCAGTCCTAAAATAAAGGTGAAATTAGTAAATTGAAGATGCAATGTAAGACCCGGTTTCCCCTCCTTAAGGATTCTTTATCTGATCAGTTGAGGTTCTCCAGGGTCTCAGCCAAATCTCAGTCACTATTTGTCCTTTTAACCAGAGTGGAACTGGAGCTGTACACTTCTACCTCTATAGCAGTGGTTCCCAACCTTTTTGTGGATCAGGGACCACTTTGACCTTCAATTAGGCGATCGCTCATTGGCCGAGTAGATCCAGGATCAGTGTTCTAGTGGGTCCGTAGGTAACTGTGGAGCCCTATTCTTGATCTGCATCTTCTTCCACAGTGAGGACATTGGTTTCCAGGTGGAAGGCAGTCTCAGTCAGGGTTGGCTTGATGCACCTTCCTCTTGGCACATTTCTCTCTTTCGCCCTCCATTCATGCCTCTTTAAATTCTGCAGCACTGCTGGTCACAGCTGACCTCCAGCTGGAACGCTCAAGGGCCAGGGCTTCCCAGTTCTCAGTGTCTATGCCAAAGTTTTTAAGGTTGGCTTTGAGCCTATCTTTAAATCTCTTTTCCTGTCCATCAAAATTCCATTTTTTCCATTCTTGAGTTCAGAGTACAGCAACTGCTTTGGGAGATGGTGGTCAGGCATCCGGACAACATGGCCGGTCCAGCGGAGTTGATGGAGGAGGACCATCGCTTTAATGTTGGTGGTCTTTCCTTCTTCCAGCATGCTGACATTTGTCCACTTGTCTTCCCAAAAGATTTGCAGGATTTTCTGTAGGCAGCCCTGATGCAATCGTTCCAGGAGTTGCATGTGACATCTGTAGATAGTAGGCCTGTTTGATCAAAAAAAAATTTGTTTCTAAAATCGATTTGTATTTGGGGGTTTTTTTGTTTCGATATTTAAAATAATTACAAAATTTTCCCTTTAAAAAGTTCGGTATTTACGAAATTTCGTTAATATTTACAAAACATTTTGTAAAGATGGGGCCTTTTTTTTTCAATATTTTTTAAATATTTTTTAAATTTAATTATTAAATAATTTAGTAGAATAGGGAGGAGAAATTAAGGGAAGGCAGGCACTCACTCTGGCGGGCCCTCTTGCTCGCCGCTCGCCCTCTCACTCGCCCTCTCGCTCGCCGCTCGCCCTCTCGCTCGCCGCTCGCCCTCTCACTCGCCCTCTCGCTCGCCGCTCGCCCTCTCGCTCGCCGCTCGCCCTCTCACTTGCCCTCTCACTCGCCGCTCGCCCTCTCACTCGCCCTCTCGCTCGCCGCTCGCCCTCTCGCTCGCCCTCTCGCTCGCCGCTCGCCCTCTCGCTCGCCCTCTCGCTCGCCCTCTCGCTCGCCGCTCGCCCTCTCGCTCGCCCTCTCGCTCGCCCTCTCGCTCGCCGCTCGCCCTCTCGCTCGCCGCTCGCCCTCTCGCTCGCCCTCTCGCTCGCCGCTCGCCCTCTCGCTCGCCGCTCGCCCTCTCGCTCGCCCTCTCGCTCGCCGCTCGCCCTCTCACTCGCCCTCTCGCTCGCCGCTCGCCCTCTCCCTCGCCCTCTCGCTCGCCGCTCGCCCTCTCCCTCGCCCTCTCGCTCGCCGCTCGCCCTCTCGCTCGCCCCTCGCCCTCTCACTCGCCCTCTCGCTCGCCGCTCGCCCTCTCGCTTGCCGCTCGCCCTCTCACTCGCCCTCTCGCTCGCCGCTCGCCCTCTCACTCGCCCTCTCGCTCGCCCTCTCGCTCGCCCTCTCGCTCGCCGCTCGCCCTCTCGCTCGCCGCTCGCCCTCTCGCTCGCCCTCTCGCTCGCCGCTCGCCCTCTCGCTCGCCCTCGCCCTCCCCCTCGCCCTCTCGCTCGCCGCTCGCCCTCTCGCCCTCTCGCTCGCTTGCTCAGCCGGCGCGGAGAGAGGAGAGCTCCCAGCAAGCCAGGCGGCCATCTTACGTATTTCCGAAATGGACGGAAATACAAAATTTTTTGGCGCCTGCCGTTTCGATATTTAAAAACCCTTCCGGGTTTGAAAATATGTTTTGTTATCGTTTCGTATATGCAAAAATTAACGAATGTTTAACGAATTAACGAATTAACGAACGAAACCGCACAGGCCTAGTAGATAGTCCACGTCTTGCATATAAATAGCAGGGTTGGGAGGACTATAGCTTTATAAACAAGCACCTTGGTATCCCTATGGATGTCTTGGTCCTCAAACACTCTGTGCTTCATACGGAAAAATGCTGCACTCGCAGAGCTCAGGCGGTGTTTGTATTTCGGTGTCGATGTTGACTTTGGTGGGGAGGTGGCTGCCAAGATAGCAGAAATGGTCAACATTTTCTAATGTTACACCATTAAGCTGTATCTCTGGCATTGGAGAGGGATTGGCTGCTGACTGCTGGAAGAGAACTTTGGTTTTCACAATGTTCAATGATAGGCGTGAGAAGCTCGGCCTGTCTCAGTCACTATTGGTCCTTTTAACCAGAGAAAAACTGGAGCTGTACACTTCTACATCTAGAGCAAGGTTCCCAAGCTTTTTATGACCAGGGGCTACTTTGACCAAGGACTACTTTGACCAGGGACCACTTTGACCAGAGATCATTCTTCAACATTAGTACCAAAAGAGTTATGAATGAGTTTTTGGTCAACTTTAGATTTGGTTTGTGGTGCTGATTCAGAAAAATGCATTGGATAGACCACATCAGCTCTACTTTCTAATACAGAACATACGCTATCCAGTAGTTGCCATCCTTCTCGCCCACAGAAAACCATATTTAATAATCTAGAGCTTTGGGCAACTGAAATAATACTTCTGAAACTCTGTTATCTATCTATCTATCTATCTATCTATCTATCTATCTATCTAAATAAAAATGTACTGATAGTTTGTGGGATTGCCATAACTCAAAAACCACAGGACGACTTGACACCACATTTGGACGCAAAAAACCTATCAGGCCAATGAGTGACCATCACTCATAAAAACAAAAAAAACACACAAAGGACTTAAAAAACCAAAAAGGAAGGAAGGAAAGAGGGAGGGAAGAAAGGAGAGAAAGAAGGAAGGGAGGAGAAAGAGAGAATGGAAGCAAAAAGGGAAGGAAGGAAGGAAGGAAGGAAGGAAAGAGGTAGAGAAGGAAGGAAGGAGAGAAAAAGGGGGAAAAAAAAGGGGGAAGGAAAGAAAGAGGAGAAGGAAGAAAGAAGAAAGGAGAGAAGGAAGAAAAAAAGAAAGGGAAGGAAGGAAGAAAGGAAAAAGAGGGAGGGAAGGTTGGGCACAGCAAATGTGTGGAGGGTACAGCTAGTGTACCCGGATAATGGCCCTAGTGTAGAGACCCAGTGGCGCAGTGGGTTAAACCCCTGTGCCGGCAGGACTGAAGACCGACAGGTCGCAGGTTCGAATCCGGGGAGAGGCGGATGAGCTCCCTTTATCAGCTCCAGCTCCTCATACGGGGACATGAGAGAGGCCTCCCACAAGGATGATAAAAACATCAAATCATCCTGACCCCCTGGGCAACGTCCTTGCAGACGGCCAATTCTCTCACACCAGAAGCGATTTGCAGTTTCTCAGGTCACTCCTGACACGACAAAGAAAAGGTAGTGTGTGTGTATGTGTGTGTGTGTGTGTGTTTTGTGCATTGATATATCTTTGTCCCTAACAGTTCAAAGAGATATCTAGATATATCAGCTGAGAAACCTAATTGCCTTGCATGAATACTAAAAGGATATTTACCGCTAACGAGAAGGTCGACTCAAGTGAATTTTTAACTCTTCTCAGGAAGAGTCCTGGTTTTTCCAAATGGTTATGAATGCCTTTCCAAATGGTTATGCCTTTCCTATTACCAGTGGTTTTCCAAAAGTTTATGGAGATTCCCATTTTCCCATTTTCCAAAATAATCCCACGTGATAGCTTATTTAAGACCCCCACACACCAATTAGCCCATAGATATGTGTAGGGTAGGTGGGGGAAAAAACCCTTGAATATAAGGGAAAATATTCCCACCCAACCCTAAATAATAATAATAATAATAATAATAATAATAATAATAATCCTTTATTTATACCCCACTACCATCTTGGTGCGGCTTATAAGGACTTGGTGCGGCTTATAAGGTGACTAAGGCATGGACCACCCTGGCCAGATCCATCTTCACGAGGTACGGTCGCAGTTGGCGCACGGGTCTTAATTGTGCGCCAACTGTGACCGTACCTCGTGAAGATGGATCCGGCCACCGCCGACACCTGAGCTTCAAGCGAGAGTGATGAGTCCAGGAGGACACCCAGACTGCGGACCTGTGACTTCAGGGGGAGTGCAACCCCATCCAGCACAGGTTGTCACCATATGCCCCGATCCGGTTTACAATCGACTAGGAGGACCTCTGTCTTGTTGGGATTGATCTTCAGCTTGTTCGTCCTCATCCAGACAGCAACTCCATAAGTACACTGTTAGCTGACAGGAGGGTGGATCAGTGCCAGATCAAAATTGAGCACCAAGGTGGACCCACATGACTATGCTGGCCCTGACCCTTCAAAAAGTCTCTACTGGGACTATCTCCACAGCTCTCCTTCTCTGGAAGGGGGCAAAAAACTTATTCTCCTCCATTCTCAAAGGGATTAGATGTAATGACGTCCAGAAAATCAGCCTCCCATGTTAGCAGCCATTTCTTTCTCCATCTCTCCGGCGTGTCATCAATTGCCATGCCCCAGACATTGTCATGTGTCTGGAAGCTCATCCTGATGTCCCACCCCACTTCCTCCACCCTTCTGCCCCCCTTCCTCTGTCTTTTTGTGACAGAATGGAATCAAATTAAATCCCCATTTAGCCATTTTTATAGCCTATTATTTATAACACTTCGGCTCCAAAGTGCTGTTTTATAGAGTGTTAAAGCTGCCATCGTCTGGATAGACTTTGCCATAAATGTCTCCAAGTGCGCCGAACATAATGTCCCAATGTCACAAAGGAAAAAGCGAGAGATTACTCTCAATTATTTCATAGAGTCTGTTTTATTGTCTTTTTGCAATAAACTGTCATTCCCCTACAACACTTTAAAATCAATAGTTTGCATTAAAAGTAATGAAAAGTAGTTATTAATCCCACTTAGTGCGGCTGCTCCTGCACTCACCGAGACGGCCTCGCAGACAGAGGAAGGGAGCAATTATTCATCTCCAATCAATAGGAACATTGCCAAATGGTCCGACGAGTATCATCACTGCAATGTGAGTTAATGATGGCGAGGAACTCTGGCCCAATGGGACATTTTTCCATGCATGGCACCTTATAGGGTGCCCTCTGAGAAGACTGATCTCCAAAGGGAGCATTACAGCAACAGAGGCCATCCCCTAAAAGCATCATCCCAAGAAAAGCTTTTGCACCATCTTTACAATAAAGAATGATTGGCAAAAGCCACTGGTTCACTTCAGAATGTAGTTTGGAATTATTGTCCTCCAAATGCCATTTTAGAGAATACTAGCTGCCTCCCTGCCATGCGTTGCTGTGGCCCAGTCTGGTGATCTGTAAACAGTATCAGTGTTGATGTGGAGATTGTCAGGTTTGCCTACTCTGGAACACACAACACATAATTGTCCTTCTTTAGGGGTCCCTTTCAAATATATGATACTATATTTGTGTGTGTGTGAATCATATATATCTATCTATATATCATATATATCTAGTAGGCCTGGGCGGTTTCGTTCGTTAATTTTGTAATTCGTTAAATATTCGTTATATTTAACAATTACAAAATGAATACAAAACACATTTTCAAACCTGGAAGGGTTTTAAAATAACGAAACGGCATCCCCCATACTTTTAACGAGCTTCTGCCCGTTTCGTAAATGGGATGGAGGATGCTGGTGCCCTGGGAGCCAATCCGGCGCTCCCAAGCACCCAAGCAGTGCACCGTGGCTGTTTCTGATTGGCCGGCAAGCCCTTTAAAAGCGGCTCCGCGTGGCCGCACAGCTCATTTGTTGCGGAGGCGAGGGAGAAGAGAAGAGGTCCGGGAGGGCGGCTTGCATTGGGTTGGCTTGGTTGGTTGCTGGCTAAGCTTGGATTGGATTTATTCCTTGCTTATTATTCATTCCTTGCTTGGATTCATTCCTTCCTTCGGTTTTTGTTAATTTGTTAATTTTCCATTTTTAAATATTTTTTAAAAATACCTGTCTTTTATTCTTAAAAAAAAACAAAAAATATTCTAAAAAAAGAAAAGACTCTTCTGTTGGTGTGTGCTCTCGTTTGCCCTGTCTCGTGGCTGTGTTTGGTCCACATCAGGGCCAGTTTTTGGTTAATTTTCCATTTTTGAATATTTTCTAAAAATACCTGTCTTTTATTCTTAAAAAAAAAACAAAAAATATTCTAAAAAAATAAAAGACTCTTCTGTGGCTGTGTGTGCGTTTGTCATTTGTGTAGTTCCAACCAGTGCGCTCCTTTTGCCAACACAAAGTGCTATAATACAGTGCTCGCTCATTTGTGTAGTTCCAACCAGTGCGCTCCTTTTGCCAACAGAAAGTGCTACATAAGACAGTGCTTGCTCATTTGTGTAGTTCCAACCAGTGCGCTCCTTTTGCCAACACAAAGTGCTATAATACAGTGCTCGCTCATTTGTGTAGTTCCAACCAGTGCGCTCCTTTTGCCAACACAAAGTGCTACATACACTGCTCGCTCATCATTGTGTAGTTCCAACCAGTGCGCTCCTTTTGCCAACAGAAAGTGCTATAATACAGTGCTTGCTCATTTGTGTAGTTCCAACCAGTGCTCCTTTTGCCAACACAAAGTGCTATAATACAGTGCTCGCTCATTTGTGTAGTTCCAACCAGTGCGCTCCTTTTGCCAACAGAAAGTGCTATAATACAGTGCTCGCTCATTTGTGTAGTTCCAACCAGTGCGCTCCTTTTGCCAACACAAAGTGCTATAATACAGTGCTCACTCATTTGTGTAGTTCCAACCAGTGCGCTCCTTTTGCTCATTATTTGTGTAGTTCCAACCAGTGTGATGAAACGCTTCCTTCCCGGCTTTTCTAGTCGCAAGGGCCAAGTGCTATCGCGAATACCGAAGAAAGGCAGGGGACTGAAGATGAACACATTGACAAGAAGGGAACATTCATCCAACGAGATGGTTATTGAAACACCCACAGATGCTTCAACCAGCTGTGAGATGGCAGAACCTTCTTCTTCATCAGTTCGAAAGACTCTACGTTCAGATCCTGATGTCGTTCCAAGTACCTCTGATATTACTTGTTATGAAGAGGAGGGCGAGGAGGCGGATGTGTCAGAGGAATGGGAGGAAGACAAGATGGAATGTGCTTCCACCACAGGAACTAGTGATCAAGAGGACTGCATGCTGATGGAGGGCGAGCTACAGAAACAACCAACGATTATACTCCCTTCCACAAACACCGACAGTCCAAACACGAGCATGAGTACATCTGAAGTGCCTAGTAGGGGTAGGCCGAGATCGCTCCTATGGGATCATTACGACGTCCATAATCAGAGGGCCACTTTGGCAGTTTGCAGGCATTGCGGTGTGAGCGTCAGCAGAGGAAAAGATATGAGGCATCTTGCCACAACAGGGCTAAGGATGCACATTAAGAGACACCACCCAAATGTGAAGTTGGTCCTTCTTACTTAACTTGCAATACTGCTACAGAAATGCAATGCTATGCAATACTTCCCAGATAATTTTCAGAGTTTTTTCAAAGTGCAATTTCTGTTACTTTTTGTTACTTTTTCTTTATTTATTTCTTATATTTACTTTCTAAGTTTTTATAATAACATTATTTTTATATATTAATAATTTATAATTTAATTTTATATATTATTTTATTATTATTTATAATTATATTTTATAAATATTTTAGAAATTTAATTATATTTTATTTAAATATTTATATTATTATTTATTTCATTTATATAATATATATAATAATATATTATTATATTATATTATTTTATTTTATATTGTATATAAATTTTATATATAATTTTATATTATTTATTGTTGTTATTATTATTATTATTATTATTTATATATTTTATTTATTTAAATTTTATTATTATATTATTGTTTATTTCATTATATTATTAAATTGACTCAGTTTTGGCTACTTTATCTTATTACTTTTTTATTTAATATCTTAATATCTTGTTCTATTTGATTATTTTATTTGATTTATTTTATGAAATGATTTTGTTTATAGAGCATTTAGCATTGCGCAATCGCGTCCGCCATCTTAACGAATCGATTCGTTATTAGTTTAATAGCGAATCGATTCGTATTTAATAACGAAGTTTCGGAAGTCGGTTTTTGCGCATGCGCAAAGCGTCCGCCATATTAACGAATCGATTCGTTATAACCTTAACGGATCGACCCCGCACCAATAACGAAGTTTCGGAAGTGATTTGCGCATGCAAGTCCGTCATCTTAACGAATCGATTCGTAAATATTTACGAAATTTCGTAAATACCGAACTTTTTTAAGGGAAAATTTTGTAATTATTTTAAATATCGAAACAAAAAAAAACCCCAATTACAAGTCGATTTTAGAAACAAATTTTTCCGTTGTTACCCAGGCCTAATATCTAGTATCTATATCTATGGCTGGATGGCTTTGTCAGGAGGACTTTGATTATGTTTTCCTGACCTGGTGAAGGGAGTTGGATCGGATAGCCTTAAGGCAGCATTTTTCAACCTGGAGGTTGGGACCCCCGAGAGGGTGTTGTGAGGGGGTGTTAGAAGGGTCATGAAAGACCATCAGAAAACATAGTATTTTCTGTTGGTCATAGGGATTCTGTGTGGGAGGTTTGGCTCAATTCTATCATTAGTGGGCTTTTTGATTGTAGGTGAACTATAAATCCCAGTAACTACAACTCCCAAATGTCAAGGTCTATTTTCCCCAAACTTCCATCTGTGTTCATATTTGGGCATATGGAGTATTTGTGCCAGGTTTGGTCCAGATCCATCATTGTTTGAGTCCACAGTGCTTTCTGGTTGTAGGTGAACTACAACTTCAAAACTCAAGGTCAATGCCTACCAAAACCTTCCAGTGTTTTCTGTTGGTCGTGGGAGTCCTGTGTGCCAAGTTTGGTTCAATTTCATCGTTGGTGGAGTTCAGAATGCTGTTTGATTGTAGGTGAACTATAAATCCCAGCAACTACAACTCCCAAATGAAAAAAAAAAATTTTTTTTTTTTAGTGATGGTCACTCCTTGCATTATTAGGTGTCTTGTGTCCAAATTTGGTGTCAATTCGTCCAGGTTTTTGAGCTATGTTAATCCCACAAATGAACATTACATTTTTATTTATATAGATTTGTAGCTATAGCTGTCTGATCATCATGGCTACATCCTTTAAAATCCTGGAATGTTGTAGTTTGTAGTTTGGGTGATTTGCTAGGAATTATTAATGCTGACATTACTTCCAATTATTTCAAGATAGCTCTCTTGTCCCCTCTCAACCTTCTCTCCTCCAAGCTAACATCCCCAGCTCCTGCAGTCATTCTTCATAGGCCTTGGCTTCCAAAACTTTGATCATTTTGGTTCGACAGGTTTCAGCTTGGCAATATCCTTCTTGCAAATGTGAGTAGATAAATAGGTACCGCTTCAGCAGGAAAGGCATAAGACGCTCCAAGTAGTCATGCCAGTCACACGACCAAGAGGTGACAATGCAGGGTCCTCGGCTTGGAAATGGAGAATAGCACCTCTCCCAGTCAGAGAATAGCACTGCCTCCAAAGCAGGAAATGAAAGAAGAAGCATTTGCCTTTGTTTGTGTTTGTGTCTCATTGTATTGTAACAAGGCACTGGATTTTTGCTGGTATCCGTTTACACTGTAATCTACTCTGAATTCCCATAGCGAGAAGGGCGGAATATAAATAAATAAATAATAATAATAATAATTATTATTATTATTATTTTAATGACGCAAAAACACAGTATGTCACAGCAAACGAGATCTGTATGTTGGATTTCGTATCACAAAATCACAAGTCGAACACTTCCCAAGCGTCTAGGACTGTGTGATATATTTTCAAATGATGAGTGCAGATCCAAGTAAGGTGGCCTTTTGCCGTTGCAAATTATTATTATTATTATTATTATTATTATTATTATTATTATTATTTGAAACACAACAAGATGAGTCCATAGCAGACATTCTGCTGGCTGTTGAGTTGGATCACATGTCGGACACTTCCCAAGTGTCTGGGACTGTGTGATGAATATTATTATTATTATTATTATTATTATTATTATTATTATTGAATTGTGGTTACCCAAACTTCACACAGTACTCCAGGTGAGGTCTGGCCAAAGCAGAATAGAGTAGGACTATAACTTTCCTAGATTTTATGTTTTTTACTATATCTAGTTTAATGGACTTCTGTTGTATCCGATTTTTAACTATATTGTATTTGCCTCAAGCTGTGTGGAGAAACAAGAAACAAACACATCGTAATCATCATTACTGTGTTTCCAAGATATATGTTAGAATGCCTACCAGAAACTCTCCGAAGTCGCCTTTCAGAAGAAAACACTTTAGCACTTGAAACTATCATGATGACTTTCCACAGAGCATTCCCTACTAGGGTTGTGCTTTCGGGGTAAACAGTGACCCGTATCATGTCTTGGCTTTTGGTGGAGGGCTCAATGCATTTTTGGGAGCCTCCCAAAATCTGAAGGACAGGTATCTGTTTTTGCTCTGGGGTGCTGAAAGATCCGTTTTCTATCGGCCCATTATTAGAGGGGAGGGAGGCTTCCCATGCTCCCCTTCCTGTTATTTTAGGCATTGAAGCCATTTTACCCTAGAGGAGAGGTGCTCAGCTGCAGGCAGATGCACATTTTAAGGAGGCTTCTTGCCTGTTTCTACTCTAGAGGAGAGGCGCTCAGCTGCAGGAAGATGCACACTTTAAGGAGGCTTCTTTCCTGTTCCTACTCTAGAGGAGAGGTGCTCAGCTGCAGGAAGATGCACACTTTAAGGAGGCTTCTTTCCTGTTCCTACTCTAGAGGAGAGGTGCTCAGCTGCAGGCAGATGCACACTTTAAGGAGGCTTCTTTCCTGTTCCTACTCTAGAGGAGAGGTGCTCAGCTGCAGGCAGATGCACACTTTAAGGAGGCTTCTTTCCTGTTCCTACTCTAGAGGAGAGGTGCTCAGCTGCAGGCAGATGCACACTTTAAGGAGGCTTCTTTCCTGTTCCTACTCTAAAGGAGAGGTGCTCAGCTGCAGGCAGATGCACACTTTAAGGAGGCTTCTTTCCTGTTCCTACTCTAGAGGAGAGGTGCTAGAAGGTGTAGAGTAAATTTAAGAGAGAAATAAAGAAGAAGACAAAGGACCAATGAAAAGATAGGAAGAGTTGAAACAACAAAATAAATTGCAAATAGATAACCATCTGGAAAGCTAGCTTACCATAAATAAAATTCCTGACCCAAAACAGTCCATAGATAGAACAAATCAGGATCAGGGTAGTAATATAATAAATAAACTTCCTTCCCCTCCACACCCCCCCCCCCCCAGTACATAACTTATCCTATTGTTTCCATTTCCTGTTTTTAATATTTTGTATATAAATAAAAAATTAATAAAAACTATATTAAAAAAAATAAAAATAAAATAAAAAAAAAAATAAAAATAAAATAAAATAAAATAAAATAAAACAAAAATAAATAAACAAGAACAATATATACATAAATATATGAATGACTAGATAATGCTTAAGTGACCACACAATAAGGAAGAACCATAATATAATAATAGGAACCATATAATCCTAGATGCTCGAGTTGGGAGAATATTAATGGGGAGATACTGGTGGGGGGGGGGAGGAAAAACATAAGGTGATACAATGTCAGAAGGGAAGCAGACATCTTGAGAGTGTAAAGAGAGAAGAAGGGGGAAAACAAAGGAAAACTAAGTTCGGTACGAGGAAAAAGGAAAAGGGGAGAGAGAAGTGCACATGAATAATTAAATAAGCAGCGGGCCAAAGGTGTGCGGTGGGGGGGACGGAAAGGAAGGGAAAACTCTTTAAAAACCATCCAATAAGAGCCGCCCTAATTAACACCTGGAATAAGTATAAGATCAAATTCCATCAAAAGACGCCAATGTGGTTTTCACCTACTGAAGCCCACCACAGAAGAGAAATACCTAGGAGGATATGGCTCACGTACAAACAACTCATTAACATCAAGGGACAGGAAATAACGCTAAAATCCAGAGAAGAATTAAATCAAATAGATGTTTCCATCTCCTGGTTCCATTACCACCAGATCAGAGAAAACTTTAGAATAGATGAGAAAGTAGGCTTTGAAACGAAAACTTCCTTTTGGGATAACATTCTAACAACCGACACAAAGCTCATAAGAAAAATATACAACCAGCTACTAACCTGGGCCACGGAGACTGAGCAAGTTAAGGCCAATATGACAACCTGGGCAAGAGACATAGGCCATTCAATACCTCTAGCTGATTGGGAAAAAATATGGAAAAATAAAATCAAATATACCTACGCCACGGACATCAAGGAGAGCTGGTACAAGATCTTCTATAGGTGGTACCTAACCCCGGAAATCTTGGCCAAAATAGAAAAGAATAAAAAAAAAGATCGATGCTGGAAATGTGAGAAGGAAAAAGGCACATTTCTACACATGTGGTGGAATTGTAAACGGATCAAAAAATTCTGGATACAAGTCCACAGATCGATAGAAAAAATTCTAGAAGTAAAATTTAACCCGACACCGGAAATCCTAGTATTAGGACTTCATAATCTTAAACTAGACAAGAACAAAGACAAAATACTTTTCTATGTAACAACAGCAGCCAGAATGGTCATAGCAAGGCTTTGGAAAAACAAAGAAGTTCCATCATTGGAACTCTGGATGGATAAGATATTTGACATAATAAACATGGATATTCTGACACAAAAAATTTCCCAAAGTAATAGGAAACCTCAAAAAACCAATTGGAATTCAGTATTAAAATTTATAAAAGAGGAAAACAATGGGTTATACACAATAGAAATTTAATAATACTCCAAGAAAGTGACTAAGTGTCAAGGAGAACCCAAGGGTCTAAATACCTTGAGCACTTAAGGATAAAGATATTTTTCATATTTTCAGAAAGTTAACCATTAGGTATGGGAAAATACTCAATAGTTTGTTTAGAATATAATATGAAGAATGCAATAACAATAACAATAATTAAAATACATATATATGTATATAAAAGTAAAAGTCAAATCCACTATACAAAACCAAAGAAGTATATACCACGACGGATAAACCTGGAAGTACTATACCCCTCCCCTGTTACCTCCCCCCACCCCCTTCACTAGCCCCTCTCCTTCACCCTCAGATCCTCCCCTTACCCAACTTTCCCTTCCCCTCCGCACCCCCCCCAGTATGTAACTTATCCTATTGTTTCCATTTCCTGTTTTTAATATTTTGTATGTCTATGAAAATTAATAAAAACTATATTTAATGAGGCTTCTTTCCTGTTCCTACTCTAGAGGAGAGGTGCTCAGCTGCAGGCAGATGCACACTTTAAGGAGGCTTCTTTCCTGTTCCTACTCTAGAGGAGAGGTGCTCAGCTGCAGGCAGATGCACACTTTAAGGAGGCTTCTTTCCTGTTCCTACTCTAGAGGAGAGGTGCTCAGCTGCAGGCAGATGCACACTTTAAGGAGGCTTCTTTCCTGTTCCTACTCTAGAGGAGAGGTGCTCAGCTGCAGGCAGATGCACACTTTAAGGAGGCTTCTTTCCTGTTCCTACTCTAGAGGAGAGGTGCTCAGCTGCAGGCAGATGCACACTTTAAGGAGGCTTCTTTCCTGTTCCTACTCTAGAGGAGAGGTGCTCAGCTGCAGGCAGATGCACATTTTAAGGAGGCTTCTTGCCTGTTTCTACTCTAGAGGAGAGGCTCTCAGCTGCAGGCAGGTACATGCTTTTAGGAGGCTTCTTACCTGTTTCTACTCTGCAGGCAGGCACGGGCTCTTTCTGGACCTGCATGCCACACATGCACACACTCTCTACCCAAGGCAAGGAGGCAAGTTCTTATTCTTACTCTACAGGAGGTATTTGGCTGCAAGCAGGCACACATGCTTTCTGGACCTCCATGACACACATGCAAGCACTGTCTTTCCAAGGCAAGGAGACAAGTTCTCATTCTTACTCTAGAGGAGGCAGGTATCTGTTTTTGCTCTGGGGTGCTGAAAGATCCATTTTCTATAGACCCATTATGGGAGGGGGGGGGCTTCCCATGCTCCCCTTCTTATCATTTTAGGCATTGAAGCCATTTTACTCTAGAGGAGAGGTGCTCAGCTGCAGGCAGATGCACACTTTAAGGAGGCTTCTTGCCTGTTTCATCTCTATTCTTACTCTACAGGAGGTGTTTGGCTGCAAGCAGGCACACATGCTTTCTGGACCTCCATGCCACACATAATAATAATAATAATAATAATAATAATAATAATCCTTTATTTATACCCCGCTACCATGTCCCGCAGGACTCAGTGTGGCTTACAAGAGCCCGAGCCCAAATACATCAGAAACAAAAAACACAACAACAACAATACAAGAATAAATAACTCATAGCAAAGCAAAAACAATAACAAAATATCACAACGCAATTTAAAAACATGGCAGGGCCAAATGTAAAGGTTAAATTTTTTTAAAAAAAAATGCTGGGCATGACCAGGTGAAAAAGGATGGATATTTTGGGGGGTAAGTGGGTGTGCAGACAATTCTAACTCTCTCGTAAAGTGCATTTGGGACAAATTGCTTGGGATACCTTAATCTGGGAAGGCACACTGGAACATCCATGTTTTCAAGCTCCTTCTAAAGACTGCCAGTGTTGGGGCATGCCTGATGTCCTTGGGAAGGGAGTTCCCCTTCCCAAGGACATCACCTTGGTGGGGCCACCACCGAGAAGGCCCTGTCCCTCGTTCCCACCAATCGCGCTTGCAATGCAGGTGGGATCGTGAGCAGGCCCTCTCCAGATGAATGAAGAGATCATGTGGGTTCGTATACGGAAATACGTTCACACCGGTAGGAGGGTCCCAAACCATTTAGGGCTTTGTAGGTAAGCACTGGCACCTTGAATTGGGCCCGGAAGATGAAAGGCAGCCAATGGAGCTCCTTAAACAGGAGAGTTGACCTCTCCCTGTAAGGAGCACCAGTTAACAACCTGGTTGCCGCCCGTTGAACCAACTGGAATTTCCAGGCCGTTTTCAAGGGCAGCCCCACGTAGAGTGCATTACAGTAGTCCAGTCAGGAGGTGACTAAGGCATGGACCACCCTGGCCAGATCCGCCTTCACGAGGTACGGTCGCAGTTGGCGCACGAGTCTCAATTGTGCAAAGGCCCTCCCAGCCAACCGGCCATACGCACCTTATTAGCTTCAAGAGTACATTGGATTGAGTCCAGTCCCAGGGACACCTAAACTGCTGGATCCTGTGGACTTCAGAGGGCCGGAATTACGCTGGTAAACCCTGTTCCTAGCACCGGCTTGCCACCCTTATACCTCTCGAATCTGGTTTACAAACTCGCCAGGAGGGACCTACTTGTACCCTTCGTTTCAGATCCTAATATTGTCAGCCTTGTTCCTCTCATCCAGGTCAGGCAATCTAGCGATGAGGCTTACCTATGGAGTTCGGTGGTGAAAAAAAAGTAGTAGAGGTGCGCGTCATATGCAGAGACTTGATTGACACCCAACTCCTAAAGTTTATCATGTGCTCTGCTATGGCTGACTTCTGAGACATTCACACCTAGCTCATGCAGACAAGAGTCCTTTGTCCCACCCTGGTCATTCCACAGATATATAAACCCTTTTGCCTAGTTCCAACAGACCTCACTACCTCTGAGGATGCTTGCCATAGATGCAGGCGAAACGTCAGGAGAGAATGCCTCTAGAACATGGCCATATAGCCTGAAAAAACCTACAACAACCCAGTAGAATAGTGCGTCTGATGGAAAGTTTGGATGGGACAAACAATGGGAGTTAATTCCCTGAGTGGTGGGATAAATTGCATCGAAAGACATTATATGCTGTGTTGGTCAAGGTAAGGGACTTGTTCAATCATCGAAGGCACACCGTAACAGCCAAATTTTTAGTGGGCACTTGCTTAATCTTACCGGGCAGCAAGTTCCAAAGTCTAGGGGCCACCACAGAGAAGGCCCTCTCCCTCGTCCCCACAAGTCTCGCTCGCGACAGAGGGAGATCGAAAGAAGGGCTTACCCCAATGATTGACGTCGTTATAGAACACTAACACCTGCAACCCACCCCCCACCTCCCCAAAAAACCACCAGTCAAGCCATTTCTTCTATTTGGATGTCTTTTAATCAAATTTCCAGAAGTTTAATCAGTGCCCAGCTGGTTGGTCGGATTTACTCCGCCTTTGATGCAATGTCACTCTAATGAAAAAGTGCACGGTGGCACATTAATTCTGATGGATGATAAACATCATGACCCGCATGCCCTCTTGCTGAACATAACATAGTAGATGCCAATCGCAGTAGAGTCAGGTTTCTGCAGGGGGACCCTACTACAGCTTCATCATAACAAGACTCGGAGCAAATAATTGTTATGTGGGATTAGAGATCAAGGAAGAGTGTGTTTCAATAAACCTCGCCATCGCCTTGTTTGTTGGAAGCGTTTTGGGTTAAACGTTGCACAGGCTGTGATCACAGAAAATGGATGTGACTTCAAATCTCTGTAGCGGATTTTGAACGACTTCCTTAGGAAAGAAGTATCATTATACATTTAAATGATTGCATGCTGGAGGTGGGGGAGCTGCTGGCGGAGCTCTGTAGCTAAGAAACTGAGCTGGAAAGCCTCTGGTTGGAATCAGAAAACTGTTGCAAAGAGCTGTGAACAGTGCAGAGAGGTGCCAACAATGGCTAATTATTTTGTCACATCCGGAAAGTGGTAGTGGAACCACATATAACTTTGGAGATGTTTCAGAGGTACCCAAAATATTTGTGCTAGGATTTGTCCATTAGAACAACCGAAATACCAGATTCGGTCTCATCTTCCATGAGAGAGGTCATTCGGAGTTTTGGAGTACGGTGCCATCTATATGCATATGACACCCAACTCCACTACTCTTTTCCATCTGATTCCAAGGAAGCCCCAAGAATACTGGACCAGTGCCTGGCTGCTGTGGCGACCTGGATGAGGAAGAATAAGCTGAGGATCAATCCTGACAAGACAGAGGTCCTCCAGGTCAGTCGTTTGGCTGACCGGAGCATTGGGTGGCAACCTGTGCTGGACGGGGTTGCACTCCCCCTGAAATCACAGGTCCGCAGTTTGGGGGTCCTCCTAGACTCAGCGCTGATGCTTGACGTGCAGGTGCTGGCAGGTAATTAAAACTTTTGCGCCAACTGTGACCTTACCTCATGAAGTCTGACTTGTGCGCCAACTGCGACCTTACGTCGTGAAGTCTGACTTGACCATGGTTGTCCATGCCTTAGTTACCTCTAGATTAGACTACTGTAATGCTCTCTACATGGGGCTACCCTTGAAGACGGTCCAGAAATTACAACTCATCCAATGTTCAGCAGCCAGATTAATAACTGGGGCAACTTACAGGGAGCGGTCAACCCCCCTGTTTAAGGAGCTTCACTGGCTGCCATTTATTTTCCGGTCCCAATTCAAGGTGCAGGTTATCACCTATAAAGCCTTGAATGGTTTGGGACCCGCCTACCTTCGTGACCGTATCTTCCATGTACCATCTCGGGTCCTCCGTTCTTCTGGGGAGGCCCTTCTTTCACCCCCGCCAGTCTCCCAGACTCGTCTGGTGAGTACAAAGGAGAGAGCTTTTTCCTCTGTGGCTCCCCAACTCTGGAACTCACTTCCTGGAGAGATTAGGAAAGCCCCTACCCTAGAAACCTTTAAAAAGAACCTCAAAACCTGGCTCTTCCGCTGCGCATTTGATGAATAGATTTACATCCTCATACTAGTGCTTAGTTTTAATGGTTTCTGTTATTGGAGTGCATTCCCCCCATAGGAAAGCTTTGCTTCACAACCTCCACTAAAACGAGCTCTCCTCCGCAAATAATCTGTCCTTGTTTATCTCGTGTTTATCTTCCCTGAGTTTTTAAAACAAAGTGCAAGGGCAGATGTCTTCACTGTGTCTGGTTGTGATCCCCAGGTTGTGCCAGTCAGCTTTTGTGATATTATTTCTAGCACCCACTTTTTGCTTGATAGTCTCTGGTGTGAGAGAATTGGCCCTTTGCAAGGATGTTGCCCAGGGGATGCCTGTAGGTTTTGATGTTTTATCATCCTTGTGGAAGGCTTCTCTCATGTCCCTGCATGGGGAGCTGGAGCTGACAGAGGAAGCTCATCCATGCTGTCCCTGGATTCAAATCTCTGACCTGTCAGTCTTTTGTCTTGCTGGCACAAGGATTTAACCCACTGCACCACCGGGGGCTACAACAGCTTAAGTTGATTCTCAGAAGAAAAATAGGAGTCTAGTGTCTAAATCCAGAGAAGTCATGCTACCCCTCTATTCTGCCTTGGTCAGACCACATCTGTTAATCTTATGTGTGGCTTTCACTCTCCAGAAACAGACATGTGCTTTCATCTTAAGAACAGACAAGCATCCCGAGCTCTGGGGATCACCTGGGAAGGAATCCCACTGGAGCATTGCAATGCACCCAAATACCTGGGAGTCACTCTGGACCGTGCTCTGACCTATTTATTTATTTATTATTTATTTACTATACTTGTATACGTATACCGCAATTATCAGCCAACGGCGACTCTAAGCGGTTTACAGTAAAATGTGCAACATTGAACAATATATATGACAAACAACCACAAACAATACACAAAACGTCATCACGCCTCGAATAGAATCAGATCCAAATCTCACAGTCGTTTTACCATTCCTTGTTCAGTATGCCGTCTTTCTGAGTCAGATGTTATTGCATGCTTATCCGAACGCCTGTTCGAAGAGCCACGTCTTAACCCGCCTCCTAAACGCCAATAGCGAGGGGGCCTGCCTGATCTCCACTGGTAGGGCATTCCATAGCCGAGGGGCCACCACCGAGAAGGCCCTGTCCCTCGTCCCCGCCAGCCGCACTTAAAAGAAGCACTGCCTGAACATCAAGCAAAAAGTGGGTGCTACAAACAATATCATACGAAAGCTGACTGGCACAACCTGGGGATCACAACCAGACACAGTGAAGACATCTGCCCTTCCGCTATGCTGCTCTGCTGCTGAGTATGCATGCCCGGTGTGGAACACATCTCACCACGCTAAAACAGTGGATGTGGCTCTTAATGAGACATGCCACATTATCACGGGGTGTCTGCGCCCTACACCACTGGAGAAATTACACTGTTTAGCCTGTATCGCACCACCTGACATCCGCCAGGAAATAGCAGCCAATAGTGAAAGGACCAAGGCTGTGACATCTCCAGCCCATCCCCTGTTTGGATATCAGCCAGCATGTCAACGACTTAAATCAAGAAATAGTTTTCTAAGATCTACAGAGATACTCGCTGGAACACCTCAGCAAGCGAGAGTCCAAAAGTGGCAGGCTCAAACCCAGAACCTCAACCAATGGCTGATACCAAATGAGAGACTACCCCCTGGGCACACAGAAGACTGGGCAACTTGGAAGGCCCTGAACAGACTGTGCTCTGGCACCACGAGATGCAGAGCCAACCTCAAGAAATGGGTCCACAAAGTGGAATCCATGACATGCGAGTGTGGAGAAGAGCAAACTACAGACCACCTGCTGCAATGCATCCTGAGCCCTGCCATGTGCACAATGGAGGACCTCCTTGCGGCAACACCAGAGGCACTCCAAGTGGCCAGATACTGGTCAAAGGACATTTAATCAACTACCAAGCTTGCAAATTCTCTGTTTTGTCTGTTGGTTTGTTTGTTTTTGTTAAAAATGTAATACTAATGTCTGGTTGCTGATGACACGATAAATAAATAAATCTCAGTGAAAGTGTGATAACCCAATATCTTTAAGGCAACCTGCACCTGATTTCAGTGTGACCGTCCTCCAATTGCTTGGGAATGGAAATCTGACCACATCCAGCTCTTGTAGACAAGTCCATGATACAGTCCAAAGGCAATTTGAAGTGCTTTTGAAACCCTTTATTTTTGGGACTTAGCATGCACTGAATCTTTCAGTGACTTCAGACACTTTCCTAAAGCTGCCTCCAAAATCCCAAAGTCAGAGGGGAAAGCATTGATCTCATCCTCCAAGGTATCCAGCACCCCTTGTGCATGTTGGAAACCAGGTCACTCTAATTTGGGTGCGTAAATATGGATTTTAGCAGCGTACCTCGCAGGCAACCTGCTGGTCTGGCTTTGCTGGAGGAGCCAGGAATAGAATGCAGATCAATAGAACCTTTTTTGTCTTATCCTCAAGACTAAGGGACCAAGAAAGAGCTAAGTGGGACAGATCAAGCAGTGAGCAAGTCAGCAGAAGGAAAGGGTAGGCACATCAAAAGTTTGGGGACAGGATAACACTCATTTGAGACATTTCCATTCTTTACTCCAAAATGTCTACTCTTTTATGTTTAACTAGCTGTCCCCTGCCACGCGTTGCTGTGGCCCAGTCTGGTGATCTGGAAAATAAAGTAATGAGAAAGTGTTGGTTTCTAATATATGTAATTCTTTTATTGTGAGTAAACAGTATTTCTTGTTGTTTCTTTGTCAGTGTTGATGTGGGGAGTGTCTGGTTTGCCTACTCTGGAATATGCAACATATCATTGTCCTTCTTTAAGGGTCCCTTTCAAACCTATGATACTATATCTGTGTGTGTATGAATTATATATGTCTATCTATATCTATGGCTGGATGGCTCTTTGTCTGGAGGGCTCTGATTACATTTTCTTCCCCTGGTGAAGAGAGTTGGACTGGATGGCCTTAAGTACTTTCTGTTGGTCAGGGGGGTTCTGTGTGGGAAGTTTGCCCCATTTCTGTCATTTGTGGGTTCAGAATGCTCTTTGATTGTAGGTGAACTATAAATTCCAGTAACTACAAATCCCAAATGTCAAGGTCTATTTCCTCCAAACTCCATCTGTGTTCATATTTGGGCATATGGAATATTTGTGCAAGTTTGGTCCAGATCCATCATTGTTTGAGTCCACAGTGCTCTCTGGATGTAGGTGAACTACAACTCCCAAACTTAAGATCAATGCCCACCAAACCCTTCCAGTATTTTCTGTTGGTCATGGGAGTCCTGTGTGCCACGTTTGGTTCGATGCCATAATTGGTGGAGTTCAGAATGCTCTTTGATTGTAGGTGAACTATAAATCCCAGCCACTACAACTCCCAAATGATAAAATAAAAAAAAATGAGTGAAGGAGATACATTGGGTTGTTAGGTGTATGCTGTCCAAATTTGGTGTCAATTAGCCCACTAGTTTTTGAGTTCTGTGAATACCACAAACATTACTTTTTATTTATTTAGATTATTATTTTCCTGACACAAAAGCACAGTATGTCACAGCAAATGGGATCTATATGCATATATATATCTATATTAGGGCTGGGCGGTTTCGTTTCATTAATTCGTAATTCGTTAATAATTCGTTAATTTTTTCAATTACAAAACGATAACGAACCATTCTGGAGCAATTATAAAAAAAACGAATTTTCAAAAACGTTTTGTAAATGCTTCGTATTTCGATATTGTATTCGTTTCGTTATTGTTTTGAGGTCGTTTCGTTATTATTTCCGCATGTCTGGGCCAGTTTTATGGTTTAATTAGTGAAAAAAAATTATAATATCACACCAACAGTCAACAACAGAGGGAGAGGGAAGCTTCAGAAGGTTTTGGAGGTTTTTTAGCGTATTTCGCAGTCGCGTCCGCCATTAACGAATCGATTCGTTATTGTTTCGGAAATCGATTCGTTAATTTTTTACCATTTACGAAATTTCGTAAATATCGAACTTTTTAAAAGGAAAATTTTGTAATTATTTTCAATATCGAAACAAAAAAAAACCCCAAATACAAATCGATTTTAGAAACAAATTTTTCCGTTGTTACCCAGGCCTACTTCCATGTATTGGCCAAGATGCTATTCAAGATTTGAGCAGCATAACATTAAACAAATACATATGATGCCATATGATGTGCAACTATATATATATATATATATATATATATATATATATATAAAATTTCTAGTACCAGCTTCTGCCAACCTAGCAGTTCGAAAACATGCAAATGTGAGTAGATCACTAGGTACGGCTTTGGTGGGAAGGTAATGGTGCTCCATGCAATCGTGCCAACCACATGACCTAGGAGGCATCTATGGACAATGCCAACTCTTCAGCTTAGAAATGAGCATCACGCCCAGAGTCAGACACAACTAGACTTAATGTCAAGGGGAAACCTTTACTTTTAGTACATATAAGATTTCCACCAATCTTTTTTAACAGTCACCCCAATTAGTAGGAATGGATCTATCACTATCTAAACCAAGAAAGAATTAATATATGCATTGTGAGAGCAAAAGCAGAAGGAGCTAAAAATGGGCATACAGCTTTGGCCTTAACCTCTGAAACTAACTGGAATTAAATGCTGAAATCAGTCCTTTGTTCTTTTCCATAGTGACTCATTTTATTTCATCACAGAACACCTGAAGTTTGAGGAAGGAGTAGGGCACGAGGAAAATTTCCTTCTCCTCTTTCGGATTCTAAACTCCCCTTTGACTGAATAAAGCGGAAAATTAGCCGGGGATTCTCCAGTGGCGGCTGCAGTGTAATTCATTCCTGCCACTGTCCCTATGTCAGGTTTGATTTTAATTTCAGATAAAGTCACCACCCGATTAGAGACTTGCCGTCTGTAGAGAAAGCCATCCCTTCTTCTGTTACTGCAACTCCTGTCTCTTCCTCATCCATGCATGTTTGGCTATTATACCTAGTAATGATCCAGCCACCATACTGAAATCCCAATGAGAAAGGAAGTCATCCTGCTTTCCTTTCCATTGGCTCATCCATGGATATATATTTTTTGGTCGTGTCAGGAGCGACTTGAGAAACTGCAAGTCGCTTCTGGTGTGAGAGAATTGGCCGTCTGCAAGGACGTTGCCCAGGGGACGCCTGGATGATTTTGATGTTTTTATCATCCTTGTGGGAGGCTTCTCTCATGTCCCCGCATGAGGAGCTGGAGCTGATAGAGCAAGCTCATCCACCTCTCCCCGGATTCGAACCTGTGACTTGTCGGTCTTCAGTCCTGCCAGCACAGGGGTTTAACCCACTGCACCAAAAACACCCTTTCCCCTAAGGGTCTTTCCTTTCTTTCCACAAAACTAAGTTAAGAAAGCACCCTATGCAACCCATTATGGATGGGACTTCTCACAGGCTCCCCTTCCATATCCTTCATTAAATCTTGAATTTAGAAATGCATCAGAGTTACCACTTGTACGTTTCAGGATCCTTTCCCTGAAGAGGAGGAGACTGAGTTTAATACTCTATAATTAATAATAATAATAATAATAATAATAATAATAATACTTTATTTGTACCCCACTACCATCTCCCCAAGGGACTCGATGTGGCCTACATGAGGCCGAGCCCGAACACAACAATACAAGCAATAATAACAACAATACAAGCAATTTATAAACATAGACACTAAAATACACAACATTATCAATAAGACAACACACAATTAAAAACAGTGGGAAGGCGAAATGTAGAGTTAAAATTGGAAATAATGCTGGGACATGAACGAAAGGTGATAATGGTGTTTGTGGAGGGCATACGAGCAGACCTAAAGAAATGTAAAGGGCTTTGGAGGACTAAGTGCTATGGGATCATTATTCCAGGAAGGCACACTGGAACAGCCACGTCTTCAAGCTCCTCCTGAAGACTGCCAGAGTTGGAGCCTGTCGGATGTCTTTAGGGAGTGAGTTCCAGAGTCGAGGGGCCACCACCGAAAAGGCCCTCTCTCTCGTCCCCACCAATCGTGCCTGCGATGCTGGTGGGATCGAGAGCAGGGCCTCTCCGGATGATCGAAGGGATCGTGTGGGTTCGTATACAGAGATGCGGTCAGGCAGGTAGGCAGGTCCCAAACTGTTCAGGGCTTTGTAGTTAAGAACCTGCACCTTGAATTGGGTCCAGTAGATGAATGGCAGCCAGTGGAGGTCCTTGAACAAAAGAGATGACCGCTCCCTGTAAGGAGCCCCAGTTAACAACCTGGCTGCCACCCGTTGGATTATCTGAAATTTCAGGGCCGTTTTCAAGGGCAGCCCCACGTAGAGTGTATTGTAGTAATTCAGTCTAGAAGTGACTAATATGTGGACCACTTTGGCCAGATCCACCTTCCTGAGGTACAGTCGCACTTGGCGCATGAGTCTTAATTGTGCACCACCGATGCCTGAGCCTCAAATGTAAGTGAAGAATCCAGGAGGACCCCCAAACTGCGGACCTGTGACTTCAGGGGGAGTGCAACCCCGTCCACCACAGGTTGCCACCCTATACCCCGGTCTGGTTTACGATCTAGAGGAAAGGAGAAGCAGGTGCCTGTGCTTTCATCTCTCCCAGCACCAGCACCAGACCACCCATCTTTCCAACATATTTTAAGACGGCCCAAGGAAGGAATAGCTATGATCTGGAGCTCAGTGGAGCTATCCTCCATGGACTACCTTAAGAATCCCCTCTTTTGCCTGTGAGGCTGAAATCTCCTTTCTTGGATTGAAAAAGCATCAGAGTTACCACTCTTAAGTTTCTGGATCCTTTCCTTTCTGTTTGTAGAGGAGGAGACTGGGTCTACTGCTTCTTCAAGCTGTTCTACTCTAGAGGATATGCAGATGCCTGCACTTTATTTTCTCCCAACACCAGCAGCTTTGCAAGACACAGGGAAGGAAGCACGATGACCTGGCTAAGGTATCCTCCCTGGACTACCTTAAAAATCCCCTCTCTTGTCTGTAAGGCTGAAATCTCCTTTCTTGGATCGAAAAAGCATCACAGTTAACACTCTTAAGTTTCTGGATCCTTTCCTTTCTGTTTGTAGAGGAGGAGACTGGGTCTACTGCTTCTTCAAGCTGTTCTACTCTAGAGGATATGCAGATGCCTGCACTTTATTTTCTCCCAACACCAGCAGCTTTGCAAGACACAGGGAAGGAAGCACGATGACCTGGCTAAGGTATCCTCCCTGGACTACCTTAAAAATTCCCTCTCTTGTTTGGAAGGCTGAAATCTCCTTTCTTGGATCGAAAAAGCATCACAGTTACCACTCTTAAGTTTCTGGATCCTTCCCCTTCTGTTTGTAGAGGAGGAGACTGGGTCTACTGCTTCTTAAAGCTGTTCTACTCTAGAGGATACGCAGATGCCTGCACTTTATTTTCTCCCAACACCAGGAGCTTTGCAAGACACAGGGAAGGAAGATGACCTGGCTAAGGTATCCTCCCTGGACTACCTTAAAAATCCCCTCTCTTGCCTGCAAGGCTGCAATCCCTTTTCTGCTTGTGGTTTTGCTTATTTAAAACTGTTTCTACTTTCTACTCTAGAGGAGAGGTGCACTTTTCTTTGTTTGCTGGGATTACTATTGATAATTTTATTATTATCTTTAAGAAGTATTTTCAGAAGGAGAGGAAGGGAAGGAGAAAAGAAAGCTAAAAGAGTGACTCTCCAAGCCCCCAAATGCACGTCCATGGTCCCTCAGGTCCCCAGTCAGTCCCACTAAATAAAAAGAATCAGGAAAATAAAGGAAAATCAAAAAGATTCAACTGTGATGCAGAATACGAGAGGAGGAGCTGAGATTAGCTCCTGCTTGCTTTCGTGTTGGACGGGTTTTTGTACCTGGAGGACCCTTACGGTTATGTGCTCCTGGAGGTACCAAAGGAAACAGAATCCATGCATAACTCTAGTGTACAGCGTAGAAGCATCCTAGGTTTCTCTTCACTGAAATATGTCTAATGCTTGATAAGTTTTTTTTAAATACAATGGGTTCTATCAAGTTTTGAAAAAAGGAAGTTATGCTGCTGCACCCTGTATATGCATCACAATTAATTAAAAAAACCCTGATGTTGCAGGTATATATATCTATATAAATAAAAATGTAATGTTCGTTTGTGATATTAACAGAACTCAAAAACCAGTGGGCCAATTGACACCAAATTTGTTGTTACAATTTTGTTGTAAACCGCGTTGAGTCGCCGGCTAGGCTGAGAAACGGCGGTATACAAGTATAGCAAATAAATAAATAAATCCAATGTATGTCTTTCACTCATTTTTTTTATTTTATCATTTGGGAGTTGAAGTGGCTGGGATTTATAGTTCACCTACAATCAAAGAGCATTCTGAACTCCACCAATTATGGCATTGAACCAACATTGGCATACAGGAATCCCATCACCATCTGCCTAGAAAGTCTGGGGGAAGAGGACTTTTACAAGTCAAACAAGCAGTTGAAGAAGACAAGATGGAACTGTCCCCTGCCCCCCTCTATCTTCACTCTGGCCCAGAGGGGCAGTTGGTGCTGGGGGGAGGGGTCAAATCCATGTCTACATTTCACCAGAGAACGAAAGACATCTATGATGTCCTGCTCCAACAGGGTTCCTGCATCCCAACAAGACCATTGTGGCTGGAGAATGAAGAAAGGAAGATAAGTTTGCCAAGAGGCAGATTCAGTATCTTGGAGAGCTCTCCATGAATAGCATTCCTAAAGCTAACACAAGGCGCAAGAGACTCCCATGCTGGTCTGGACCTTTTTCCAGGACAGTGCAAAAGAATGAAATGTATCTTGGGTGACGGGATAGAAGGCAGGTTTATGAAATTTGCAGATGACACCAAATTGAGATGGATAGCTAATACCACTTAGTCATATCTCTGCTCCTTTCCTTTCTGGTTCCTTCAGACTCTTTTGCTTCCCAATTCCTGTAACCAGCAGGAGAGAAGAAATTATAGCTTGGCTAAAGCAAAAATAAAAAAAATGGTGGCAGCAGAGCTGTCTGCAACACAATTCAATTTCAAAGCCATTCCAGACAACAATGGAATGACTCTAAACAGAACATAATGAGTAATTCACAGCGCAATGCCATCCTAATTACAAAGGAGAAGAGAGGCGAGATGGGTTTTGGAACAGGTTCCGTTGCATTGGATTTGGTGAGGTCACAAAACAGGATGCCCATATTCGAGTGTCTCATAAATCAATCTCTAGTCCTCAAACGCAGTATTTATAAATGGAAAAGAAGACCGACACTGCTTTCGTCAATCAAGCTGTCTCAGTTCAGCAGCAAAAAAACAAACAAAACAAAAGTCTAACATTCTGTATCAGTGAATGGGTTCAGTATATTTAACCGAACATAGAATCATAGAATCAAAGAGTTGGAAGAGACCTCATGGGCCATCCAGTCCAACCTCATTCTGCCAAGAAGCAGGAATATTGCATTCAAATCACCCCTCACAGATGGCCATCCAGCCTCTGTTTAAAGGCCTCCAAAGAAGGAGCCTCCACCACACTCCGGGGCAGAAAGTTCCACTGCTGAACGGCTCTCACAGTCAGGAAGTTCTTCCTCATGTTCAGATGGAATCTCCTCTCTTGTAGTTTGAAGCCATTGTTCAGTGTCCAAGGAAACAGAAATCAAGCTTGCTCCCTCCTCCCTGTGGCTTCCTCTCACATATTTATACATGGCTATCATATCTCCTCTCAGCCTTCTCTTCTTCAGGCTAAACATGCCCAGCTCCTTAAGCCGCTCCTCATAGGGCTTGTTCTCCAGACCCTTGATCAGTTTAGTCACCCTCCTCTGAACACATTCCAGCTTAGTCAACATCTCTCTTGAATTGTGGTGCCCAGAATTGGACACAATATTCCAGGTGTGGTATAACCAAAGCGGAATAGAGCATGGGGAGCATGACTTCCCTAGATCTACACACTATGCTCCTATTGATGCAGGCCAAAATCCCATTGGCTTTTTTTGCTGCCACATCACATTGTTGGCTCATGTTTAACTTGTTGTCCACGAGGACTCCAAGATCTTTTTCACACGTACTGCTCTCAAGCCAGGCATTTCCCCCCATTCTGTATCTTTGCATTTTGTTTTTTCTGCCAAAGTGGAGTATCTTGCATTTGTCCCTGTTGAACTTCATTTTGTTAATTCAACATCTCCATCACTAAGTAACAATCTTCAATGCAGAACAGTTATCTGTACTCATCCATAAATTTTGTATTCCTGATAACTAATTAGTCACAATTTTAACCATATTGCCACAATTGTAACTTCCCTGTCAACAGACTTTATCAGGCATCGGCTGCATAAAATGAAGGAGCTCCATTCTGGTAGAAATCATGGCACAGAGGAATGGCATTCCTATCAAGCTCAGGAGAGATTAATCCGTATACAATATACTCAAACTTATCAAACTTTATGTTGCACCCTAGCACTGAGACAACCTTTCACCCAGCACCACACCAGAGCCCAGTGATCCAGTAATAAGATGTTTTGTTGACAGGAAGCTTCCCACCGGAGTGGAAATCATCCATCGGACAGATGGCAAGCTATTTATAGAACTCCAGTATGCTGATGACAATGTCGTCTGTGCACATTCAGAAGAAGACCTACAAGCCACTCTAAACACCTTCGCAGAAGCATACGAGAAGCTCGGCCTCCCATTGAACATCTGTAAACCAAAGTGCTCTTCCAGTATTATTTATTATTTATTTATTTACAGCTTTTATATTCCGCCCTTCTCACCCCGCAGGGGACTCAGGGCGGATGACAGTGTATACATATATGGCAAACATTCAATGCCAATTTAGACATACAAACATATACAGACATAGACAGAGGCTATTTAACTTTTTTCTGGCCTCCAGGGGAGCTGTCGCTTTCATCGTCCATCTGCGATGCTGATGAAGCACTTCCGCATTCCCCGCATACTTCCCCGCTGGAATGCTTTGCTGGAGTCTTCTTTATGGCCTCATTAATCAGTTAATTTAGCCTCCCCATACTTTAAGGTGGTACCATATTTTCCTACTTGACAGAAGCAACTGTCTTTCGGGCTGCAAAAATCAACAACAGGCTACACACAATTGGTTGGAAACCCACTCCAACCCGGGCTGGCTTCAAACTCATGAGTGATCTTAATGCAGCTGACACTTAGCCAGCTGCGCCACAATCTCAGTGCAGTAGTCACATGCCAATCCCTCTCCAATGCCAGAGATACAGCTTAATGGTGTAACATTAGAAAATGTTGATCATTTCTGCTACCTTGGCAGCCACCTCTCCACAAAAGTCAACATTGACACTGAAATACAACACCTCCTGAGCTCTGCAAATGCAGCTTTTTTCTTAATGAAACAGAGAGTGTTTGAGAACTGGAACATCCATAGGGGCTTGTTTATAAAGCTATTGTCCTCCCAACCTTGCTATACACCTGTGAGACGTGGACTGTCTACAGACATCACATGCAAATCCTGGAATGATTCCATCAGCGCTGTCTGTGGAAAATCCTGCAACTCTTGGGAGACAAGCGGACGAATGTCAGCATGCTGGAAGAAGCAAAGACCACCAGTACTGAAGTGATGGTCCTCCACCATCAACTCCGCTGGACCGGCTGCATTGTCTGGATGCCTGACCACTGTCTTCCAAAGCAGTTGCTCTATTCCAAACTCAAGAATGGAATATTGATGGGCAGGAAAAGAGATTTAAAGATGCACTCAAAGCCAACCTTAAAAACTCTGGAATAGACACTGAGAACAGGGAAGCCCTGGCCCTTGAGCGCTCTAGTTGGAGGTCAGCTGTGACAAGCAGTGCTGCAGAATTTGAAGAAGCATGAATGCAGGGCGAAAGAGAGAAACATACCAAGAGGAAGTCGTGTCAAGCCAACTTCAACCAGGACTGCCTTCCACCTGGAAACCAATGCTCTCACTGCGGGAGAAGATGCAGATCAAGAATAGGGCTCCACAGTCATGTACAGACCCACCAGAACACTGACCTTGGAAGACCATCCTACTCGTACATCAAGAGATCGCCTAAAACAACAGCAAACCATGCTATACACACACTCTCCTTGGAAACCAATGCTCTCACTGTGGAAGAACATGCAGATCAAGAATAGGGCTCCACAGTCACCTAGGGACCCACCAGCACACCCACCAGATCGTGGAAGAGTATCCTACTTGGACAATGAGGGATTGCCTAAGTAAGTAAGTAAGTAAGTAAGTAAGTAATAAGATGTTTATTGAGCAAGTACATCAAAAGGGGAAAGGGTCAAATCCAAAATTGACAGTCAGAATACAAAAGGCAATCCAGAAAATAATCCAGAGTTCAGTAGCAGAAATCCAAACATGACAGGGTAACCCCCAAATTCCGGGAGTGGAAAATACAGAAGTAATCCAAGGTATTTCCATAAACATGTACACAGGAACCTCTCCAAGGTAACTCCACCAAAGCTACACTGGGATAGACAAGAACATTAAACGAGAAATCCCCAAATAGCACATTGTCTCCTCTGAGAGATTTGAAGCCAAATCACTTAATTTAAATTAATCCAACACCCATGACATCATGCCTAACACACCTGGACTTCAAGGTCTTATCGCGAACCCACTGGGAATGTCTAGTTTGCCTGTTTTTCATGCCCTGTTGTAGTGAAATTGCTACTCTATGTTAAAGTTTTGGTGTATAGCTCTATGTTTACATATGGCAGATAGGGAAGAATAGGCACAGACAGGGTAGCAACAGTAGAGATAGGATTCATTTGCATATGTGAAGCCGATTGGTCATATGCAGATTGGTCATATGCCCAGGATTTGAAAAGGCTGCTAGGCTAAAATGACAGTTGGGGAGAACAGAGCTGAACATTCCAAAGGGGCGGAGCCAAGGTTCTGAAAGAGGTAGTTAGAGTGAGGGAGTTTGAAAATGACAGTTAGGAATCTGTATGTGAAGAGGAGAGTTGGTTTTTTAGTGCCTGATAGAAATAAGCAGTTATGAAGATGTGTTAAAATCTTCTGATATAGAGATGCAGTTAGTTAAATAGAGCTCAAGTTTGAAGGAACATAAAGAAGGCTAGTGTTGCCTTAGTTCAGAATATAAGTCAGCCAAGAGTGTGTAAAGCAAGTAACATGTTTGTGAATGTGAAACATTGATAATTTATTCAGAAAAGTTAACCAAGTAAATGATACTGACTGTAAGCCTCAAGATTGCAACAAAACTCAAATGTAACCACAAGCGTTGGAGCCAGAAGTTATAAATAAACTGTGTTACTTGGTTATACACAAGAGTGTTTCATTGCCTGCGATATAAAGTGCAAAGGTTTAACAGCACACAGAAAGCCCCAGCCAATATAAAAGAAGAAACTGAATCAGTATAAAGCAACAAAGAGGTTTTAAAAGAGGAAATAGTCTCTCTCCCTTGCTACACCTGTGTTTTCAAGTTTAATCTACACTCCCTTGAAAGCTCCCTGTCTTCCCAAAGTTATCTCCTAAGGGAACTAGTGTTTTTATTCCCCCCTGTTGCCTTGGAATGATCTGAAAGATTCCAAACATCAGCCTTGTGTGCCTGCAATTCCCCCTGAACACTCACAGGCACATCATTTTGGAACCCATCATCCCCCTCACCCTCTGAACATTCAGAAAAATCCCGTTGCTTGCCAGATTATACTTTACCTTTTCTGATCTGGAAAGTTCTTGCCATTGAGTTATTCCCTTGATTAAAGAAAAATAAGTTGATTTATTGCAATCAACTGACTACATCTGTTTTAACCCATCAGCTGACAACATCTGCATATGAAAAGCAATTATAGTTCTGGAGAAAGAAAGCATGTATATTATTTTTTCCAGGATATTACAGTCGGCATGATTTTGTACTTTTAAAATGCATTTATTTTAATCATTTCTAGATTACTTTTCTCAATGAGAATCTTGTCAGTGCTGCGGAAAGGAGACGCCCCCAAAACTTCTGCCAGCTGTTTGGGACTGAAGAATCCCCTCCTTTCACACACGATTTATCCTGGTCTTCGCCTATGCTGGCTTATCAATAAATCAAGCAGCAACCCTTCAGTTCAGCTCAGCAGAGCGTCTAATGGCTTTATTTACACATGCATATATACAAGGGTTACTCACACAGCCTGATGTCTGACGAAAGAACGTAACTCAGTGCACACATGTTACTTTACAGTTTCCCTTATCAGTTTTTCCCAATCTCTGGATCCCATGTCAGCTTGACCAGAAGGTCCTATTCTAGTAGGTCTCTTTGTTTTTAACCCCTTTAACTATGGTTTAGAATATATAAACCAAGAATATATATATAGTCAGTGTTTGTATGTATGTTTGTGGGTATGAGGCTGCATTCCGATTGGCTGACACTTCCGCAGTCCACTACGGTTCCATGAATGACCGAACAGGACCAAACTTGGTACACATAACCCCCATGACCCACTTTATGTCCTGGTGTGGTTTGGGGGAGGTAGACCACAGGTTAAGGGATTTGTAGTACTTTAAAACACTTGGGCAACTACAGTCCATTGTGGCCCCCACCAATGACAGATCAACCAAATTTGGCACAGAGTCCCCTTGGCCAACTGAACACTCTGGTGTGGTTTGGGGGAGGGTGGACCATGGATGATGGGACTTCAACTACCTCCACTCACTTTCCGAGACCGCTGCGACACTCATCCAATGACTGATCAAGACCACACTTGGCACACAGAGCCCCAATAACTCACTCTACATCCCGGTGCAGTTTGGAGGAGGATGGACCACAGATGATGGGACTTGAAATACTTTCACTAACTTCCTGAGACTGCTGCGACCCTCATCTGATGACTCATCAAGACCAAACTTGGTACACAGAGCCCCCATGACCTACTCGACATCCTGGTGCAGTGTGGAGGAGGATGTCTGATAAAGACCAAACTTGGCACACAGAGCCCCTATGACTACATCCCGGTGCAGTTTGGAGGAGGATGGACCATGGATGACGGGACTTGAAATAACTTCACCCACTTCCCGAGATTGCTGAGACCCTCATCTAATGACTGATCAAGACCACACTTGGCACACAGAGCCCCGATAACTCACTCTACATCCCAGTGCATTTTGGAGGAGGACGGACCACGGATGATGGGACTTGAAATACCTCCATTCAGTTCCCGAGACTGCTGCTACCCTCATCTAATGACTCATCAAGACCAAACTTGGCACACAGAGTCCCCATGACCTACTCGACGTCCTGGTGCAGTGYGGAGGAGGATGGACCATGGATGATGGGACTTCAACTACCTTCACCCACTTCCCGAGATTGCTGAGACCCTCATCTAATGACTGATCAAGACCACACTTGGCACACAGAGCCCCTATGACTCACTCTACATCCCKGTGCAGTTTGGAGGAGGACAGACCATGGATGATGGGACTTGAAATACCTTCACTCACTTCCCRAGACTGCTGCGACCCWCATCCAATGACTCATCAAGACCAAACTTGGCACACAGAGCCCCCATGACCTACTCTACATCMTGGTGCAGTGTGGAGGATGATGGACCATGGATGATGGGACTTCAACTATCTCCACTCACTTCCCAAGATCACTATGACACTCATTCAATGTCTGATAAAGACCAAACTTGGCACACAGAGCCCCCATGACTCACTCTACATCCCGGTACAGTTTGGAGGAGGATGRACCAYRGATGATGGGACTTKAAATACYTTCACTCACTTCCCGAGACTGCTGCGACCCTCATCCAATGACTCATCAAGACCAAACTTGGCACACAGAGCCCCCATGATCTACTCTACATCCTGGTGCAGTGTGGAGAAGGATGGACATGGATGATGGGACTTCAACTACCTCCACTCATTTTCCGAGACTGCTGCGACACTCATCCAATGACTGATCAAGACCACACTTGGCACACAGAGCCCTGATGACTCACTCTACATCCCGGTGCAGTTTGGAGGAGGACGGACCACGGATAATGGGACTTGAAATACCTTCACTCACTTCCCGAGACTGCTGCGAGCCTCATCCAATGACTCATCAAGATCAAACTTGGCACACAGAGCCCTCATGACCTACTCTACATCCTGGTGCAGTGTGGAGGAGGATGGTCCATGGATGATGGGACTTGAGGTACCTTCACTCACTTCCTGAGATCACTGGAAGCCACATAAATAACTGATAAAGACCAACCAATACCTTTCTCAAAAACCCTGGGCAGCGCAGGATCCCCAAGCTAGTGTGTTTGTATGTGTATGTATGTGTGTGTGTGTGTATAGGCAAAGATTTCCCATTGACATTAAGTCTAGTCATGTGCAGCTCTTGGGGATGGTGCTCCTCTCCATTTCTAAGCCGAAGAGCCAGCATTTTCCATAGATGCCTCCAAGGTCACGGGGTCATCATGTTTGCATGGAGCACCGTTACCTTCCCGCCAAAGCGATACCTATTGATCTACTCACATTTACACATTTTCAAACTGCTAGGTTGGCAGTAGCTGGGGCTAACAGCAGGAGCTCACCCTGTCCTGTGGATTCAAATCATCAACCTTTCGGACATATGTCAGGTTTCTTGAATATATAGTAAAGAAACCTCTTGTATCACTTTCTACAATATTCAAAATAGCCATGAAGGTCTACAAGACGGTGGAAGAGGGGACTGCTGGGAAAGTGTTTTTACAAAATCATACTGAGCTATCAATCAAGTGTAACATTCTAAAAAAAACTTGAGTGGGTTTTTAAAAAGTCTTCAACTGGATCCTGAAAAGATGACAAAAAACCGGTCCCTGGTGAGTTTCCCTCAGAAGGGAGTCCCAGAAAAGAGCAGTCAGGAGGGGTGATAAATCTTCTAAGATTATACCTGCCAACCATATGGCTGTAAGCAATTTGTTACCTAGGCTCCATCTGTGTTCTCCCAAGTACTGAGATCCAATGGGAGAGTCTTCTCTCTGTGTGTCTTACCATCTGGTGACATGGATTGAGATGCCACATCACTTCAGTGGGATGTTAATGTATCCACCACCAGACTTGGAGTTGCTGGGATTTATAGTTCACCTACAATCAAAGAACATTCTGAACCCCACAAATGATAAAATTTGGCCAAACTTCCCACACAGAACCCTATGCCTTGAAGGGACTCACGGGCGTGAGCCTCCCTGCAGCCGCGCATGCTCTTCCTCACCCGCACATGCGCACTATGCATTATAACCATATCACAATATTATTATTATATATTACTACATTGTACTATACCATTATACTGTATTATTAATAGTAATATTACATCTACATAAATAAAAATATAATGTTCTTTTGTGGGATTAACATAACTCAAAAACCACTGGATGAATTGCCGCCAAATTTGGCCACAAGACACCTACTAACCCAAGGAGTGACCATCACTCAAAAAAATTGAATTTGTCATTTGGGAGTTGTAGTTGCTGGGATTTATTGTTAACCTACAATCAAAGAGCATTCTGAATCCCAGCAACAATGGAAATGAACCAAACTTGGCACACAGTTCCAGTGGGAAGCTTCTCATCAACAAGATGAAGTAAAGAGAGTGGCCAGGAAGACAGCTCCATTTTGTCTCCTGTGTCATCAGTTGGGAGCCCCTCCCCCCAGCACCAACTGCTGCTCTGGGACCAGAGTGAAGATAGGGGTCAGGAAGACAGCTCCATCTTGTCCCCTGCAGTGTGCTACTAATATAGTATATTATATTGTATATACATTTTTTTTGTCATGTCAGGAGTGACTTGAGAAACTGCAAGTTGCTTCTGGTGTGAGAGAATTCACCATTTGCAAGGACGTTGCCCAGGGGACGCCCGGATGATTTGATGTTTTTATCATTCTTGTGGGAGGCTTTTCTCATGTCCCCATATGAGGAGCTGGAGCTGATAGAGGGAGCTTATCCGCCTCTCCCCGGATTTGAACCTGCAACCCGAGCTTGTTTGGAGGTTCTAGCAGGGGAGCGCAGCTATCGTAAACCCGGGACCGAAGACTGGAGACCTCGGTACACTCCTTCTATACCTGTGACATCGTCCTCTTCCACCGAGCGTGCAGCTTCGGGAGGGACGCACATGGAGCGGTGAGGGAGGAAGGGGACACCCACCTAGCCAGCCAGATCAGCCGAATCAACCCTGGCGATCAATGGGGTGACAGATGTCGCAGCCAGATCGCCCTCACAATACAAAGCTCTGACGGAAAGCAGTGGAAAACAGGCAGAAATAGCAAGTCTATGTGTATTAAGATATGTAAATGATAATAATTTGTACTTAATGACAAAATTAACTGATTGACTGAATAAGGTAGATAGGTATGTACTAGGGCTGGGCAACCACGGAAAAATTTGTTTCTAAACTCGATTCGTTTTTAGGGAGTTTTTACGTTTCGTTTTTTAAAAGAATTCCGAAATTTTTCTTTAAAAAAGTTCGATATTTACGAAATTTCAGAAATTACGAAACAATTTCGAAACAATAACGAATCGATTCGTTAATGGCGGACGCGATTGCGCAATACGCTAAAAAACCCTCCAAATGGGACAGGGGGAACTTCTGAAGCTTCCCTCTCCCTCTGTTGTTGATTGTTGGTGTGATAATTTATTTTTTTATCACTGATAAAACAAACAACAACTATAAAACTTGCACCAGACATACGGAAATAATACGGAAATAATAACAAAACAATTACGAAACAATTACGAAACAATTATGAAATAAATTTTAAAAATTCGTTTCGATTTTTAGTTGCTCCTGAATAGTTCAATATCGCTTTGTTATAAAAAAAAATAACGAATTAATAACGAATTACGAAATTAACGAACGAAACCGCCCAGCCCTAGTATGTATACGTCAAAAATATTGGTACCTGATTATATCTGCCATGATTTGCTTTTCTGTTATGTACCATAATCAAAATAAACAGTTTTAACAACAACAAAAAAAAAAGAACCTGCAACCTGTTGGTCTTAAGTCCGGCCAGCACAGGGGTTTAACCCACTGCGCCACCGGGGGCTCCATGACTCAAACAAGGATGGATCTGGACCAAACTCTACACGAATACTCAATATGCCCAAATGTGAACACTGGTGGAGTTTGGGGAAAATAGAATCTTGACCTTTGGGAGTTGTAGTTGCTGGGATTTATAGTTCACCTACCATCACAGAACATTCTGAACCCCACCAACAGTAGAATTGGGCCAAACCTCCCACACAGGACCCCCATGTGGGCCACAGCAACGCGTGGCAGGGAACAGCTAGTATGAGAAATAAATAATAATAAATAAATAAATTTGTCATCTGTTTCCAAAAAGGAAGAGCATGTCAGGCGGTGAGATCTTCAGCCTTCTCTGCCAAAGGGGTTCCTAAGACCATCAGGAATGTATGTTTTCTGATGGTCTTTGGCAACGTCTTTGACACCCCCTGGTGACCCCCAAGGTTGAAGAAGGCTGCGTTAAGGCCTTTTGGAATCTGATCCTGCCCTTTTGGGGTATGAACGATCCTTCCCTATTTGGTGTCATCTGGAAATCGGATGGCTGTGCCCTGCTTCCTTAGCTGCTTTCTTCTGCTATGCCATAGCAAGCTTCCCTGCTAATCTCTGCCTTCATTTTTCTAGCCCCACCAAGAGCAGGAAAGAAAATGGCATAACCTTGGGAGATGGATGACCTTGAGAGATTGCAAACATATTGCCTGTCATCCCTTCCCGAGCTGCCTCTGGTCCAGAGCTCCTCTGTGCGTTTGCTTGGCTAAGTGCAGGCCCTGGGAATACAGCGGCGGAGAAATATGACTCATTACAAGGCACATCAGAGAACAGGTTACGAGGCGAGGAGCGGCCGGGTATAATATCAGCACAATGACTCGACAAGACCTCCAATTTCATCCTCTTCTCTCCCTCCCGCTCTCCTTTTTTCCCCTTTTTCTGTGCATTTCTTGGAGATTTAAAAGGTCGCCAGGAGCTAATGAACCTCGGATTGCAAAGCTGTCTCCTGTTTGTTTGTCATTTTGAGTTTTTTCTGCTTGATTAGAATCCAGCCTGGCAGGAAGGTAGGAAATAACAAGCGCCTGGGAGTTAGAGAGGTCACATTTCGTTCCCTGAAAAAATGCTGAATTGACTTTTGAGAGAGGATGGAGGGGGCGGCGTGTCCAGAAGACGAAACCCAAATGGGGAGGGCAAGAGAGAGGCAGTCGAAGCAATGAACAGCGTTTTCCCCACATTCTTCCCTTTGAGACAACACTAAACACAGATGGGGAGAGGGACAGAGAAGCAGTTAAAGGAATGGATGTGCTTTTCCCTGCATTCTCCCCTTTGAGACATTTCCTTTTTCCGACTCTTCAATTATTTAGCTCTTGGGCCTTTCTTCCTCCCGCAACCCTTCAGCGAGTCCGTATTTCTGAACGTTTTCCCCACCCCTTCTAACAAAACTCCGCAACTTTGTCACCTGAACCAAAGTAAATGGTGCTAGAGAATTCTATTAGGTTGTGTTTACTAAGGGCGGCGAATTTACCCTGTTGTATTTCTCAAATTATACAGCTGTTATAAAGGAGCCACCCAAGGACAGAATCTTATTCTCGACAGAAGTGGAACTGCCATAAATCTGAAAGTAAATTCACCACCATTCCAGACACAGATTCACAGGCTACCCGTGGTTTTGTGGGTTTGAATCCTTATTTACTACACTGATTTGATGTTCAAGCTCTCGTTGATGGCCTCTTCACATCACTAGTTGGAGTGTCATGGGGTTCTATCCTCGGTCCGGTGCTTTATCAGTACTGGAATAGAAAGCATGCTTATCAAATTTGCTGCAACAAAGTGTAGTGCAGGGGGTTCCCAACCTTTTTTTGACCAGGGATGACTTGACCAGGGACCACTGTGATCAAGGACCATTTTGATCAGGGGCAATTTGACCAGGGAGCACTTTGACCAGGGAGCACTTCAACCAAGGACAACTTGACCAGGGAGCACTTTGACCAGGGAGCACTTGACCAGGGACCGCTTTGACCAGAGATCACTTTGACCAGGGACCATTTTGACCAGAGACCACTTGACCAGAAACCATTTTGACCAGGGCTACTTTGAGCAGGGATCACTTTGCCCAGGGACCACTTTGACAAAGGATCATTTGACCAGGGACCACTTTGTCCAGGGACCACTTGACCAGGGACCACTTGATCAGGGACTACTTTGACCAGATACCACTTTGACCAAGGGCCACTTTGACTAGGGACCACTTTGATCAAGGACTGTTTGACCAAGGACCACTTACACCAGGAATCATTTGACCAGAGACCACTTTGACCAGAGACCACTTTGACCAGAGACCACTTTGACCAGGGACCACTTTGACCAGAGTCCACTTTGACCAGGAACCACTTTGACCAGGAACCACTTTGACCAGGAACCACTTTGACCAAGGACCATTTGACTAGGACCACTTAGTCCAGGGACCACTTTGACCTGGGACCACTTTGACCAGGGACAACTTTGTCCAGGGACCACTTTGACCAAGGACCACTTTGACAAGGGACCAGGGACCATTTTGACCAGGGACAACTTTGACCAGGGACAACTTTGTCCAGGGACCACTTTGACCAAGGACCACTTTGACCAGGGACCACTTTGACCAGGGACCACTTTGACCAGGGACCACCCTCCAATAGTAGCACCAAAAGGTTTACTAATCCATTTTTGGTCAACTTTAAATTCAGTTTGGTTATTTGGGTTGCTGATTCAGAAAATTGCATTGGATAGACCACATCAGTTCTAGTTTCTGATACATAACATTTGCCATCCAGTAGCCACCATCCGTTCGTCCACAGAAAACCACATTTAACAATCTAGAGCTGATGTGGTCTATCCAAGAGGTTAGGGCTGGTCAGCAACAGGGAAGGAGTGGCAGGCGATGCAAAAGGAGCGAAAATAAAATAAAGAGGAAAGAGTGTCATGGACAAGATTTTCATCCCCACAGTCCACTGGTGGTCCACGTCCCACAGGTTAAGAACCACTAGACTCTTGTGGATTCTTCTTTTCAAGCAGAGTCTGAATGGCCATCTTTCAGGAGTGCTTATTTATTTATTTACTATATTTAGAAAGAAATGAAAGAAATGGGAGAAACTAATTCCACGCACAACTCTAATACCTAGTAACATCGCCTCCAAACTCTCAATACTGAAACATTGAATGTTGTTCTCCCCTATCCGTCTGAAAATTGATGGCCATAACAGCTCGTGTGTGGAAGAAAAGCCGCACAAAGAAAGACCAATTTGGGTGGAGGATTCGGAATTGCTTTTGCAAATTGGATGCAGAGGTGTTCGCATCTGGAGCAACTTTTGTGATGCTTTTTGTCCCCTTTCTTCACCCCCACCCCGACATATACATTCCTGCCTGATGTCTGAACATGGCAAAACCATGCGGTTGGGCTAAGTGTTGTTATCACTGCTGAAAGATTTATGCCCTGGCTAAATCGTAATTTGTGTAATTGCATTCTGTCTGCCTTAAATGGGCCCTTGCGGATCCAATTGTATGCCGTATCTTTCATGGTGAGACTCAGCCCTGTTGGGGAGGAGCTATGCAATTGGTGGTAGTTAGAAAGCAACAACTGCTCTTGCTCTGAATTGCAGCAATCTAGGGCAGGATTATAGGGCAATTCAAGACACAAGTACAGGGATGGAGATGACCAGGTACACATTCTTTTGTTGAAGAATGTGCCGTCTCGCCTGGGGGCTATAACTCTTAGTGAAAGAGGCATGGACATGACATCTTTCCCCCAGGGGATTGCTTCTTGCCCTCCTTTAGAAAACTGGAACTCCCAAAGACCAAAACACTGTAGATAACTCAAAATAGGTTTAATTGTTCACAAAGAGTTATCCCTTTAAGGCAATAAGCTGGAAGTTTCAAAGGGGTAAAGGAAAATATACATTACAGTCTCTGGTTGTCTTGGGTCCAAGGAGTTTTACAGCTGAGAAGCTTTTCCAGGTCCCTCTTTCTCAATGGCTGTGAATATCGGAATAATCACAGCCCCAATTCCAATGGCCTATATTTTGAAGGCACAAAGCCTTCCTCTGGTGCCAAAGAACTGGTTTGAAGGTGCTTGGGACTTCTCAATGTCGTCCAGGTTGATCTGAACTTGAAGCATAAGTCTCAAGGGTAAGAACCTCAGAATTGGTGCTGAGAGGTAACTTAATCAAGGGATTTTAGAGCCAAGTCTCTCTCTCACATCCATCTGATAGAAAGTTTGATGGTGGAATGGAAAAGGAAACACCGTCCTGCTCTCTAGGAAGGGGTGGGGTCAAACAATTGAGCAGGAGGAGCAATTCAACTGGTGCAAACAACATTGATTGACAGCTATAAATAACCAATCAATCCAACTATACATTTACAGGGTAAAAAGGCAAAATCAGGCATGATACAAGTTCAAATCTTGCAACTTACAGTTCTACATATAGGTGGCGCCACTCGCACCGTCACAAAGAATCCACCCTAAACAACACCCAACATGGGCAGCAAATCCATTCTGGGTGTCTAGTCATCAGTTGAGTTATGGCAACACCATGGATTTAAGACGGTTTCTTTAGAGAAGAAATAATAAGAGGTGATTTTACCAATTCCTTCTATTACCATGGAGGAAAATATTGAGTCCAATACATCTTTTCATGTATGTATGTATGTATGTATGTATGTATTTTACTGTATTTGTATACTGCCTTTCTCAGCCAATTGGCGACTCAAGGTGGTTTCCAACAAATCCGTATACATAAAAACATAATACCAATTAAAACATTAAACAGTATAAAACACCACAAAAGCAATAAAAACAATATCTCCTTATTATCAAGCATTGTCCAGTTCCATTGTTGAGTCCTTCAATTTCCTATATTAGCTACTCTGCATTTGTAAACACCATGTTTTAACTTGCCTCCGAAACGTTAAGAGGGAGGGTGCAGATCTGATCTCCTTAGGCAGGGTGTTCCAAAGCCGAGGGGCCACCACTGAGGAGGCCCTGTCTCTCGTCCCCTCCAAGCTTACTTGTGACAAAGGCGGGACCAAGAGCAGGGCCTCGACAGACGATCTTAAGGTCCTCGATGGTTCATAGAGGGAGATACGTTCGGACAGGTATAGTTGGGACAGAACCGTTTAGGGCTTTATAGGCCAAAGCCAGCACTTTGATTTGGGCCCCGTAGCAAACCGGCAGCCAGTGGAGCTGTAGCAACAAGGGGGTTGTATGCTCCCTGAGCACCGTTCCTGTTAGCAACCTGGCTGCTGTTCATTGGACTAGTTGAAACTTCCGGACCGTCTTCAGAGGCAACCCCATGTAGAGCGCGTTGCAGTAGTCGATACGGGATGTAACTAGGAGGGAGGTGGCCGATCTTACCTCAATTGGGAGTGTGTTCCATAGGCAGGGGGCCACCACCGAGAAGGCCCTGTCCAGGCCCATAGCCAGGATTTCGTTTCGGGGGGGGGGGGGATTTTCGGGGGGGGGCTGAGTTTCAGGGGGGGGCTGAGTCTGAGTGAAAGAGGGTCTAGCCTAGCAAACCTTTTGTATCATTACCCCAATACCCCCATGCATATGGGATATATTGAGTATGGTGATCAGATCATGATATGAATAAACATAACAGTTTAAATAATGCACAGTAAGGCCTTTTCGAACCACCATGAGAATTTCGGGGGGGCGGGGCCGAGCCCAAGCCCCCCCCCCCACCGCCGAGAAGGCCCTGTCTCTCATCCCCACCAGGCACATTTGTGCTGTTGACGGGAGCGAGAACAGGGCCTCCTCGGATGATCTTAGGTTTCGAGGTGGGACGTAGGGGTGGATGCATTCGAACAAGTAAGCTAGGCCAGAACCATATAGAGCTTTATAGGTCAGAACCAGCACTTTGAATTGGGCTCAGAGGTGGAATGGCAGCTTTGAATTGGGCTCAGAGGTGGAACTGGAACAACAGGGGTACCGCCAATGCGGGGAGGCTAATTTAACTAATTTACGATGCCATAAAAATCTCCAGCAAGCCTGCAAAGAATGAGGAAGTACTTCATCAATGTCACAAATGGACGGTGAAGCAACAGCTCCCCTGGTGGCCAGAATACCCTCATGAAAAGCTGGAATATTACATTGCCTCTGTGTCTGTCTATATATGTTGCGTGTCTATGGCATTGAATGTTTGCAATGTCTATGTACATTGTAATCCGCCCTGAGAAGGGCAGGATATAAATACTGTAAATAAATAAATAAGAAGAGGATGGGTGCCTGTGACAGTTAAAGTGAGGCCAAACTGCATTCAGTGCTATGGGATCTTGGGAGATGGAGTTTTGCAAGGTCTTTAGCCTTTTCTGCCCTAAAGTGCTGGTGCCTCCCCAAATTTCAAATCCCAGGATTCCACAGCATTGAGCCAGAGTAGTTAAAATGGTGTCAAGCTGCATTAATCCTACAGTATAGATGCATCCCATGCCTGAATAAACTAGAGGCAATGCAAGATTTAGCCAGTAATGAGACAAGCAATTGGATCTCAGAATAGATCGTCTACAAAAGAAACATGCCGAAAGCTGAAATCGTATAGAACACCTATTTGGAACCAAGCCCCGCTGCCTTAAATCTGACTAAACACACTGAGCTAAAAGCTTAATTTGTTCAAAGCGTTTCTCTCCAACTGTTTCCAGTGTTCATGCTGATCTCCGGACTTTGCAACGTTCTGGTCAGTTTCACCTTCATTTAATTTCAGGGAAACAAAAACACGGGAACCGTTGCAGGCAATTAAGGTAAGTTTTACAACAGCTGGGCTCCCACCCAGACATCAAAGGCAAGATAATGATAATCTGCAGTGGCTGAAGTGCCGCTAATAGTCCTGGCTCGTTGGATTAAGAAAGCCTTTGCCAAGCCAGAGCTGCTGGTTCACTCAGATCAATGGTCATGCAACTGGATGACGTATGGATAGAATTGGATTTATGAACAGTATTGTCTGAAACCATGAAAATATGAGTAACTTTAGTTTTGTTTCTATTTTCCATGTGCATTAGCGTCTCGCTTATCCAGCCTTTGCTCATCCAGCATTCTTTATTCGAGGTGCTGGTTTTGGCCTACAAAACCCTGTACGGTTCCGGTCCAGTGTATCTGTCCGAACGTATCTCCCTCTACGTCCCACCCCGGGATTTGAGATCATCTGAGGGGGCCCTGCTCTCGACCCCACCGCTTTCCCAAGTGAGGCTGGTGGGGACAAGGAGCAGGGCCTTCTCTGTGGTGGCTCCTCACCTGTGGAACTCACTCCCAGGGGAAATTAGGGCATCAACATTCCACATTTCCTTCAAGAGGAAGGTAAAGACGTGGTTGTGGGACCAGGCCTTCGGGCAATCTGCTAACTAGATAAGGACAACCAGACGAATAGGACTGACAGGACTGACAATTGTGGAATTGGAATATGAACTATGAGATAGTGAACACTGACCGGCAATAAGGAGTAATTGGTTTGTATTGGTTTGTATGGATTTTTTATTGGTCTTATTGGTTTATCGGTTTATAGATGTAATATATAATTGTGGTCTGATTGTTAATTTATGCTATTTTGTTCTATTACTGTTTTATTTTGTTTTATTACTGTTGTATGATACGGGCATCGAATTGTGCCTTGTTTTTGTAAGCCGCCCTGAGTCCCCTTCGGGGTGAGAAGGGCGGGGTAGAAGTAAACCAAATAAAAAATAAATAAAATATTATCCAACGCAGTCTGCCTCCTGCTCGGATCCACAGCTGTTTCAATATGTTGCATTGTTTTGGTGCTAAATTCGTAAATACAGTAATTACTACATAACGTTACCATGTATTGAACTGCTTTTTCTGTCGATTTGTTGTTAAAGAAAGAAACTACAAGAAAGGAGATTCCATCTGAACATGAGGAAGAACTTCCTGACTGTGAGAGCCGTTCAGCAGTGGAACTCTCTGCCCCGGAGTGTGGTGGAGGCTCTTCCTTTGGAAGCTTTTAAACAGAGGCTGGATGGCCATCTGTCAGGGGTGCTTTGAATGCATATCCCTGCTTCTTGGCAGGGGGTTGGACTGGATGGCCCATGAGGTCTCTTCCAACTCTTTGATTCTATGATTCTATTCTATGATGTTTTGGTGCTTCATTTATAAAATCATAATGTAATTTGACATTTAATAGGCTTTTCCTTAGGTAAAGGTAAAAGGTTTTCCCCTGAAATTAAGTCCAGTTGTGTCCGACTTGGGGGTTGATGCTCATCTCCATTTCTAAGTCGAAGAGACGGCATTGTCCGTAGACACCTCCAAGGTCATGTGGCTGGCATGACTGCATGGAGAGCCATTACTTTCCCGCCAGAGCTTATCTACTCACATTTATTATTACTATTATTATTATTATTAACTTTATTTGTACCCCGCTAGCATCTCCCGAAGGACTCAATGCGGCTTACAAAGGCCAAGGCCTCAATACACAACATAACAATACAACCTAAAGCAAATTAAAAACAATTAAAGCAATATTAAACAACAAAACAACAAGCAATAAACAATACACCAAAACACAATAAAACTGGGCCGGGCCAGAGTAATGGGTACAGAATTAAAAGTGCTGATGTGACGGGTGATATGTAAGGATTATAGGGCAAGTGCAGTGTGCAGTGTGCGGCAATCTTAATTCTAATAAAGTGCTTCTGGGACTTGGTATTGGAGATTTCCTAATCTGGGAAGGCACATCGGAACAGCCAGGTCTTCAAGTTCTTTCTGAAGACTGCCAATGTAGGGGCCTGTCTAAGGTCTTTGGGGAGGGTGTTCCAGAGTCGGGGGGCCACCACAGAAAAGGCCCTGTCTTGTGTCCTCACCAAACACGCTTTCGATGCAGGTGGAATCACGAGCAGGGCCTCTCCAGATGAACGGAGTGAATGCGTGGGTTCATAGACGGAGATGCAGTCACGCAGGTAGGCTGGTCCCAAACCGTTCAGGGCTTTGTAGGTAAGCATCTGCACCTTAAATTGGGCTCGGAAAATAAATGGCAGCCAGTGGAGGTCCTTGAACAGACGGGTTGACCTCTCTTTGAAAGGAGCACCAGTTAACATCCTGGCCGCAGCCCGTTGGACCAGTTGAAATTTCCGAGCTGTTTTCAAGGGCAGCCCCACGTAGAGCGCATTACAGTAGTCCAATCTGGAGGTGACCAAGGCATGGACCACCCCGGCCAGATCAGCCTTTGCGAGGTACGGTCGCAGTTGGCGCACAAGTCTCAATTGTGCAAAAGCCCTCCCGGACACCGCCGACGCCTGAGCCTCAAGCGTAAGCGATGAATCCAAGAGGACTCCCAAACTGCGGACCTGCGGCTTCAGGGGGAGTGTAACCCCGTCCAGCACAGGTTGCCACCCTATACCCCGATCAGGTTTACGATCGACCAGGAGGACCTCTGTCTTGTCGGGATTGATCTTCAGCTTGTTCCTCCTCATCCAGATAGACACAGCGGCCAGGCACTCGTCCAGCACCCGAGAGGCCTCCTTGGAATTAGGTGGAAAAGAGTAGTAGAGTTGTGTGTCATCTGCGTAGAGATGGCACCTAACTCCAAAACTCCGGATGACCTCTCCCAGCGGTTTCATGTAGATGTTAAAAAGCATGGGAGACAAAATAGAGCCTTGCGGGACCCCACAGGTCAAAGGCCAGGGATCCGAGCAGGCATCTCCCAGCTTCACCATCTGGGATCGACCTCTCCCAGCGGTTTCATGTAGATGTTAAAAAGCATGGGAGACAGAATAGAGCCTTGCGGGACCCCACAGGTCAAAGGCCAGGGGTCCAAGCAGGCGTCTCCCAGCTTCACCATCTGGGATCGACCCTCCAGGAAGGATTGGAGCCACGACAAAACCGTGCCCCCGAGACCCATCCCAGAGAGTCGACCCAGAAGGATACCATGATTGATGGTATCGAAAGCCGCTGAGATGTCCAAGAGAACCAACAAGGTCACACTCCCCCTGTCTAGCTCTCTACGGAGGTCATCCACCAAGGCGACCAAGGCTTTTGCATGTTTTCGAACTGCTAGGTTGGCAGAAGCTGAGGCTGACAGCAGAAACTCACGCCATTTCCCGGATTCGAACCCGCGACCTTTGGGTTTAAACCACTGCACCATCGGGGGCTCCAAGGAACGAATTGAACCATTTAAGGGCTAAACCCCGTACACCAGACATAGCCAATCGATGAATCAGCATCTGGGACCGGAAAATGAATGGCAGCCAATGGAGCTTCTTAAACAGCAGGGTTGACCGCTCTCTGTAATTTGTTATTAATCTGGCTGCTGAATATTGAACCAGTTGGAGTTTCTGGGCCGTCTTCAAGGGTAGCCCCATGTAGAGTGCATTGCTATGCACTCAGCAGGAAAGTAACAATGCTCCATGCAGTCATGCCAGCCACATGACCTTGGAGGTGTCTGAGGACAACACCAGCACTTTGGCTTAGAAATGGAAATGAGCATCACCACCCAGAGTCGGACACGACTAGATTTAATGTCAAGGGAAACCTTTACCTTTACCTAGACGCTATACCCCTATGGATGTAGTCTAGGGTCACATTGGGTTTTTTAGCTGCTGCAACCTATTGCAATACAAGGAAACCAGGTCTCTAGGGTTGTCCTCCAATGCTGAGACCACAACACTATACTCCTTCTGCTATGTCTTTCTGTGTTTTTGGTCTTCTGTGCAAAGCAACCATGGCCAATCTGTACCTATTATCCTCCCCATCACCATACCAAACAGCATCAATTCTGTTTAACAGGTTGTGTTGGAACATGAGAGGAAGGGGAGGAGGGGGGGGGGGGGGGGGGGGGGGGGGAGAGAGAGAGGAGAAAACCCCTGAGATCTCTGAGAGAGCTTGAATAGCTTTCCTCGGCACAATAAAATGGAACAGGAACTTCAAATTTACCCTGCAGCGGGATCCCTGTGGGGAGGCGTAGTCTGAACTTACAACGCCGAAGCTTCCCTTCTTTCCGCCTCTTTTGCTCAGAGTTAGAAGGGAAAGACCAAATCATTTTTTTATAAAGTCCCCCCAAAAGCACCGCTATCTGAACTTTAATGGCTTTGTTTCTCGTCGCTGCAGGCAGCAGTTCATATGCATTCCAAACAGCACTTGGAAAGCAAATGTGCCATTTTGGGAAGCGATTACACCTGAAATACAATGACTTTCATCTTCCTCCTTTTCCCCACTTTTGCATCCTCACAGGGCCAAGAGCGTTAGGGTGGGGAGGTTCGCACAGGAGAGATATGAGGACCGGAGCAATCACAATCACAACCTTCCTTTCCTTGGAGACAACCGACTTCACTCTAGACTCTGGGAAGCAAGGGTTATGAATGGTCCCAAGATGGAAAGTGATTCTGGATGATGGATTCGTAGGCCTATTTCAAACTTGTAAAGCCAAAGATGGAAAGAATGCTCACTGGTATTCATTGCCTGGCCCAAGAACCTCGGTTTGGAAGAATTTGTTTATTTATTTATTGGCTGTATTTATACACTGCCTTTCTCACCCCGAAGCGGACTAAGAGCAGCCTTACAAATAGGCAACAATTTGAACTTTAGGCAACCCCTAGTTATCTGAGTATGTTTGTGTTCCAAGTGTAATGCCTTGACAGAAGATTTGTAGATGACTATAGAGCCCTATTCTTGACCCACAGTGAGGACATTGCTTTCCAGGTGGAAGGTGGTTCCAGTCCGGGTTGGCTTGATGCACCTTCCTCTTGGCACATTTCTCCCTTTCGCCCTCCATTCGTGCCACTTCAAATTCCGCAGCACTGCTGGTCACAGCTGCCCTCCAGCTTGAGCACTCAAGGGCCAGGGCTTACCAGTTCTCAATGTCTATGGCACAGTTTTTAAAATTACCTTTAAGCCCATCTTTCAATCTCTTTTCCAACATTCCATTTTCCATTCTTGAGTTTGCTTTGGGAGATGGTGATCAGACACCATGGCCAGTCCAGCAGAGTTAATGATGGAGGAGCATCGCTTCAATGCTGGCAGTCTTTGCTTCTTCCAACACACTGATCTTTGTCCACCTGTCTTCCCAAGAGATTTGCAGGATTTTTCAGAGGCAACACTGATGGAATCATTCCAGGAGTTGAGTGTGACATCTGTAGACACAGTACACATTTTGCAGTCATATAACAGGGTTGGGAGGACAATCTATATAAATAAAAATGCAATGTTCGTTTGTGCTATTCACAGAACTCAGAAACCACTGGGGCAATTGACACCAAATTTGGACACTATGTCCCTAACAACCCAATGTATGTGCTCCACTCAAAAAACCAACGAAAACCAAAAGCAGAAAGGACTTCTAAACTGCATGTCCACAAAGGAGAAACTGCATGTCTACAGAGAGCCATGGCCATGCCCCCCTCCTCCTCCTCGCGGGGAAACAGCCAGCCGTTAAAGCCAGGCACATGTGCACGGCCACACACACAAGCGAGTGGAGTGGAGGAGGTGGAGGCAGTCTCCTCCTCCTTTCCTTGTTGGAAGAGGAAAGGGTTAGGGTTAGGGTTATGAGTGCCAGCAGCAGCAATGGAGCAAGGAAGAAGGGGAGGAGGAGGAGGAGGAGGCGAGGAAGGTCCACGGTGCTTGAATGAAGGACCTTCCTTCTCTCCCTCCCTTCCCTTCTTTCCTCCCTTTCCTTCCTTTCTTTCCTTTTCTTCTTTCCTTCTCCTTCCTTTCCCTCCTTCCCTTCCTTCCTTCCCTTCCTTCCTTCCTTTCCTCCCTCCCTTCTTCTTTCCCTTTCTTCATTTCCTTCCCCTTCATTTCCTTCCCTCCTCCTTTCTTCATCCCCCTCCTTTCCCTTCTTCCTCTTCCTTCTTCATCCTCCTCCTCCTTCCTCTCCTCTTTCCTCCTTCCTTCCTCTCCTCTCTCCTTCCTCCTTCTCTCTTTTCTTCCTTCCCTTTCCTTCCTGTCCCTCCTTTTCCTTCTTCCTTTCCTTCTTTCTATGTAAGATATAAATACAATATTAAATGGAAGGGACAGTCAAGAAGTAACGAGAGAAGGAGGGAAAGAGGGAAGGAAGGAAGGAGAGAAGCAGGGAGGGAAAGAAAGAAAGAAAGAAAGAAAGAAAGAAAGAAAGAAAGAAAGAAAGAAAAAGAAAAGCAAGGAAGGAGAGAAGGAAATAAAAAAGGGAAAGGAAAAAGAGAGGGAAGGAAGGAGAGAAGGAACAAAAGATAGGGAAGGAAGGATGTAACCAAAGAGCAAAGAAAGGGAGGAAAGAAACAGGTAGAGATGGAAGAAAGAGAAAGATAAATAGGAAGAGAAAGAAAAAGAGGAAAGAGAGAAAGAGGGAGGGAAGGTTGGCCACAGCAACGCGTGGCGGGTACAGCTAGTCTATATAAATAAAAATAATGTTCATTTGTGGGATTGACATAACTCAAAAACCACAGGATGAATTGACACCCAATTTGGACAGCGTACACCTAACACCCAATGTATGTTCTTCACCCATTTTTTTTTAATTTTTGTCATTTGGGAGTTGTAGTTGCTGGGATTTATGGTTCACCTACAATCTAAGAGCATTCTGAACCCCATCAACGATGGAATTGAACCAAACTTGGCACTCCCACGACCAATAGAAAATACTGGAAGGGTTTGGTGGGCAGTGTCCTTTGGTTTTGGAGTTGTAGTTCACCTACATCCAGAGATCACTGTGGATTCAATCAATGATGGATCTGGACCAAACTCTACACGAATACTCAATATGCCCAAATGTGAGCACTGGTGGAGTTTGGGGAGAATAGAATCTTGACATTCGGGAGTTGTAGTTGCTGGGATTTATAGTTCGCCTACAATCACAGAGCATTCTGAACCCCACCAATGATAGAACTGGGCCAAACCTCCCACACAGAACCCCCATGTGGGCCACAGCAAGCACGGCAGGGGACGGCTAGTAAATCATAAATTCTCGCCCATACCCAGTCCCAGGAACTTGACCAGGAACGACCTTCACTATGAAATGGAGAGATGTTGTGGGAGGATGCCCTCCGTGGAGAGCATCACTTGCCAATGGCTACAAACCAGCTCAAAGCGAATGCCTGAACAGCAGGCAGAAGGAAGAACATGAGGAGGGATGGACTGTCAAATCGCCGATCCTTTGAGGGGGCCAAGACTTCAGTTGTATAAGCCTAATGGCTCCGTGGCGTTTCCCCGGCAACCATCGCCTCCAAGATGAGGCAATCACATTTGGGGACGAACAAGAGGCGAGAAATGACAGAGGGACCAGGGAACCGGGACGCACGCTACACATGCAAAACGGACTCGGGCCGCGAGGCATTATTCCGAGCAATTACACTAAACATCATTTCCCATTTTGCTAGCTAATTACGGAATATCGCTCCGGAGTCCACAGTCTGTCTGCTCTAGCTGCCGCCTTCTGCCCACCCTTCCTTGCTTGCTGGGCTTTGTCAAGGCCTCCAGAATGACACTTTCATTAACCTGACCGTGTTTGATTTGTTCTGACATTTCCGACTGGCATAAAACCAACGTGGGCTGAGTTGGCCCTTTGTGAGACATAGCAATGACAGCTGCCATTCGTTCAGTGTTTCTCAACCTTCCTAATGTTGTGACCCCTTAATATAGTTCCTCGTGTGGTGGGGTTCGAGAGGATTGATTATGTCATTTGGGAGTTGTAGTTGCTGGGATTTATAGTTCACCTACAATCAAGGAGAATTCTGAACTCCACCTACAATGGAATGCAACCAAACTTGGCACACGGAACTCCCACGACCAACAGAAAATACTGGAAGGGTTCGGTGGGCATTGACCTCCAAGGTCATCACTGCATGGAGCGCCGGTACATTCCTGCCGGAGTGGTACCTCCATTTGGCCTGCCCATTCTGCTCAATTTTATATTGCGTTAATTGGTTTTATTTATCCTATTTTGCTACTGTAGGCATTTTATTTTGATGTAATTTTTTGTTGTCTGCTTTCTGTATTTTATTTTGTTGTATTGTATCTTTGGGCTTGGCCTCATGTTAACCGCCCCGAGTCCCCTTTGGGGAGATGGTGGAGGGGTATAAATAAAGATTATTATTATTATCATTATTATTACCTATTGATCTACTCATATTTGCATATTTTCGAACTGCTAGGTTGTCAGGAGCTGGGGCTAACAGCGGGACCTCACCCTGCTCCTCGGATTCAAACCTGCAACCTTTTGGTTAGCTCAGCGGTTCAACCCACTGTGTACAGATAGATGTATATATTATATAACTTAGAGTCAATGTCCAAAAGACGAATATGCTGATAGTGAAAATGATGGAGGAGGAGGATGGGGAGGAGGAGGAGGAAGAGGAGGAGGAGGAGGAGGAGGAGGAGGAGGAAAGAGGGGAGGAGGAAGAGGAGGAAGTGGAGGGGGAAGAGGAGGAGGAAGAGGAGGAGGAGAGGGAGGAAATAGTAGTAATGGTGACATTAATGTGGTCTGTCGTACGCTGGGCCTGTAAATAATTGTCTTTAGAACAGGACGTGCAACCTTTGCCCAGCGGGAAGCTAGGGGCCCAAAGAGAAGTTCTCAGAGGATTTCACCACAAATAGTCTTTAGATGGCTTAAGTACAACAAAGTCTTTTATTAATGAACAATCAAACAGAAACTTCTCTTGTCTTCAATAAAGCTAAACAAATGCTTCCAAGCTTTATGCAACTGGTGACTTCATAATCTTGCCCACGAAGGACAGGCAACTGTCTTCAATAACTTCTTTACTTTAAAGGAAAATCCCTGTTTGAACTTCTCCCAGGCTGACTGTAATCTAATCCTTACTGATGTGGGCTCCACTACCGGGTCGAACTGCGTCTCAAAGCACCAAGTGGACCTACCAGTAAAGGCTTAGATATTCTCCAGTTCTTTGGTCTTTAAGTCTGTTTTCCTGGAAATCCTCAGAGACTCTTAAGACTGTTTTCCCCCGGAAAGTCTAAAAGGTTGAAGCTTTTGTACAGGGGAAGCTTGCACACGTCCTGTACCTTAGCTTTCTTTGCTGAGACTAACTAAAAATGGCTCCCTTTCCTTCCTAATTGCCCTGAGCAAGGGGCAGGACCAAAGCTTAATGATGATGGAGAGGTGACTTGCCCTACGACTGCAACCAAAGGAAGCCACCTATCTGCAGAGTCCCTGAAACCCAGGGCTGCAAGCAAACGTTTAATACAAAGCAAATAAAGTTGGAGCTCCTGGTACAGCCGTACCAGCACAAATGTGGTACTAAGCACTCATCTTCCAAGAGGCACATAATTTGGGGCCAGTCTAGAGCAGCAAGTGTGCATCTGACTGGTTTGGATTGGAGCCAGTTGTGCATTCCCCAACTTTGCTTAATGTAGGGTCAAATTGGGTCAACCCAGAAGTCCTTGGACATTGTCTGGGCATCCAGGTTCACCTTCTGATCCACTTCAGTATAAATGAGTAGTCGAGGCAAATCCTAATCTGTCTGAATATTTGCAACTAAGATGCCTCAATGCTTAACTTTTAAGTCCAAAGCCCTGAGCCTGGTAGAAGAATAATCCTTTCACATATCCAACTTTCATTTTAGTTTGGTTTTTAAAGAACTCGAGTTTGAACATTTTCCAAGTTTTGGCACATTTTTTTTCTAAAATGGCAGAATATATGGACAAGGCATGGGCGCTTTATCAAGAGAGTGATACGGCTTTTGGAACTGAGCGGGGGAAAAGAAATCGCAGGCAATCCTACAGATAAGCCCAAATCCGCTTGGCTGAAAGAGTCAAGGGTGATCAGACGTCCTTTTGGCCACTCCTGCAAAAGCAATGAATCCTTAACTACTCCGACCAGAAGATTTGGAACGGGCTTTTACCACTATCTCCATCATTTGCTTCTATGACCGTCCTTAATCCCAGGTCATGATTGCTAATCCCGTTGCCTTCTGCAGCTTCTGGATCTTTTCTCATTCTTCTTTTTCCACACCGCAGAGGGCTATCTTTCTTTCTCTCTGTCTCAGATACAAAATCTAGTTCTTTCGCCATACATAACTATGTGAACATCAACAAATGAACTTGCCGAAAAGGGAATTAGCACTAGAAGGTGTCTCCAAGGCTAGGAGTTAGTAAAACTGTTGCTGTTATTGGAGTATGAAAATTATTGTTGTTGGTGGGTCAGAAAGTTGTTGTTTATGTTTTTGTTGATTTGGGTAACAATGCGGAACACAGAACAATGGCTTCAAACCACAGGAAAGGGGATTCCACCTGAACATTAGGATGAACTTCCTGACTGTGAGAGCTGTTCAGCAGTGGAACTCTCTGCCCCAGGATGTGGTGGAGGCTCCTTCTTTGGAGGCTTTTAAGCAGAGACTGGATGGCTATCTGTCATGGGTGCTTTGAATGTGAGTGTTGGGGGTCATTTTTTAAACTTATTTCTAGACTTAGTATATGTTGAGATTAACTTCACAATTCAGCAGCAGATCAGTTGCACAACTTCAGCGCTTTCCAGTAGCTTCTTCCTGCACAGTATTTTCAGTCAACTGCTCCCACAGCCTGCAGTCACTCTGGAACCTTTTACAGACACTTGAGCACATGCCCGGCCATTGTCAGTTTTACCATTGTCTTTCCCCCAGTCTAGATGATATTACAAACTTACCACAGCATACAGTTATATCTTGTCTTAGCAGACAGGTTCTTTAATTACATATAGCCTTCGACGAACAACATCACAGCACAAGGAGAATATACACTGTACATGACTTCCTTATATACAATTCTATACAATTACACATAGCAATCTCTGATTGGTTCCCAACTCATTGACTTAACTCAGACCCAGGATTGCATCATTCACAATCACCTGGACTAGGCCAGAACACATTCCCCAAATGATTCCCTATATACAGTTAATGCATGACTCAGCATTTCCAATAGAAGCCCATTAGCAGTGCATGACTCAGCTATATTACATTGCAATACATTGTAAAACCTGACAGTATATACAGTAAATCTATTCTGGGTTTACCTTGAATAGCTCCTTTAAACAGTACATTGAAAGTCATGAATTCACCATGCCACCGGGACTAAAAGGTTTTCCTGCATCCGTAATAACATCCAGTCCCATGAAATCCAAGGGCAACAATCAACCATCCCAATTTTGGACCACACCAGTATCCTTTCTGTTTTCAGATTTCTCAGCTCAGTGTATTGAAATACTCTTTGTGGTGGAGCTGTTTCTCTCATAGCCTTCTCTCTTCCTATGTCTCCCCTCCTCTCATAAATACAAGCCCTATGAGGAGCAGCTTAAAGAGCTGGGCATGTTTAATCTGAAGAGGAGAAGGCTGAGAGGAGACATGATAGCCATGTATAAATATAATAATACTAAACTTTATTTGTACCCCACCACCATCTCCCCCAACGGGGACTCGGGGCGGCTTACATGAGGCCAAGCCCAAACAACAAATTACAATAAAATAAAATACAAATTACAATAAAGTAAACAACATCACATTAAAGTACAAAACATATAAAATAATAAAATATATACACAAAACATAAATAAAAAAAACAGTAAACCAAACATAATGACAGTGAGTGGGCCGCATGTACATAAAATGATTTAAAAATTCAAGGTGAGATAAAGGAGCAGAATTATTTGTAAGGGAGAACTCATAGAGACAGGGTGATAGACAGACCTTTGTACAAGGGGGGGGGTGTACTCCTAGGACAAGAACGTTGAGGGAGCAATAGCATAAGATTATGCGACTACTCTCTGAATGTGCAATGGCAGAGCCAGGTCTTGAGATTCTTTTTAAAGGTTTCTAGAGTAGGAGCTTTCCTGTTCTCTCCGGGCAATGAGTTCCAGAGTCGGGGGGCCACAGAGGAGAAGGCTCTCTCTCTTGTACTCACAAGGCAAGCCTGAGAAACTGGCAAGGGTGAAAGGAGGGCCTCTCCCAAAGTACAAAACATATAAAATAATATGAGAGTTCAGGCTGGTTCATGCAGTGAGATATGATCATGAAGGTAGGCAGGTCCCAAACCGTTTAGGGCTTTATAGGTACCTTGAATTGGGACCGGAAAATGAACGGCAGCCAATGGAACTCCTTGAGTGGGGGGGGGGGGGTTGACCACTTCCTATAAGTCACCCCAGTTATTAATCTGCCTACTGACAGTTGGACAAGTTGTAATTTCCGGGCCATCTTCAAGGGTAGCCCCACGTAGAGTGCATTGCAGTAATCTAGTCTAGAGGTAACTAAGGCATGGGCCACAATGTTCAAGTCAGACTTCATGAGGTATGTGAGAGGAAGTCATAGGGAGGAGGGAGCAAGCTTGTTTTCTGCTGCCCTGGAGACTAGGACTCGGAATAATGGCTTCAAACTACAGGAAAGGAGATTCCATCTAAACATTTGGAAGAACTTCCTGACTGTGAGAGCTGTTCAGCAGTGGAACTCTCTGCCCCAGGAAGCAATGGACGCTCCTTCTTTGGAGACATTTAAGCAGAGACTGGATGGCCATCTGTCAGGGATGCTTTGAATGCAATCTTCCTGCTTCTTGGCAGAAGGGAGTTGGACTGGATGACCCACAAGGTCTCTTCCAACTCTAGGATGCTATGATTCTAAACCAGGACCTCACCAAATCAGATCTGAACAATCATTTCCCATTTTCCTACCATCTCTTTCTCTCAGACCTGTAATTGCTAAAGCAGCCATTTAAATACAGACAGCCTCCCTTTTTTTCTAAACCTGGCATTTTTACAAAGTAAACAAATCAATAACTCAATGCATCCAAAGGTCTCTTATGGCAGTTTTGCCTGACCCCTGTGCCTGCTAATGGGGACAGAGTCAGAACACAATGGATCCCAAGAGATGTAGCTAGATTTCTTCTTTTTATTTCCCTTTCCCCCCTTTTTTCCTTTTTCCCCTCCCTCCTTTTTTCCTTCCCGAACCTTTCCAGTATGACAAATCCCACCATTCGTTTTGCCCATAATATCCTCCATTCATCATCCCAAACAGAAAATCTAATGTCCTGAAACTGTTTTTATTGCTTTCTTGTCAGTTTTTGGTTCCCTTTCATCCATTGTATTTGTTTAAATAAATGCTGTCATGATTCTTTTTCTTTTAAACCCACTTTCCTATCGTTGGTGTTTTCAATGGTGTTGGTGCTCCATTCAGAGCGGGGTAATTAATGTGATGAAGTGCGAGCTGGCCTCCGGTGTGCCCTCACAACAAGGTTCTTCATTAGATCCTCGTTGCCTTTCATAATCATGAGATGGTTGTGTGCATTTTCTCCAATGCAGACTAATTAACTTTTTCCACCACCTCTATTTCTTCGTTTTCACAAGCTGCTCGAGGGCAGGGATCCTCTGCCAAGAAGAAAACCCTCATTCAGCTCTTTCAATCATCGGTGATGACTCAAAAGGAGTACATGGATCGTTTGATCCTCACAATCAGAACCAGCCCTATGATCAACCCAATTGAGTCAACAAGTGGATGGTAGAGCTGACTCCATCCATCTCTTGGAGTTGGAAGGGACCTGTGCTGGCACGGCTGTGCCAGGAGATTTGATTCTTTTTCTTGCACTGTTAGTTTGTTTGAATTCATCTGGGCAGGCCCGTAGCCAGGATTTTGTTTCGGGGGGGAACTGAGTTTGATTTGGGGGGGGGGGGCTGAATCTGAGTGAAAGAGGGTCTACCCTACCCTATCGTTACCCCAATATCCCCATGAATATGGGATATATTGAGCATAGTAATCAGATCATGATATAAATAAACATAACAGTTTAAATCAGTGTTTCTCAACCTGGGGGTTGGGACCCCTGGGGGGGTCGCGAGGGGGTATCAGAGGGGTCGCCAAAGACCATCAGAAGACACAGTATTTTCTATTGGTCATGGAGGTTCTGTGTATGAAGTTTAGCCCAATTCTCCCGTTGGAGTTCAGAAAGCTCTTTGATTGTAGCTGAACTATAAATCCCAGCAACTACAACTCCCAAATGTCAAGGTCTATTATCTCTAACCTCCTCCAGTATTCACATATGGGCATGTTGAGTATTCGTGCCAAGTTTGGTCCAGATCCATCATTGTTTAAGTCCACAGTGCTCTCTGGATGCAGGTGAACTACAACTCCCAAACTCAAGGTCAATGCCTTTCAAACCCTTCCAGTATTTACTCATAGGAGTTCTGTGTGCCAAGACTGGTTCAGTTCAGTCATTGGTGGAGTTCAGAATGCTCTTTGATTGTTTGTGAACTATAAATCTCAGCACCTACAACTCCCAAATGACAGCATCAATCTCCCCTTCAACCCCACTAGAATTCAAATTTGGGCATATCAGGCATTTGTGCCGAATTTGGTCCAGTGAATGAAAATACATCCTGCATATCATAACAATTCATAACAGCAGCAAAATTACAGTTGTGATGTAGCAACAAAAATAATGTTATGGTTGGGGGTCACCACAACATGAGAGAACTGTATTAAGGGGTCATGGCATTAGGAAGGTTGAGAAACACTGGTTTAAATAATATACCAGTAAGGCCTTATTGCGGACCACCATGAGAATTTGGGGGGGGGGTGCAAACCCCCCCCCCCCCCCCCCCCCCCGGCCATGCATTTTGCAATTGGGTAGCTTTCCCCAGGTTGCAGTCATAGGGCCAATAACCTATCAATCATCGTTAGAGCCTTTACATCCACCGAAAAGGGGACTTTTAGTTCAGTCTCACAGTTTGGAGCCTTACAGCAGGACGTGTGGGCTTTTCTCTGCCCCACCTGCAAAAAGCTTCACCTCTACAGCTTTTGCTGGGGGGAAAAGGATAATTATTGTTGAAGGCTTTCGTGGCCAGAATCACTGGTTTGTTGTAGGTTTTTGGGGGCTGTATGGCCATGGTCTAGAGACATTATCTCCTGATGTTTCGCCTGCATCTATGGCAAGCATCCTCAGAGGTAGTGAGGTCTGTTGAAACTAGGAAAAAGGGTTTATATATCTGTGGAATGACCAGGGTGAGACAAAGGACTCTTGTCTGCTGGAGCTAGGTGTGAATGTTTCAACTGACCACCTTGATTAGCATACAATGGCCTGACTGTGCCTGGAGGAAACTTTTGTTGAGAGGTGATTAGATGTCCTTGTTTGTTTCCTCTATGTTGTTGTGCTGTTGCGATTTTAATCTGGCTACCAGTATTAAAAAAAACCCTCTAAAATTGCAACAGCACAACAACAGAGAGAAGCATTTGTCTGACATGTTGAAGATCTGAGAAGTGTTTGTTTAAATTGTTGAAGATCTAAGCAATAATAAAAGACTTTGTTAAACTTTTCAAGCATCTAAAGACTTTTGTATAGGAAAATCCTTAGGGCCTCTCAGCCAAGGCAACCCGGCTTCCCACTGGGCACAAAGAGCACGTCCTGTTCAAAAGACAATTCTTATAGGCCCAGCACAGGTAACTCAGCTGTTAAACTGGAGAACCATGTCTTTAAGCTGCCAAGGATAAAGACAGGCCACTACAAAAATATATATTTGGTTAGCAGAGGATGGCCTTCCTGCATCCGTAATGTTTTCCTGCATCCATAATAACATCGAGCCCCATGAAATAATAATAATAATAATAATAATAATAATAATCTTTATTTATACCCGCTACCATCTCCTGCAGGACTCGGTGCGGCTTACAAGAGGCCGCGCCCAAACACAACAACAATACAATGCAAAAACAAATCACTCGTAACAAAGCAGACCATTAACAAAAACACAACACTATTAAAAACCTGTGGCAGGGCCAAATGTAATGATTAAAATTCTAAAAATGCTGGGCATGTCCAGGTGAGATGGATATTGTTGGGGTTCAGCCTGATCCTGATCTGTGTGAACCGGATTCTCTGATAGTTTTTCCAACTGAGCAAGCTCTCCCTGACCCTGACAGTGTGGAATCTGTTGTTGATGCAGAGGTCAGCGGGGATGAAAATGAAACTCAACAGCTGGAGGAAAATGTTTTGGAAGCTAGCCGTGATATCACTAGCCGTGATATCTCTCCACCTGGGGTTTTTAATGAGGACAGAAGAGAACAGATAGTTAGAGACAGAAATATTTCCCAGTTTCTACGAAGGTCACATCGTTTACAGGAGAGACAGGCCCAGGCTCCAAAGTCAAGGGGCGTTTCAAAGAATAGCTTCTTTGGTTTAAGAGGCCTCCTGCCGGGTGCCTCTTTAGATCAAGCAACGTTTGGGACTGTGGCTGTGCCTTGGCAGAATTCCTGTGTTTCATGGCCGGTAATCCCAGAGGCTTGTATTTATCAAGTTCATGGTTAGTAAAAGACTAACAGGTTCCTGGTTCTTGTATTGTGGCTTTTGAAATTTTACTCAAGTTCAGAGATTCTACTGACTGCTGTGTATTTCTGTGGCTTTTTGACTTTGCATTTACCTTTTTTTTTGTAACCAATTTTTCATCAATAAACAAGGATTGCTTTTCCTACAGTCCAGTGTGGTGGATTTAATCTTATGGTCTCGTTTCTTGAACTGGGATGCAACAGATATTTTAGGGATAGGTGGGTGTGCAGACAATTCTAAATCTCTCGTAAAGTGAATTTGGGACATATTGCTTAGGGTTCCTTATTCTGGGAAGGCACGCTGGAACATCCATGTTTTCAAGCTCCTTCTAAAGACTGCCAATGTTGGGGCCTGCCTGATGTCCTTGGGAGGGAGTTCCAGAGTCATGGGGCCATCACCGAGAAGGCCCTGTCCCTCGTTCCCACCAATCGCGCTTGCGATGCAGGTGGGATCGTGAGCAGGGCCTCTCCTGATGAATGAAGGGATCGTGTGGGTTCGTATACGGAAATGCGGACACGCATGTAGATGGGTCCCAAGCCGGGCACCACAACCAACCATCCCAATTAGGAACCACAGGGCACCACAACCAACCATCCCAATTTGGCACCACACCAGTATTCTTTCATTTCTCTTTTCAGATTTCTCAGCCTAGTGTACTGAAATACACTTCATGGTGGAGCTGTTTCTCTCAGAGCCATCTCTCTTCCCATGTCTCCCCTTCTCTCATAAATACATACCCCTCCCTCCAGGGTCTTGCTGGTTCCCACTGGGCTGAAAAGCAATAAAAAGTCAAGAAGAAGTATGGCCTCTCTTCGCCCCTTTGTCATGCGGATGAATAGCAGTGCACAAAGCACTCAATGCTATCGGGTGAAAGGAAGTTGCTGCCCCAGCAAAAGTAAATTCCGCAGCACTGTTGTGTCACTCGCAACCTGGCCAGAGGACTGCAGCCTGGCAATGAAGGCAGGGAGGGGGTCTTTTTTTCCTCCCAGGGAAGGACATTTTAGAGAAAGCTCCAAGGTTGTTTGTTCTGCTGGGTCTTTTTGTTGCTTGGATTTTGCATTCCAAAGAAACCTTGCTTCCAACCTGCCCATGACAGTAAACAGTTGGCAAATGGTTCAGAGCTTTCATTTCGGCTGGAAGCTGGCTTGCGTTCTTTCTCTTCTATGTCACAGAAATAAATCTCTCTCCAAAAAAAATGGTAACTTGAAACTCAGGTATCTATGAGCATCTCAGAGAATCTGTCACCGAGGCCTCGATGTGGAGAGCCGTTATCTTGCCTTCTCAGTCTTCTTTGGATATTCATCTCTTTCTTTCTCTTTAATATTCTCCCCTCCTTCCTTTGGGCACACTGATCAGGTTGTGAGTCTGTGTCTGAGGCAGAGATAGGGCCAAATTCCTAGGCTGGAGTTTAGAAGATGGAGTAAATGCAAGTGGAAGGAGAAAAACAACATCCCATTGCTATGCTTTGCCTCCCAATCTGAGTTCCCACATTTTATTTATTTATTTACAGTATTTATATTCCGCCCTTCTCACCCTGCAGGGGACTCAGGGCGGATTACAATGTACATATACATGGCAAACATTCAATGCCATAGACACACAACATATATAGACAGACACAAAGGCAATTTAACATTCCAGCTTTTTCATGAGGGTATTCTGGCCACCAGGGGAACTGACCAGGGACCACTTTGACCAGAGACCACTTGACCAGGGACCACTTGACCAGGGATGACTTGACCAGAGACCACTTGACCAGGGGCTACTTGACCAGGGATGACTTTGACCAGGGACTACTTGGCCAGGAACCACTTGACCAGGGGCTACTTGACCAGGTTTCACTTTGACTAGGGACCACTTGACCAGAGACCACTTTGACCAGGAACTACTTGATCAGGGACTACTTGACCCGGGACTACTTTGACCAGGGACTACTCTCCAACATTAGTATCAAAAAGGGTTACGAATCAGTTTTTGGACAACTTTAGATTTTGTTTGGGGTGTTGAAAATTGCAATGGATAGACCACATCAGCTCTAATTTCTGATACAAAACATATGTCATCGTCAGCGACAGGGAGAAGTGGCAGGTTACATGAAAGAAGTGGAAATAAAATAAATAAATAAATAAAAAGGAAGTGCCTCGCAAACCAGATTTTTGTTCTTGTGGCCCATGGTGGTTCACGGCCCACAGGTTAAGAACCACTGATGTAGTCTGAAAGTCCAATGGAGTTCTCTAAGCATGCTGTTCCTACTGAAGTCTAAAGCAATCTGTTCCTGCTGGCGTCTGAAAGCAAACTGGAGTCTGAGTTCTGAACAGACTCCTTCCTCTTAATTTTATTATAAAATTAGCTGTACCTACCACGCATTGCTGTGGCCAATCTTCCCTCCCTCTTTCTCTCCTTCATTCCCTCTTTCCTCTTTTTCTTTCCCTATCTCTCATCTTTCTTCCATCTCTACCTGTTTCTTTCCTCCCTTTCTTTGCTCTTTGGTTACATCCTTCCTTCCTTCCCTATCTTTCGTTCCTTCTCTCCTTCCTTCCCTCTCTTTTTCCTTTCACTTTTTTATTTCCTTCTCTCCTTCCTTGCTTCTCTTTCTTTCTTTCTTTCTTTCTTTCTTTCTTTCTTTCCCTCCCTGCTTCTCTCATTCCTTCCTTTCCTCTTTCCCTCCTTCTCTCGTTACTTCTTGACTGTCCCTTCCAATTAATATTGTATTTATATCTTACATAGAAAGAAGGAAAGGAAGAAGGAAGGAAGGAGGGACAGGAAGGAAGGAAAAAGGGAGGGAGGGAGGGAAAGAAGGGAAGGAAGGAAAAGAAAGAAGGAGGGACAGGGAGAGAGAAGAAGGAAGGAAGGCAGAAGGAAGGAAGGAAGGAAGGAAGGAAGGAAGGAAGGAAGGAGGAGGGAAAGAAAGGAGGGGGATGAAGAAAGGAGGGAGGGAAGGAAATGAAGGGGAAGGAAATGAAGAAAGGGAAAGAAGAGGGAAAGAAGGAGGAAAGGGAGGGAGGGAGGGAGGAAAAGAAGAAAGGAAGAAGGAAGGAGGGGAAGGAGGGAAAGAAGGAAAGGAAGGAGAAGGAAGGAAGAAAAGGAAAGAAAGGAAGGAAGGAAAGAAGGGAAGGGAGGGAGAGAAGAAGGTCCTTCATTCAAGCACCGTGGACCTTCCTCCTCCCCCTCCCCCCTCCTTGTGTGGATTCTCCGTGGTGGACATGTAGTTCAGAAGTCCTTTCTGCTTTTTGTTTTTGTGGTTTTTTTGAGTGGAGAACATACATTGGGTTGTTAGGTGTATCGTGTCCAAATTTGGTGTCAATTGCCCCAGTGGTTTCCAAGTTCTGTGAATAGCACAAACAAACATTACATTTTTATTTATATAGATGGAGTCTGAGTTCTGAACAAGCCCAGACCTGATCACATGGTCTGCAGCCCCTCCCACAACGAAGAGTTAAAGAAAAATTGCATACCAATATACACATATAAAATATAGTAAGCAATCTGAATTATATACATAGCAAATAACTAGTGCAGGCTTGAAGAAGGGTGCTATTTCCAACTGTGTGTTTTTCAAAACATTTTTCATTCATTTGAGTTTAATTTTATAATTTCCTCCCTTGTTTTTTTTTAATATGATAATTACTTGTATTCTCTTTGTATTCTTAGGTTGGTCTGGCTGTGGGACTCCCTCGGAACGGATGAATAGAAATAATAGCGCTAATCACAGAAATAAACAAAATATGAACAAAAGGATGGGGGAGAGGAGGCAGCTAAGACTAGTGCCATGTTTTTGTTTGTTTAGAGGGAAATTTATTTATTTATTTATTTATTTATTTATCGTGTCAGTGCAACCAGTCGATTATATTACATTTCTTACAGAACAAAGCAAAAAACCAGACAAAATACGAAAATTGTGAGTTTGGTAGTTGATTAAATGTCCTTTGACCAGTATCTGGCCACTTGGAGTGCCTCTGGTGTTGCTGCAAGAAGGTCCTCCATTGTGCATGTAGCAGGGCTCAGGTTGCATTGCAGCAGGTGGTCAGTGGTTTGCTCTTCTCCGCACTCGCATGTTGTGGATTCCACTTTGTGGCCCCATTTCTGAAGGTTGGCTCTGCATCTCGTGGTGCCAGAGCGCAGTCTGTTCAGCGCCTTCCAAGTCGCCCAGTCCTCTGTGTGCCCAGGGGGAGTCTCTCATTTGGTATCAGCCATTGATTGAGGTTCTGGGTTTGAGCCTGCCACTTTTGGACTCTCGCTTGCTGAGGTGTTCCAGCGAGTGTCTCTGTAGATCTTAGAAAACTATTTCTTGATTTAAGTCATTGACGTGCTGGCTGATACCCAAACAGGGGATGAGCTGGAGATGTCTCTGCCTTGGTCCTTTCACTATTGGCTGCTACTTCCCGGCAGATGTCAGGTGGTGCAATACCGGCTAAGCAGTGTAATTTCTCCAGTGGTGTAGGGCACAGGCACCCCGTGATAATGCGGCATGTCTCATTAAGAGCCACATCCACTGTTTTAGTGTGGTGAGATGTATTCCACACTGGGCATGCATACTCAGCAGCAGAATACCACAGCGCAAGGGCAGATGTCTTCACTGTATCTGGTTGTGATCCCCAGGTTGTGCCAGTCAGCTTTCGTATGATATTGTTTGTAGCACCCACTTTTTGCTTGATGTTCAGGCAGTGCTTCTTGTAGGTCAGAGCACGGTCCAGAGTGACTCCCAGGTACTTGGGTGCACTGCAATGCTCCAGTGGGATTCCTTCCCAGGTGATCTTCAGAGCTCGGGATGCTTATCTGTTCTTGAGATGAAAAGCACATGTCTGTGTTTTAGATGGGTTGGGGATCAGCTGGTTTTCCCTGTAGTAGGCAGTGAGAGCACCTAGAGCTTCGGAAAGCTTCTGTTCTATCATCTCAAAGCTCCCTGCTTGAGCAGTAATGACATGATCATCACAGAAGTAATTTGTGAACGACAAATTAGAGGGAAATCATTGTCTCCAAATCATACTGATTTTTTCCCCAAAATGATGGAGATTGGAAAGCTTTTGAGACTGACGAAATGGCTCTTTGGCACTTATAGGGTTCAATGTGCCCCCCTGATTTAGTGCAGCTTGTTTTTCCTAACCCAAGTATGCAAGAGCAAGAAACCAAAAGGTACTGAGACAGAAACACAATGAAATAAATCATGGATGATAGCGTGTGACATCCTACTTTCCGATTTCAAAAAAAATAAATGTATGTGCCTGTGCATACATCAGAGAGAGAAAGAGAACGATAAGAACTCATGATAGTCCGTGCCAAAATATGTTTGTTTGGAACAGAACTGCCTCATTCTCCAGAGAAAGAAGATAGTAAAATGGTCAGAAGTGTTCCCATTAAAATCACGCTGGGGATTTGGAGAGCTGCAAAAACCTTCTCCAAGCTCGGCTCTCTTCTCCCTTTGCAGCTCACAGAGAGGCTTGCTCATCTCCAAACCTTTGCCTTCCCTAATGCAAGGAAACTAAAGCAGAATAGAGAAAAACATGTAGCCTCTTTGCAGAAGAGCCAAGCAGGCGCAAAAAGAAGAAGGCTGAATTTCCCTCCCCTTGGCCCCAGTGCCAGGATCTGGCAGGCATCCTAGGACACAGACAATAGACTGCTGATTGTCTGCAAGCGCTTTCCTTTTGGCAAAGGCTTTGCCAGTAGCATTTCCTGCAGCCTGGTCCATGGAGCTGCTACACAAGGTCTGATATGTAGCGAGGGGTGATGGAGGGGGGAGTGGAAAGAGGCATGAATGGTAGCCAGTAGGCTTATGCAATTCTGGTAAGCCTTGACCCGTATCGTGTCCCAGCTTTTGATGGGGTAAAGGTAAAGGTAGTCCCCTGACACAAAGTCCAGTCATGTCTGACTCTGGGGTGTGTTGCTCATCTCCATTTCTAAGCCGAAGAGCCAGCATTGTCCGTAGACACCTCCAAGGTCATGTGGCCGGCATGACTGCATGGAGCGCCGTTACCTTCCCGCCGGAGCGGTACCTATTGATCTACTCACCTTTGCATGTTTTCGAACTGCTAGGTTGGCAGAAGCTAGGGCTGCCAGCAGAAGCTAACGCCGCTCCCTGGAATTGAACCTGCGACCTTTTGATCAACAAGCTCAGCAGCTCAGTGCTTTAACCCACTGCGCCACCGGGGGCTCCTTTTGATGGGGGTCCTAATTCATTTTTCAGGAGTGTGCTGGTACATCTGTATCAGGAGCTCCAACTTTATTTTCTTTCTATTAAGTGTTTGCATGCATTCCAAAGTTTCAGGGATTCTGCAAAAAGATGGCTTCCTTTGGTTTGCAGTCACAGGGCAAGCCACCTGTCTATCATTGTTAAGTTTGGATCCGCCCCTTCTCCCAGGAAGATGGGAAGGGAAGAGAGGGCCATCTTAGTTAGTTGTGCAGGTACAGCTGTACCAGGAGCTCCAATTTTGTTTGCTTTGCATTGAATGTTTGTTGTAGTCCTAAGTTTCAGGGACTCTGCAGATAGGTGGCTTCTTTTGGCTGCAATCATAGGGCAAGCCACCTGTCAATTATCGTTAGGTTCCCTGGTCCCACCCCCTTTTTGGGTTTTGGAGGGAATAGGAGCCATTTTGGGCCAGTCCACACAGAGAAGCCTTTCATACAGGACATAAAACCAAGAGTTCCTGTAGAAAGCTTCATCTACTACAGCTTGGCCGGGGAGAAAAGGCCCCATAGCTTGACCAGAGTGATACAGTCTCAGCACAGCTCTTTTGCTGAGGATTTTACAGCCTTACAGCTCCTTTACTGAGGGAATCCGGTCCCACAGCACTTCAGCCAGCCATCACTGAAACCTGAACTTCTTTTTCCTCTGGAAGTCTACAAAGCTCTGCTTGGTAAGAGTCACTTGCGGAAGCCAGAAGCAGTTGGTACCGGGTATAGGGGCTCCATGCCAACAGAGGCAAAGAGAGACTGCCCAGATTAGAGGTTAAGGATTTCTCCATTTCTATCTAGGCCTGCTGCATTTATTTATTTACTTAAAGTATTTAAGTATTTATATTCCGCCCTTCTCACCCCACAGGGGACTCAGGGTGGAATACAATGTACATATGCATGGCAAACATTCAATGCCATAGACACACAACATATATAGACAGACACAGAGGCTATTTAACATTCCAGCTTTTTCATGGGGGTATTCTGGCCACCAGGGGAACTGTCGCCTCACCGTCCATTTGTGACACTGATGGAGTACTTCCTCATTCTTTATATGCTTGCCGGAGATTTTTATGGCCTCCCCGCATAATGCAACTGTCTTTCAGGCTGCAAAGGTTGACAGCAAGCTACACAAATTGGTTAGAAGCTCACTCCGACCTGGGCTGGCTTCGACCTCATAAACGTTTGGTCAGTACTGATCTTAATGCAGCTGATTCCCAGCCAGCTGCGACACAGTCCCGGTGCTGCATATCACACACACACTCTCCAAGGCAAGGAGGCAAGTTCTGTTTCTTATTCTAGAGGAGGCACTCAGCTGCAGGAAGGTGTGCATGCTTGCTGGGCCTTCACACCACACACACACACTTTCCAAGTAAGAAGGATGCTCAAGAAGAGCAGACAAGGAGGCAAGGTTGAGTCCTGCTTTGTTTTGTGTCAAGCTGATTTTCGTACCAGGAGAATATGCTCTTTAACTACCACTACTCACTTTTCCACATAATCACCAGACAATTGGATACATTTCTGCCAATGATGAACAAGTTTTCTGAAGCCATCACAGAAGAAGTCAACACTCTTTTTCCGCAGCCCATCATGCACAGATCTTCTGATAGCCAAGCAAAGCAATAATGTGACCCACACCTTCTTGTGAAATGCCGATTATGCTTGAAATTTCTCTCTGACTGATACGACGATCATCCTGAATCAATCTATCAACCTCTTGCTTGTGAAACTCAGTGGCTGCTGTCACAGGACGTCCAAGTCTTTGTTTGTCATGCAAGTCAGATGTTCCCACCTCAACACCTTTAACCCAACGACACACAGTACTCACGTCAACACAATCACTATAAACAGCTTGCATTCTCTGATGAATCTCCTTTGAGGAGACACCTTCTGCTGTCAAGAATTCAACCACTGCACGTTGCTTAAGTCGCATTGACCGACCGTCTGTGCAGAGTTCCATACTTCGCACTTTAACAACACAACCATGCAATGGTAAGGCTTCCCACTGAAATGGAACTGTAGAGGAGAGTCTACTGAACAAGCCAGTACCTGCCACATACCAGTACTGCCATCTGTTGAGGAGTTATGAAGGTGGGGGCATTGCTTTTCATTTCCAAGTTGTGGCAACCCTATAGCAAGACTATAATGGACTGTACTTGGCAAGATCTATTCAGAGAGGAGGATGCCATTGTCTTCTGTGTGCATCAAGTAACTACCGTGTCACCCAAGAACACCCAGTGGGTATCTGTCCCACTCTTAATGGCTGGACTGGAACTGAAAGTGCCCAGAGTTCAGAGGCCACAGCAGGAATCACTATCCAATATCAACCAGTCCAAGATCAATAAGCCATAAATCAGAACAGAGTCCAAGCAGTTGAGACAGAAGAGTCGTAAACAGTTTGAGAGTCACAAATCAGTACTTACGACAGATGGGGTGAGAGGTGAACTAAACATTTGCTTCCAGTAATTTGACTGGAGAGAGCTCCCTGCTTATAATGCTCATCTTCCTAGCCAAGACCAAAACCACACAGCTTTAAAATACTGCATCTCACAGTTGTGTGAAGATAACCTCTCCTTGTATCAGTGAGGAAGAAGCTGCTTCAGATGCCAAAGGGTAGGGAAAGGCCATTCTTCCAGCTTCCCTTCTTGCTCAACTACAGGAGGACTTGGCTGTCTATCTGCTGTGGTCCACCAGCTACTTTTTCATGAGGAAGATGAACTCTCAAAGGGAAACATGACAGTTTCCATGCCCTGCTCTCTTGGAGGAACCAAAACAATAACTCCATTCTGGTTCTCAATGTTTGTGACGTGAGTTTAATGATGATCATAATCCTGTTGGTATCTTTGGGCCATGGTTGGCATAATGAGTTATATTCTTGTGCTGCTGATCAGAAAGTTGCTAATGAAGGTGGTCAAATGCTAATGAAGGTGGTCAGTTGAAACATTCACACCTAGCTCCAGCAGGGAAGAGCTCTTTGCCCCACCACAGCCATTCCACAGATATATAAACCCATTGTCCTAATTCCAACAGACCTCACTACCTCTGAGAATGCTTGCCATAGATGCAGGCGAAACATCAGGAGAAATGCCTCTAGAACATGGCCCTATAGCCCGAGAAAACCCACAAGAACCTAGATCAGAAAGTTGGCAGTTCAAAGCCCCGGGTCATGTTGAGCTCCTGCTGTTAGCTCTTGCCAATCTAGCAGTTCAAAAACATGCAAATGTGAGCAGATCAATAGGTACGAAGGTTATAAAAGTACCCATGCAGCCATGCCCGCAACGTGACCAGGAGGTGTCTACGGACAACAGGGTTCTTGGCTTGGAAATGGAACAAGAATACCTCCCAATGGCCAGAACTGAGCATCACCTCCAGAAGCCGGAAAAGAAAGGGGAAGCCTTTATCTTTGTTCTGAGTATTTGTCTGCCATTGTTAGGTCTTAAAAAGGTAAAGGTAGTCCCCTGACATAAGTCCAGTCATGTCTGACTCTGGGGTGTGGTGCTCATCTCCATTTCTAAGCCGAAGAGCCAGCGTTGTCCGTAGACACCTCCAAGGTCATGACTGCATGGAAGCGCGTTACCTTCCCGCCGGAGCGGTACCTATTGATCTACTCACATTTGCATGTTTTCGAACTGCTAGGTTGGCAGAAGCTAGGGCTGACAACGGAAGCTCACGCCACTCCCCGGAATCGAACCTGCGACCTTTCGATCAACAAGCTCAGCAGCTCAGTGCTTTAACCCACTGCACCACCGGGGGTAAAGGCATTGAATGTTTGCCTGTGTACAGAAGCGGCCCTATGTAATTTTCAACGGTAAGCAAACAGTATTTTGCCCCCCCCAACCAATCACTGATATATATTTTCTGTTCGTCGTGGGAGTTCTGTGTGCCATATTTGGTTCAATTCCATCATTGGTGGAGTTCAGAATGCTCTTTGATTGTAGGTGAACTATACATCCCAGTAACTACAACTCGCATATGTCAAGGTCTATTTTCCCCCAAGAGCCCCTCAAGAGCGCCCCTGGGCAAAATCAACTATACTGCAAGTGATTACTTTGCGTAATGGGTTGAGCCGCCCCTGCTGATACCCAAACAAGGGATGGGCTGGAGATGTCACTGCCTTGGTCCTTTCACTAGAGTGCAGATGAGCTCCCTCTATCAGCTCCAGCTCCTCATGCGGGGACACAAGAGAAGCCTCCCACAAGGATGATAAAAACATCAAAGCATCCGGGCATCCTCTGGGCAACGTCCTTTCAGACGGCCAGTTCTCTCACACCAGAAGTGACTTGCAATTTCTCAAGTCACTCCTGACATGACAAAAAAATGATGATGATGATGGGGTATTTCTGTTTCACAGTTTACCTTCCCACCAGAGCGGTAATAATAATAATAATAATAATAATAATAATAATAATAATAATAATAATAATAATAATAATCCTTTATTTATACCCCACTAACATCTCCCGAAGGACTCAGTGTGGTTTACAAGAGGCTGAGGCCCAACACATCAATAAAACAACAGCATAACAAATACAACAATACATAAACTCATAAAACAAGCAATAAACATCAAAACAATAGCAATAAACATTAGATCAGTGGTTCTCAACCTTCCTAATGCCTCGACCCCTTAGTACAGTTCCTCATGTTGGGGTGACCCCCAACCATAATGTTATTTTCGTTGCTACTTCATAACTGTAATATTGCTACTGTTTTGAATCGTAATCTAAATATCTGATATGCAGGATGTATTTTCAGTCACTGGGCCAAATTTGGCACAAATACCCAATACACCCAAAATTTGAATACTGGTGGGGTTGGGGGTGATTGATTTTGTAATTTGGTAACGTTGGAGTTGCTAGGATTTATAGTTCACCTTAAATCAAAGAGCCTTCTGAACATCAATGATGGAATTGAATCAGACATGGCACACAGAATTCCCATGACCAAGAGAAAATATTGGGAAGGACTGGTGAACATTGACCTTGAGTTTTTGGAGTTGTATTTATTTACTTACTTATTTTATTTGTATACCGCTCTTCTCAGCCCTTAGGCGACTCAATTTCGGTATACACAATATGAAATCATTAGGCATTTAAAAGCAATAGTATCACAAATCATTAGACATCAACATCAGTACATCAGTACATATAGGTGTAGTTCACCTATATCCAGACTGTGGACTCAAGCAATGATGGATCTGGATCAAACTTGGCACAAATACTCTATATGCCCAAATGTGAACACTTGTAGAGTTTGGAGAAAATAGACCTTGCCAATTGGGAGTTGTAGTTGTTGGGATTTATAGTTCACCCACAATGAAATAGCATTCTGAACCCCACCAATGATAGAATTGGACCAAATTTTCCACACAGAACTCCCATGACCAACAGAAAATACTATGTTTTCTGATGGTCTTTGGTGACCCCTCTGACACCCCCTCGCGACCCCCATAGGGGTCCCGACCCCCAGGTTGAGAAACACTGCATTAGATAATAACACCATGACACATTTAAAACTAAGGCCAGGCCAAATGTAATGATTAAAATTTTAAAATGCTGAACATGACAAGTGAGATGGATAGGTTTTTGGAGATAAGTGCGGTATCAATTGATCTACTCACATTTGCATGTTTTTGAACTGCTAGATTGGCAGAAGCTGGGGCTAACAGCAGGAACTCACCCCATCACGCAAATTTGCACCTCCAAACTTGCGGTCACCAAGTTCAGCACAACTCCATGTGCATTTTCTTTTGTCACTGAACCAATATTTACCAAAAAAAAAAGCAGCAGAAGCTGATCTGGAAGGTTTTTTTCTCTCTCTCTCTTTCTTTTTGCAAGCTGCTGAAAAAGCAACTGCTTCGGTTTGCACCTGGATGACTTTTGACATGCTACCGCTTTCCGGTGGCAGCTGATTGTCTCTCCAGCTTTAACAGAGGAAAGGTTTTATTTTTCCCTTTCACCTCCTCCCAGCTTTGTCTCAAGCAATCATGTGTGACTTCCAATGCTATAAAACATTCATAAGTTCGGTGGCTTTTAGCAAAATTTGGTTGCATGTCGCTCTATTTTTCCTGTCTCGCCGCCTTTTCCTTTCCCAGAGTTACATGATGCAGTGCGCTCCCCCAACATGGCCTGCCAGATCAGCTCTTTGAGAGAACAGTGCCGCATTAAATTTAGCATTCACACGGCACTTTGGAGCATCCGAGGCGCTTCACTTCACCTTCATTATCAGTTACTGCAGTTAGTTTCATTAATCCTCTCATGGACAGATAGGGATACTATGCAGAATGGATTGGTTTTTTTCCATTCTAGGGACAGGAATGAATATCTATCTATCTATCCAAATAAATAAAAATGTAATGTTTGTTTGTGGGATTAACATAACTCAAAAACCACTGGGCGAATTGACACCAAATTTGGACACAAAACACCTCTCAGGCCAACGAATGACCATCACTCATAAAAACACTGGAAAAAGCAGCAAAAGGGACTTAAAAACAAAAACAAAACAAAAAACAACATTACAACGCATGCGCAAATTACACACACATATATATATATACAAACACACATATATGCATACACACACACAAAATGCATACACAGAAAAAACGAAGGAAGGGAGAGAAGGAGGGATGGAAGGAGAGCAGGAAGGAAAGAAAGAAGGGTAGAGAAGGGAGGAGGGAGAGAAGAAGGGAAAGAAGGAGGGAAGGAGAGAAAGAAGGAAAGAAAGAAAGGTAGAGAAGGAAGGAGGGAGAGAAAGAGGAAGAGAAGGAGGGAAAGAAGGAGGGAAGGAGAGAAGGAAGGAAAAAAAGAAGGGTAGAGAAGGAAGGGAGGAGAGAAGGAGGGAGAGAAAGAGGGAAGGAGAGAAGGGTAGAGAAGGAAGGAAGGAGGGAAAGAAGGAGGGAAGGAGATAAAGAAGGAAAGACAGAAGGGTAGAGAAGGAAGGAAGGAGAGAAGAAGAGAGAGAATGAAAGAAAAAAATGAAAGAGAAAAGGAATGAGAAAAGGAACAAAAGAGAGAAAGAGGGAGGGAAGGAAGGAAGGAAAGAGACAAGACGGGATGGAACCAAAGAGCCAAGGAAGCAAGAAAAGGAACAGGTAGAGAAGGAAGAAAGAAGAAGGGGAAAAAAGAGGGAAGGAAGGAAGGAGAGAAAGAGGGAGAGAAAGAACGAAGGAGAGAAAGAGGGAGGGAAGGTTGGCCACAGCAACACGTGGCGGGTACAGCTAGTCTATCTAAATAAAAATGTAATGTTCGTTTGTAGAATTAACATAACTCAAAAACTACTGGGCAAATTGACACCAAATTTGGACACAAGACACCTACTAACACAAGGAGTGACCATCACTCAAATAAAATTGATTTTGTCATTTGGGAGTTGTAGTTGCTGGGATTTATAGTTCACCTACAATCAAAGAACATTCTGAACTCCACCAATGATGGAATTGAACCAAACGTGGCACAGAGGACTCCCATAAGTAACAGAAAACACTAGAAGGGTTTGGCGGGCATTGACCTTGAGTTTGGGAGTTGTAGTTCACCTATATCCAGAGAGTATTGTGGACTGAAGCAATGATGGATCTGGATCAAACTTGGCACGAATATTCCAAATGCCCGAATATGAACACAGATGGAGTTTGGGGGAAATAGACCTTCACATTTGGGAGTTGTAGTTACTGGGATCTATAGTTCACCTACAATCACAGAGCATTCTGAACCCCACCAATGACAGAATTGGGGCAGACTTCCCACACAGAACCCCCATGACCAACAGAAAATTTTGGCCTGCATCAATAGGAGCATAGTGTCTAGATCTAGGGAAGTCATGTTCCCCATGCTCTATTGCGCTTTGGTTAGACCACACCTGGAATATTGTGTCCAATTCTGGGCACCACAATTCAAGAGAGATATTGACAAGCTGGAATGTGTCGAGGGCGACTAAAATGATCAAGGGTCTGGAGAACAAGCCCTATGAGGAGCGGCTTAAGGAGCTTAGCATGTTTAGCCTGAAGAAGAGAAGGCTGAGAGGAGATATGATAGCCATGTATAAATATGTGAGATGAAGCCACAGGGAGGAGGGAGCAAGCTAGTTTTCTGCTTCCTTGGAGACTAGGACACAAAACAATGGCTTCAAACTACAAAAAGGAGATTCCATCTGAACATGAGGAAGAACTTCCTGACTGTGAGAGCCGTTCAGCAGTGGAACTCTCTGCCCCGGAGTGTGGTGGAGGCTCCTTCTTTGGAAGCTTTTAAACAGAGGCTAGATGGCCATCTGTCGGGGGTGATTTGAATGCAATATTCCTGCTTCTTGGCAGGGGGTTGACTGGATGGCCCATGAGGTCTCTTCCAACTCTAGGATTCTAGGATTCTAGGATTTTGGATTCTGATTCTGTCCTCAGGGGTATTTCAAATTGGAGTCATTTGTAAGTGTGACAAGCCATGACAATTAAAGTGACTTCAACTAGCTACAGTTGTGTGGGGGTGTATCTTAGCTTTGCTAACCCTTTAAGAGAACAGCTCCTTCCTGACAATGGGGTTGGGTTGTGTGCAGGGGTGGCTAACCCATTATGCAAAGTAAGCATTCGCAGTATAGTTGATTTTGCCCAGGGGTGCTCTTGAGGCGCTCTTGGGGGAAAATAGACCTTGACATATGTGAGTTGTAGTTACTGGGATGTATAGTTCACCTACAATCAAAGAGCATTCTGAACTCCACCAATGGTGGAATTGAACCAAATATGGCACACAGAACTCCCACGACAAACAGAAAATATATATCAATGATTGGTTGGGGGGGGGGTGCCAAAATACTGTTTGCTCACGTTGAAAATTACTTAGGGTTGCCTCTGGTTGTGTGCCTGTTTTTCCAAAAGATGCCGACAGAGGGCATTGGCATCCAACTCTGAACCTTGCCAAAGTGTTTATTTTCATTTCATTTTAAATGCTCACAGTGAGGGATGTTTTTCCTCTCGTTTTAACCTTTGTGCATCCATTTCCTTGCTTCTGCCTCCATTCTTTTCCTTCCCTCTGAAGCCTGAGATGGAATCGGTTCTCTCTCCGACTCTTTACATCTCTCCATCTCCCGCTCCCTCCCTCCTTCCATCTCTCTTTCTTTCTCTCTGGGGAAGAATTTAGCCAGGAGGGGGAAGAAGCAAGCGAGAAGCCCTTCTATGAAAACCCTACAGCCAAGCGTGCCTTTGATAAATACCGCCTCAAGAGATCTCTGGGCTTGAAGGCAAAGTAGTGCCTCTGATCTACACTCCTGTCAACACAATCAAAAGTGCCACTAAGGCAGGCCAGGCAAGGAACTGCTTTGGAGAATGCCTCTCTCCTCTTTATACCCGACACATACATTGGTACATTTAATAACAGTGGCTCATAGATACCTTTCCTTTCCAGGCGTATTTAAGCATCTCAATTTCTTGGGAAGGCTGTCAGGGAAAAAAAGAAGATATTAATACATGTGCCAATGCATGTATAGGGTATAAATATGAGCAGATGGTGCCTGCCAGGAAATTGAGCGAAGCGTAAGGAAGGTCCGTAAGATTTCCGACTGGCTTATCTGAACAGAACACCTGAGGCCTGCAATAAAATGTTGCATCGGGGAGCAATCATCTCCAGGTCTCCATTTCCTTCTCCCTAGGATTTGCAAAGCCAAGGCAATGGGGCGTTTTGAATAGCAGCAATGGTGATAGCATCTACCACCAGCACCCCTGCCTATCACACTTTACTTTGAACTCTGAGCCTAGCTGCAATTCTCACTGTAATGGAAGGGAAGGCGTTGTAAATTTGCTCGGCCACAATATAGTGTCATGAACTATTCCTGTTGCAATGAGTAAGCATCAAGTGTAATTAGTTTTAGAGAAGACCAGTCTGTTGCACTCCAGGTGTTGCAACCCAGAGCAGGAAACTGGACCCGCAGACAACAATCCACCATACTTGACTTCAGGAAAACAATCCTTTTTTATTGATGAAAGATGAATACATAATAGAAGAAATATACAAAGGTAAAAAGTCACAGTAAAAATCAGGAACAAGAAATGTCCACAAACAAGATCATGAAATCCTAGATCTCTAATAAAGTGCGTTTAGGGACGTATAGCTGGGAGTTTCCTTATTCTGGGAAGGCACACTGGAACAACCACGTTTTCAGACTCCTCCTAAAGACTAGAGAAGAAAAATTTACTCACACGAAGACTGTGTTTTATATTTCAAGAGAAGATCAGTTGTTTCTACTTAATGTGAATTTGGCAGTCCTGTTTTTTTGATATGTGTATGTGTAAGCTATACATTTAGTTTATTAAGTTATTTTCATATTACCACAATCAGTGGATTTTGGTCTCCTCCTAAAGACTGCCAGCGTTGGGGCATGTCTGATATCCCTGGGGAGTGAGTTCCAGAGTCGAGGGGCCACCACCGAGAAGGCCCTGTCCCTCGTCCTCACCAATTGCGCTTGCGATGGAGGCAGGAGCGCGATCAGGGCCTCTCCAGGTGATCGAAGAGATCGTGTGGGTTGGTACACAGTGATGCGGTCACGCAGGTAGGCGGGTCCCAAACCGCTTAGGGCTTTGTAGGTAAGCACCTGCACCTTGAATTGGGACCGGAAAATGAATGGCAGCCAATGGAGCTCCTTAAACAGGAGGGTTGACCACTCCCTGTAAGGAGCACCAGTTAACAACCTGGCTGCCGCTCGTTGAATCAATTGAAATTTCTGTGCCATTTTCAAGGGTAGCCCCTCATAGAGTGCATTACAGTAGTGCAATCTGGAGGTGACTAAGGCATGGACCACCCTGGCCAGATCCGCCTTCACAAGGTACAGGTCGCAGTTGGCGCACGAGTCTTAATTGTGCAAAGGCCCTCCCAGCGACCAGCGACACCTGAGCCTCAAATGTAAGTGAAGAATCCAGGAGGACCCCCAAACTGCGGACCTGTGATTTCAGGGGGAGTGCAACCCCGTTCATCACAGGTTGCCACCCTATGCCCCGGTCCGGTTTACGATCGACCAGGAGGACCTCTGTCTTGTCGGGATTAATCTTCAGCTTGTTTATCCTCATCCAGACAGCCACAGCGGTCAGGCACTCATCTAGCACTCGAGGGGCTTCCTTGGAATTCGGTGGAAAAGAGTAGTAGAGTTGTGTGTCATCTACATAGAGATGGCAACCAACTCCAAAACTCCGGATGATCTCTCCCAGAGGTTTCATGTAGATGTTAAAAAGCATGGGGGACAGAATGGAGCCTTGTGGGACCCCACAGGTCAAAGGCCAGGGGTCCGAGCAGGCGTCTCCCAGCTTCACCATCTGGGATCGACCCTCCAGGAAGGACCGGAGTCATGACAAAGCCATACCTCCAAGGCCCATCCCGGAGAGTCGTCCCAGAAGGATACCATGGTCGATGGTATCAAAAGCCACTGAGATGTCCATCAACAAGGTGAAGTATCATAGCGATGAAGATGAAAAATAAAGTTGGGACAATAACAAATCCCTGTTTGACACCCGATTCCACCTTAAATGGGTCACCGTGGGAGCCATTGCTGTTCAAGACTGTTGCCATCATGTCATCATGGAGGAGCTACCCTAGAGAGGATAGTTAGCTATGGTCCCTGCCTTGGCGGAGTCTGTTACTCTATAGGCCTGTTCTAGTTTAGCAAATGAATATGTATTTAGGACACAAGGTAGCTGAGAGAAGTAGCTTCCTGTGGAGAATTCTCTGCAAGCAGATGGTGGCACCTTTGGGTGGGCCTGTCTTCTGCAGGAGGAGCAGCTTTCACTAACAACCAAGAGAGAGAAAGGAAAAGTACATTTGCTCTCCACCCACATGACTCCTTTGGGACATTTCCGAGCTTCCAGTGCTATTATTACCAACCCAATTCCAGACAGGGGAGCCAATTCTATTGTGTGGTAAACCGACTGATTCGCACGCAGTGCTGGCTGACGTTTCCAATCTCAGCGCTTTAGGTATAATCTGATCATTAACGGAGCTTTCCAAGGTGCTGAACCTTGTAATTCCTGCTCCACCACCTTGGACAGCAGAAGAGCTGCTAAGAGTGAAGTCCTGCTGTTGAACTGCTTTTGGAGGTGAATTTACAAAAGCAAATGCCACCAATGGGATTTCAGCCAGTTTAGCGACTTCCGTGCCAGTCAGGCAGTAAATTTGCTCTGGCTGCACAAGTGCTGACCTCAAGCCCAAAACAATTCAGCACCTTATAGTCCAGGATGGCATTAATACTCACTGACATGTCACCTACGCAAATGACATATTTTTTATTGGATTGCAATTCAAAGAGGAGATTGCCCTTGTCTTGGAAAACACATCTCGAGGGTAAGGCAAAGCAATATGGAAGTCGTAACCTATACATGCCGTTACTTGATCTTATCAAATAGGGATGCTAGGGAGGAGGGTAGCAGCCAAGTACACCTGGGAAGGGCTGGGGTCTAGAGTGTTTCTCAATCTGGAGGTCGGGACCCCTTGGAGGGGGTCAGGAGGGGGTGTCAGAGGGGTCACCAAAGACCATTAGGAAACACAGTATTTTCTGTTGGTCGTGGAGGTTCTGTATGGGTCAGTTCTGTCATTGGTAGGGTTCAGAATGCTCTTTGATTGTAGGTGAACTATAAATCCCTGCAACTACAACTCCCAAATGTCAAGATCTATTTTCCCCTAACTCCACCAGTGTTCACATTTGGGCATATTGAGTATTCGTGCCAAATTTGGTTCAGATCTCTGGATGTATGTGAATTACAACTCCAAAACTCAAGGTCAATGCCCACCAAACACTTCCAGTATTTTCTGCTGGTCATGGGAGTTGTGTGCAATGCCATCGTTGGTGGGGTTCAGAATGCTCTTTGATTGTAGGTGAACTATAAATCCCTGCAACTACAACTCCCAAATGTCAAGATCTATTTTCCCCTGACTCCACCAGTGTATACATTTGGGTATATTGAGTATTCGTGCCAAGTTTGGTCCAGATCTCTGGATGTATGTGAATTACAACTCCAAAACTCAAGGTCAATGCCCACCAAACACTTCCAGTATTTTCTGTTAGTCATGGGAGTTGTGTGGCCCAATTCCATCATTGGTGGCATTCAGAATGCTCTTTGGTTCTGGATGAACTATAAATCCTTGCAACTACAACTCCCAAATGTCAAGATCTATTTTTCCCTGACTCCACCAGTGTTCACATTTGGGCATATTGAGTATTCGTGCCAGGTTTGGTTCAGATCTCTGGATGTATGTGAATTACAACTCCAAAACTCAAGATCAATGCCCACCAAACACTTCCAGCATTTTCTGTTGGTCATGGGAGTTGTGTGGCCCAATTCCATCATTGGTGGCATTCAGAATGCTCTTTGGTTATGGGTGAACTATAAATCCCAGCAACTACAACTCCCAAATGAGAAATTCAATCCCTCCACCATTCCCACCAGTATTCAAATTTGGGCATATCAGGTATTTGTGCCAAATTTGAACCAGTGAAAGAAAATACATCCTACATATCAGATATTTACATTATGATTTATAACAGTAGCAAAATTACAGTTATGAAGTAGCAACAAAAATAATGTTATGGTTGGAGGTCACCACACCATGAGGAACTGTATTAAGAGGTCACAGCATTAGGATGGTTGAGAAACACTGGTCTAGAGGATAGTGAGAAGACCTCCTTCCTCATGCCAACTAGAGTTGTGAGTGGAATTCGTTTCTCCCATTTCATCCATTCTTTTGTTCCTTTCATTCAATTTGGGAGCATGATATGGGAACCCCCGGGCATGAAAATTAGGCCGGCACGAAAGCAAGCAGGAGCAGTTACTGTTTCCTAGCCTGCTTTTCGTTCCTTGTGGTGCTCCTCAGGAGGACCGCTACATGATAATATTTCCCTCAGAGCCCTACCTGTTGGGCAAATCAGAGGAGAAGAATGCCATCCTGTGGGCATGCATTGCCGAGTCTATGTGTGGGATGGCCACCCAATTGGCCACCTTTATTAGCATGGAATAGACTTGCTTCAAAGCCTGGCTGCTTCCTGCCTGGGGGAATCCTTTTTTGGGATGTGTTAGCTGGCCCTGATTGTTTCCTGTCTGGAATTCCCTTGTTTTCTGAATGTTGTTCTTTATTTAATGTCCTGATTTTAAAGGGTTTTTTAACACTTGTAGCCAGACTTTTTCATTTTCATGGTTTCCTCCTTTCTGTTGAAATTGTCCACATCCTTGTGGTTTTCAGTGGCTTCTCTGGGTAACTCAATAAAGGATTCCCCCAGGCAGGAAGCAGATAGGCTTTGAAGCTGCAAGGCTATTCAGTTCTAATCAAGGTAGCCATTTGCGACATTCACACTTGTCTCCAGCAGACAAGAGTTCTTTCTCCCACCCTGGACATTACTGCACAGGTATATAAACACCATTTGCCTTGTTTCCAACAGACATCACATCCTCTGAGGATGCCTGCCATAGATGTGGGCAAAATGTTAGGAGAGAATGCTTCTGAAACATGGCCATACAGCTTGGAAAACTACAAACTACAATTCCCATTGTAGTTTGACTACAATGCATCCATAGTCAAACTACAACTCCCAGAATGCACCCATAATCAAACTACAACTCCCAAGATGCACTCATAGCCAAACTACAACACCCAGGATGCACCAATAGTCAAACTACTAACTCCCAGGATGCACCCATAGTCAAATTACAATTTCCAGGATGCACCCATAGCCAAACTACAATCCCAGGATGCATCCATAATCAAACTACAACACCCAGGATGCACCCATAGTCAAACTACAATTCCAAAGATGCACCCATAATCAAACTACCATTCTCAGGATGCACACATATTCAAACTACAACTCTCAGGATGCACCCATGGCCAAACTACAACACCCAGAATGCACCCATAGTCAAACTACAACACCCAGGATGCGCCCATAGTCAAACTACAACTCCCAGGATGCACCCATAGTCAAACTACAACTCCCAGGATGTACCAGAGGATGTACCCAGGATGTACCGGTTTCCAGAGGAGCATTTGCACAGCTTCGGCTCGTGCGCCAGCTGCGCCCGTATCTTGGGAGGTCGGACTTGGCTACGGTAGTCCACGCTCTTGTCACATCCCGTATAGACTACTGCAACGCGCTCTACGTGGGGTTGCCCTTGAAGACTGCCCGGAAGCTTCAGATGGTCCAGCGCTCGGCAGCCAGGTTGCTAACGGGAGCGGCTCTCAGGGAGCACACCACCCCCCTGCTGAACCAGCTCCACTGGCTGCCAATTCGCTACCGGGCACAATTTAAGGTGCTGGCTTTAGCCTATAAAGCCCTACACGGTTCCGGCCCCACTTACCTCTCCGAACGCATCTCCTCCTACGAACCGGGAAGAGCGTTAAGATCTTCCGGGGAGGCCCTGCTCTCGGTTCCGCCGGCGTCACAAGTGCGGCTGGCGGGCACGAGAGACAGGGCCTTCTCGGTGGTGGCCCCTCGGCTATGGAATGCGTTACCGGTGGACATCAGGCAGGCCCCTTCGTTGCTGGTGTTTCGGAGGAGGGTGAAGACGTGGCTCTACGAGCAGGCTTTCGGATAACCATGTAGTAACAACTAACTCAATAATGACGGCATCGGACAAGGAATGGAAAAAGGATCTTGAGATCGGAATCTGATTCTAAGTGTGGCGTTGATGATTATGTGTTTGTCTGTATTGTGTGTCTCATACATTGTTTAGTGTTGCTTTTTATTGTAAACCGCATTGAGTCGCCGCCTCAGGCTGATATATGCGGTATACAAATAGAGTAAATAAATAAATAAATAAATACCCATAGTCAAAACACAACTCCCAGGATGCACCCATAGTCAAATTATAATTTCCAGGATGCACCCATAGCCAAACTACAACTTCCATGATGTACCCATAGGCAAACCACAACTCCCAGGATGCACCCATAGGCAAACTACAATACCCAGGATAATCCATAGCCAAACTACAATATACAGGATATACCCATAGTCAAACTACAATACCCAGGATGCAACCATAGTCAAACTACATCTTCCAGGATGCACCCATTGACATGTGTTTGCAGCTGCAATGGTGGGGTTCACGAAGGAAGGGACTAGAATTGAGACTCAACCCAACTTTGAATATGGAGAATTACAGCAAGTTTTGGCTCTAACCTCAGAGGTAAAAGAAAAGCTACAAGATGTAGCCTCACACAACCTCTGAGGATGCCTGTCATAGATGTGGGTGAAACGTCAGGAGTGTGTGTTTCTGGAACATGGCCATACAGCCTGGAAAACACGCAGCAATCCAGTGATTCCGGCCATGAAAGCCTTCGACAACACAAGCCTATGGCTCTTTGTTCAGGACCTTGGATAGCTCCTCAATCCAGCACCTCAGGGAGCATGAAGTTAAAAAGGTTCTGTGAACCATAATCAAAGACCAGAGGTAGGGAATGGAGTCTAGAATATGACACAGCATCCAAGCTACAGTACTTTCAAAAAAAACTTCTATTAAATTTGACCTAGATACAGCTTATTCACCTATTAGCTGAAATGACCTGCTGTTTTAATAACATCTCTTTCCAGTCTCCCCAGCCCAACTCACTTATTATTATTATTTAAAAAAAATAATAAATTACCGACATACCTGAGCTGGTCCCTGAGCCAAGACCTCGTCTGTCACAAGTAAACCCAGAGCAAATTTTAACATCCACGTCATAAAAAAAAAATCCCCTGAATTAGAGATTGATAATTGAGATTCTGCCTGGTGTGAAGAAGAACAGAGATGTTCTAATTAAATTCTGTGTGGTGGTTATAATTAACCCATTTATTCATTTATTACCCTCTATGCAGAGAATGTAGGCACCATTAGTATCGCTCATTTATTAAGATCCTGTCGGCGCTGTGTTTGGCATGGCTTGGACATTAAGGGTTGGGTCCCTTGGGTGGCCTCTCATTGATGTGCTGGACGGCAATGTAAATTGGGCCATCCTCGCTCCGTTCAGATTGGAGCGAAACTGCAAAACGATGAGGCACAAAGCCTACGTTTCAGATCTTCCCTCTGCCATGAACTCACCTCATCTCTGCGGGTGGGTCGCGCATAATAGAATTAGACCAGTTTCTGACCCTTTGAAGGGTCATGACTCTATTTGCGGGAAGAAAAGGTAATAATAATAATAATAATAATAATAATAATAATAATATAATCTTTTATTTGTACCCCCGCTACCATCTCCCCAGGTGGTGCAGTGGGTTAAAGCACTGAGCTGCTGAGCTTGTTGACCTAAAGGTTTCAGGTTCGAATCCGGGGAGCGGCATGAGCTCCCTCTGTCAGGCCCAGCTTCTGCCAACCTAGCATTCGAAAACATGCAAATGTGAGTAGATCAATAGGTACCGCTCCGGCGGGAAGGTAACGGCGCTCCATGCAGTCATGCCGGCCACATGACCTTGGAGGTGTCTATGGACAACGCTGGCTCTTCGGCTTAGAAATGGAGATGAGCACCACACCCCAGAGTCAGACATGACTGGACTTAATGTCAGGGGACTACCTTTACCTTTACCTTACCATCTCCCCAAAGGGGACTCGGGGCGGC